>JAIEZT010001318.1:29256595-29366595 GCA_019594935.1 Periophthalmus modestus
GAAAGAGTGATGAGAGAGAGAGAAAGATAGAGAAAGAGAGAGAGAGAAAAGAGAGACGAAGAGAGAGAGGAGAAAGAGAAGGAAAGATAGAGAGAGAAAGAGAAAGGGGGAGAAAAAGAGAGGGAGAATGATAGAAAGATAGAAAAAAGAGAAAGAGGGAGGAGAGAGGAGAAAGAGAGAGAGAAAGCTAGAGGGAGAGAGGGAGAAAGAGAGGGAAAGATAGAGGGAGACAGAAAGAGAGAGAGGGATGGAAGGGGACAGAGTGGGAGAAAGAGGAAAGGAGGGATAATGAGAGAAAGGGAGAGAGTGATAGAGGAAGAGAAAGAGGGGTGATAAAAAGAAGGAGAGGGAAGAAAGTAGATTTAAAAAAGAGAAGAAAAAGAGGGGAGGACAGAAAGAGAAAATCCAGAGCTGAAATGATCCAGATGATTCCAATGAAGGTGTATAGAGTTTAAAAACACAGTGGAGCACTTCCTGTGTTACCACATGATGACATCACAAGGTGGAACAGAGTGTTTACAGTTTCAGTTCAGCCTAAATCTGCAGGTTTGTGTGTTAAACATGTGAGAATGAAACAAAAACACAACTCCAGGTCTGTTTGTGTGAGAGGAAACATTAGAACAGAGATATTTGCGCTTTAAAGACTATTTCAGCGTAAAAGCTATAAATGCACCAGTTACTTTCTGGTGTTTAAAATGAAAAAACGGACTGAAAGAGAGAAACGTGTGACTAAACATGGAACTTAGCTCCTCAGTGAAGCTGTAGGAAACTGCTGTGGCTCGAGGAAACAGACAACAGCTCGAGGACAGCAGGATTTTACGAGCCCGAGTGAGTCTGAAACAGGCCTCAGCTGCAAACGATGTTTAAATGTTATGGCATCTGAACTTAAAGCAGTGATGTCATAGAGAATCTGCACTGTTGACCCTGGATGAGCTCCCCCTGGTGGCCGTCTGTGTGATGTTATCTTCAGAAGACGACATGGGAGGAGACATGTCCGTTTAGACCTTCAGACGTCCATCTTTTTTTATTATCTTTTAGTATCTGGCTGTAGTTTCTGGTAAGTCCACACTAATAGTACTAATAACCTGCAGTAGCCTTTGGAAGTACTGTACTTTAAATATGTAATAGAAAAGATATTCACAGTAACAAGACTCTATATTACACAAAACTGACTCTTGTAGCTTTAAACCATAGTAGAATGTTGTTAGCGCATCTAAAACAGACCTGGAGTCGTGTTTTGTTTCATTCACACATGTTTGAGTAACCTCCAGGGCTAAAAAATGATCTGTTCCACCTTGTGATGTCATGAAGTGTTAGTTTTCAGGTAGCTTTTAGAGTGGAGGTGGTGGTGGCAGTGGTGGAAGTGGTGGAAGTGGCGGTGGTGTGGTGGAGGACGTGGTGATGAAGGAGATGGCGGTGGAGGAGGTGGTGGAGGAGGAGGTGAAGGACGTGGAGGTGCACGTGGTGGAAGTGGAGGAGATGGAGGTGCAGGTAGTGGAAGTGGAGCAGGTGCAGGTGAAAGTGCAGGTGGTGGTGGAGGTACAGGTGGTGGAAGTGGAGCAGGTGGTTGAGGAGGTGGTGCAGGTGCAGGTAGTGGTGGTGGTGGTGAAGTTGGTGGTCGAGTAGGTGCAGGTGGTGGAAGTAGAGCAGGTGCAGGTGGTAGACGTAGTAGAGGTGGTGGAGGTGGCATTGGTTGACATGGTGGTAGAGGAGGTGGTCGTGAACGTGACGGTGATATAAGTGGCGTTGGTGGAAGTGGAGCAGGTGCAGGTTGTGGTGTTGGAGGTGGAGGAGGTGGTGTTTTTAGCTGTTTTCCTTCACAAAAATAGAAAAAGCAAAACTGGAGACTTTGGAGGCACAGTCGAAATTTAATAATCTGGAAACAAACTTTTATCCAAACACTGCTCCTGTTTTTAATGTTTTATTTGGACTTTTTTTACTTGTTGTTTAGTTTTTTTTTTTTTTTTTTTTTTTTTATATTTTAAACAGGACGCCCACGAAACAGTCCAATCGCTCTCATTGGGTTCCCCTGTGTAAATAAAAATCAAGAAGTAAAGACAGAGGTGGAGGAGGTGGAGGCTGTTGGACTGTTTGACTCAGACTCAGGAGACACATGTTTCTGTTCATCCGTCTGTTTCTTCTTCTTCTTCGTCTCCTGTGTTCGGTCAAACGTCACAGTCACATCGCAGCTGCTCATGTCTGAAGTTTGAATCTTCTGAATTTACAGCATCAGAGATTTAAAATCCGAGAATAGAGCACATGAGCACGAACATGTGAACGCTTCTACACTTTAAACTGGAAAAATGCTCATTAAACGTCTGTGCTCACTGCTGACACCTTGTGGTTGAACATTAGAATGCAAACACACTCATAGATATGCATGGACCTTCATCTAAATACAACAAAAGAGGCCTAAATGTTACTTTCTGGTGCTTTTCTCCATTATCTTACGTGTTTTTATGAGTTTATATTAATAATTAGCTTGTGTCTTTGGAGGATTGTGCGTGTGTCCTGTCGAAACATGTTCAGGGGCCTGTTTATCTGTGTTGACCTGGTAAGATCATAAACAGCGCTCTCTCACACACAGCGGGGCCGATGACAGTGTGGAGATGGCAGCTGACTCTCTGGAATATAAACATTACATGGGGCAGTTGTCGTTAAAGACACTTAACCAGAGTGAGAGCGCTGGATGATGAACTGTCTGTCCCGAGTAAACAAGAACAAATATAGAAGCAATAATTATCAGGATGTGGGAAGAGGAATGGAAATACAAAGTCAAGATTAATGTAGACGACATTTACAAGGGCTTAAGCTAACGAGGCGACCGTGTGCAGCATCGCAGCGTAAAACATACACAGTTTGTTACAATTAAACAGTGATGGAAAGTAACGAAGTAAAAGTAGTACTGCATTTAAGTACAAAATTTAGGTATTCAGGCGGATTTTTTTTGTATTCTGTGTCTTTATTGGCTAAGAGACTGTAGACCATTGAGTTCTGCGTCCTGATTGGCTAAGAGACTGTAGACCATTGTGTTCTGTGTCCTGATTGGCTAAGGGACTGTAGGCCATTGTGTTCTGCGTCCTGATTGGCTGAGGGACTGTAGACCATTGTGTTCTGCGTCCTGATTGGCTGAGGGACTGTAGACCATTGTGTTCTGCGTCCTGATTGGCTGAGGGACTGTAGACCATTGTCCATCAGTCTCCTCCGTGTCTCCTGTACAGTACAGAATGTGTCAGAGAAATTTACATAAATGTTGGATTGCAGTGTGACTCTGAAGTGCTGTATGTTTGCAAGTTTTCTCCCCGACAAAACCCACAAGGTTTGAACTTTGAGAGTTTGTTAAAGCCTGTGTGAGAAAAGTGTATAAAGTGTATAGTGAGGGGTTTTACAGCCAAGAAACATATAGAATAATTGTAAAAAATAAAGCTGGTACTTCGCGGATTTCAAAAACTGCGGGTTATTTTTAAAACGCAACCCCCACGATAAAGGAGAGTCCACTGTACACAAATAAAACAGCAAATAAAAAAACATTGATTTAGTTGTTTCAGCTCAAATCTGTATCAAAATCACCACATTTGAAGCTTTATTTGGCTCAAAATAAGCGCAAAATACTTTAACTTTTTACTCTTTAAATACATTTTTAATACTTTTACTTAAGTAGACTTTTACTTGAGTATTTAACAAAACTGAGTACCTCTTCCAGCTCTGCAGTTATCTGACGGTTGTGTATTTGTATAACTCTGATCTCTTTAACATTTTTTCATTCATTCATAGCTCTCTGCAGAGGTTTGTCGCCCCCTTCTGGCTGCGTCCTCTTACAGCTGCTACTGTATTCTGTTTTTGCCTGTCAACTCGTCCAACAAAAGCCCCGAGCAGCTGTCCTCTGGTTTATTATCGAGGTCAACAGTTTAAGTGAAACCCAGTCCTCCCATAGGAAGCAACTAGAAGAACCAGAGTTATTTAAAGAGCGCTCGATAATGACGAGGCATGGGAGGCATTCACGGGCAAGTTTACCATGGAAACCCAGAATATTTGGGTCACACACCAAAGACAAACATGTTATAATGTTGATACAGTAAAAATGAATGAACTACACTGCATTTATTTATAGGTGAATCAACTGTACATCTCTGAAACTCCTTCTCGGCTTAACCCAGTATTCACAGCTGATCCCTGTCTCAGCTGGTGGCTATAAATAAACCTAAACAGACTTGGGGTAGTCATGGCCACACATAGCAGGTCCGCGAGAGGGCGAGGAGGCCGGGTCGACTGTCCTAACCCCCTCCTACTTAACTCACGCACCTCACTCCCGCTCATTCTGCACTCAGACGTTTGAATCACAGTCGTCCTGATTTACACCGGCGATGACACGAGGGGGCGAAGGCGCACACACACAAGTAAGATCTGTTCACTTTTATCACTCTGTCAGTTAGAACTTTAATGAAGGAGTGTTGAAACAGAACAAATGAGCTGCTCTTATAATTGTAAAAAACATTATAAAGAAATATATTGGCTAAGTTGGGCTGTTTTAAATGAGGAAAGTGCGTGTTTAAAGTGTTTAAAAGTGTGTTACCTTCTCTGGTCGGTGTGAGGTCCTCAGAAACCTGCTTCGTCCCGACAGCCACACGACGCAGCTGCTCATGTCTGGAGTGGGCAGCTCTCACGCTCCAGATCTGCATCGAAAATAATGAATGTTATTTTGTATAAGTGGTGCATTCTAAATTCCTGAATTAAGTTTTAAAGTGGCAACACTCAACAGTCAATATGATCTTACGATGTTTTTTTTATGTGCTAATGTTAGTGCTGCAGTCCTGTTTGGGGTGGGTCTCATCACCAGCCTGCAGACCCCTGGCTCTCACAGTCAGACCAGCTGCTGGATGCTCTGCTGATTCTGTCCAGCTCCACATAGTTTTGTGTGTGATAATGACATGGGCACGGCTCGAACAGACGTTTGGCAGAAGCACTGACTCAACTCATCTGTTGTAGTGGCATCACTGCACAGTGGCATTTCTGACACGCAGCAGCTGCCAACAGCAACACAGGCTTAAACTGGGTCATTTAGACTGACAACTCCATATAATCAAACATAATAAATACTCATATCATCAATCATGTGTATTTTAAAAGTACAGTGTAAATATATTAGTGTTAAACATGTTATGATCATTTATATCTGATTCATTTTCTTCTTGCCAGGTTTGAAGATCATAAAAATGGAAAACCACTGTGCGAGTGTTACTGCTGCTGCCCCCCTCTTCATCACAGAGGATGAGGAGCCAAGTGAAGCAGGTGGAGGAAACGTTCTCCTGAGGAGTCCAGCCCAGTCTGACCACAGCCTCGTGGGAGTGAGTTTGTGTCAGGCTTTGTCCATTGGACCATACCTGAAAGAAATGGATGATCTTCTTAAGAACTGTGAAGAACTTACAGGGATAAGTGAAAACACTTGGAATGAAACAAGGATTTGTTCTCAAGAGTACATGTCCACGAGCTGTGCAGACACAGAAGACGTTCAGCTACAAGACGCTGGTTTTGACCAGGGTGGAGCAGAACCCGGTGTCTCCTCTGCAACGCCCCTGACGTCTGCAGGAAACAAACTCAGTGAGAGCATGTGTGAATATGAAGGGCAGCTCATGGACATGTTAGCCATGTTAGAGAGCTGTGAGGAAGACAGCAGAATGGACCATAGACCACAGGACTGGAGCTCCAATGACGAGTATGTCCACATCCCCAAACTCTTTAAGGAAACAGGAAAGACGCCACTGGAGTCAGGTAAATCAGTGATACTGGAGGCCCACGCAGCAGCAAGCAACCTCTGTGATCACCAAGACGGAACTAATGAGGTTTACTCCAGGAAGAGAGCTGCAAGAGCCCAAACAGACAGGGTTTACCACAGTGACAACGACAGAGGTGTGTCAGGGCAAAGCTCAGAGGAATGTAATGAAGATCACAACACTCACAGTGCACTTAACGCTTCTGTTTGGACAAAGCAAATCACGTGTAAGGGCACACGCTCTGAGGAAGAGGCTGCTGGCAACGGTCACCTTAACGAAGCTAATGTGGACATGGCCGGTTTAAGCAGAGGTCTGTCTGAATTACAGTCTCTGGGGCCTAAACTAGACGAGTTCATAGATGAGGTCCAGAGCCTGGTGCAGAAAAGGAGGGAGCTGCAGACCGAGGTGATGAAACTATGTGGGAACAGCCGAGACGAGCAAACAGCAGAAACATCTGAGGAGGACACAGATCGAGGAGACAAAGTGGCAGAACTGATTTTGAGACTAAAAGAGGCAGAACAACTCCAGAGAGAAAAAAACAAGAGTGAGATTGAAACGTTAAGGCATGAGCGAGCAGAAGAAGAGAGGAAGCTGTGGCGTGTCAGCGTAGAGAGGCAGACTCTACACAGCGAGCACTGGAGGCTGAAGAAGAAACTCTACGTCGTTACCAAGGAGTGCGCCCAGAACCAGGCAGCGCTGAGGGCACAACAGCAACATGTAGATCTACTCAAGAAGGAAGAGGTGAGAACATACACGCTGAAGTAAGTAGTTATATTTTTGTTAGAGAAAATATGTCTCTTATGTTTTAGGAGAAGCTACAAACTGCAGAAGTCCAGCTGAGGGAGGACAGCAACAAGCAGCAGCTGGAACATCAGCAGAAGCTTTTAAATCTTCAACAACAGCTCGATGTGCTCACCTCCAGCCATCGGAGTAACACTCAAGACCTGAGCCAGACCAGGCGGGACTCCTGCGGCGATATACAACAATATGTGCAAGACACACTCAAAGCACTGGAAGAATGGTCAGTTTGAGGCGCCACCTAGAGGTCTGCTGTGTCTCTGGGACAGCATGTATGTAGAGTACTGCGCAGTGGTGGAACAGAATGAAGTAAAAGTAGTAAAGTACTGTACTTCGGCTTTGAGTAAAACAAAAGTAAATACAGAAAATTCATAAGAAACATGAAGAAATTGATTTGTATTGCTACTGTGACCAAAGTATATGCCATTTTAATCAACATCACTACATTTACACTTTTGTCAAATACTTTTACTTTTTATTCTGAAAGTACATTTTTAAACGGGTACTTAAATACTTTTACTTAAGTAGATTTCATGTGATACTTTACTTACTTTAGTACTTTTACTTAAACATAACTTCATCCACCGCTGCTACTGTGTAGGGAACAACGTGTCTTAAATATGACATAAGTATTTTTCAGATTTCACGCAGAAAACTCGGGCATGATGTTTTCTCACAAACACGTCCCAGAGCCTTTGTTTCCATCGACAGGTACGGGCCGGTTCTGGAGGCACTTGAGAAGAGGAGAGACTCAGCTGTGAACGCTCTGACAAAAGTGAAAGATCAGACCCAGGAGCTGAGAGTTCAGCTCACACCTCTGAGAGAAGAGATACAGAAACTGACTCTCCAGAAAGTTTGTTTAGAAGAGAAACTCAGGCTGACGAGTTTCCAGAGAAAAGAGGAGATGGGACAGTACAAGGTCAGATGCACATTCACTGAACTGCTACTACAAACTCTTATACTGATGGAAATAAGACTCGAGTAAAAAATGTAAATCTGTTTTGCAGGAAACCGTAAACTCCTTGGAAGAAACCTGCAGAGAGCTAAAGATGGAGCTGAGAATTCAAAACACAAAAACCAATGAGATGAAGGACCTGAAAGATCGACTGAACAAACAGCTGGCAGCGTACAGGCAGGTTATCGTCACAGTGACATGTTTAAAGAAGACGTTTAATTAAAGATATGCACAACTGTCTTCTTCTTCCAGGTCGGCGACTGGAGACGTCTGTGACAAACAAACACATACTGACCCTTGATGTCTCAGCGGGAATATTACAGTGTGGAGCTTTGTATCTGCCGAACCAATGCACTTTATTTATACACATTTTATTTCAAAATAAACATTTATACTGACATGAAAAGTGTAGTGCTGCTGTGCTGTGTCTAAATAAGCAGAGGTCAGGCAACAGGTCTACGGTTATTTTAACAGATTCATGGTCCACTGCAGCGGTGGAACATAGTAACCTTAATATAAATAGTAGTATAAAAGTATAAATTTTAGGTTTCTGTACTTTACTGAAGTACATTTTACAGTGGATACTTTTTACTTTTACTTCAGTACATTTGAGAGCAGTATCTCTACTTTCTATTACACTACATTTTTGAACAGGACTAAAAAGTTAAAAGAACTTTTTTTATTGTCTGAGACCTGCTGAAAAGTTTAAGTTGAACAAAATTCAAACACATCTTTATTAAAATCATTACATTTGAAGCCATGTAATACCTCAAAATCTGCACAAAATACTTTTACATTTTTCTCTTTAAGTATATTTTTAAAACAAGTACTTTCATATTTTTACTTAAGCAGATGTTCACATGTGATACTTTTACTTGAGTATTTTTTTCTCTCCAGTATCTGTACTTTTACTTAAGTAACAAAATTGAGTACTTCTTCCACCTCTGGTCTACGGTGATTAAATGAGAAAAAAAAAAAAAAAAAAAAAAAGGTTCCAAGATGAATATTGCAATACTGTTATAACTTAAACATATCCTGCCATCATAAACTGTCATCCCTACTTTACATTGGACAACATCTGTAAAAAGAAAACAGCAAAGATTAGATTCTGTTTTTGTTAAACCATGTCCATTCATGGAAAATTTTAAACTGTTTTTTAGGGTTTGTTTTTTTTCCAAATAAAATAATAAAATATTAATAGGGAAATAATAGGTAAATAATAAACTTTTAAAAATAAAATAATACAATAATAATAGGGAAATAATAGGAAAATAATACACTTTTTAAAATAAAATAATACCATAATAATAGGAAAATAATAAACTTTTTTTTTTTTTTTTTTTATAAAAGAATAAAATAATAATAGGGAAATAATAGGAAAATAATAAACTACAAACACTATCCAGTTAAACTGCAAAGAAAAGACAACAGAGATCCGCTGGTTCCTATTGGTCCGTTCTCTCTGCACGCCTAAGTATCGTGTGATCTGATTGGCTAGATGAAATAAGCCCTCTTTCTATTGGCTCTGTCGGACAAGGCGCTAAAACTCTATCTACCTACAGTATGGAGGGCGTGTAGCAGAACAGACGCTTTTATTTTCACTTAGCATGACTTCTACTGACTTGTCCAGCGTGTTAAACATCTTACACTCACTTTACCGTAAAGTGGAGCCGCTGGAGGAGTTTGCAAATGGCGTCGTGTTCAAAGAAGGACAGAAAGCCCGGGTCCTGGAAGAGTCCGACACCGCGAGATTCTCTTCATTTATCCGCAGTGTTTATGTTTGTGCGGACAAAGAGCTGCAGCAAGTGCCGAGTAACGTCCAGGTACAAGTTTGACTACAACAGATAAGCTACAAGTACAATTTTATGAGAAATCTGGTGATTTATTTCGCAAAACCGTTAGTCCGAGACTCACTAAAAGTTGGGCATTTGGTCCGGGGGCGGGGCTTCCGGTTCTGCTGTTACCATTGCAACCCAACAGTTCAACAGTTTGAGTAGATAGGGCCTTTTTTTTTGACAAGACAAAGCGAATTTAGACCTAAAATTGTACCGAAACCACATCAATTCTTGCATCAGAGGCAGAATAAAACCCCCAAACACAGAAAAAACAAACAACAGCCACTTTGTGATGGTGGTGGTTATTTTTTGCTCAATATATTTTTTTCACAATCAGGTTTAGGGTTAGGATCAGGGTTAGGTTTACTAAGAAAATGATTGATAAGTAAATAAATGAATAAATAATACAAATAAGAATGAATAAATAAAAAATAAATTAATGAACTAAATAAAAAAATGAATGAATGAATACAGAAATTAATAAAACGAATGAATGAATACAGAAATAAATAAAACAAATGAATAAATAAATACATAAATTAATAAATGCATTTACTAATTAACTGCATTTAACAGATCACACACACACACACAAAAAAAAAAAACAACTTTAAATGTCACTGAACCTTAATATTTGCTGTAATTCCACCTGTCGATTATGAAATAAACTCAGTCTTCATGGAAACGGCACGCAGCAGTTAGTTCGCTTTTACTGATTTGATGGAGCGCTCCCGGATGAAATGCTGAGAGTTTTGGACTTGACGTGCCGTGTGACCAAATTGCTGGGTTTCAGATAAAGTTTTAGTTTTAATTTTTTGTTTTTGACATTTTTATTGATTTAGGGGGTAGTGTAACTGAAATGTTCAAAAAAAAAAAAAAAAAAAAGAGGGACTAATCTGAGTCTACAGTAGAATTTTTTACATGCCTATAGTGTGGAGATCTAAAGAAATAAATAAATCCAGCTGAAATTATACAAATGATTCTAGTGAAGGTGTATGGAGTTTAAAAACACAATGGAGTACTTCCTGTATTACCACATGATGACATCACAAGGTGGAGCAGAGGTTTTTTATTTGTTTGACATAAGAACGCCTAAATATGCAGGATTTGTGTGTTAAACATGTGTGATGAGGAAACAACATTAGAACATAGATCAGAAAATAGCATAATATGTGATCTTTAACATAATTTAATTAGTGTCTCATATGTATATTTCACAGATCTGCACTCTACCTGAACTGCTGGCCTTTGTGCTCAACAATTTGAAGCGAAAGAAGAGAAAGAATGTCTTAATACACGGCTACAACCTCCTGCCTCATAACGAACAGCAGAGGAACGCAGACCTGTTCAAATTCCAGGGAGACGTTACTCAAAGTGCCGCTTACATCCACGGCAGCGATCTGTGGAAGAAGGTCACCAAACGCCTGGGCACCGACATCACTCGCTACCTTCTGGAAAGCTGCTCTGTGTTTGTGGCAGTTCCTCCATCTTGTTTTTTCCAGGTGTGCGGTCTGCCCATCTATGACCGCATTTCCATGACTTGCCCAGTTACAGGAATAACTCTTCAACCCCCAAACAAAACCAGAAAGGCCAGAAAGTCAAAATTTGCAATTAAAACATGTAAAAAGCTGCGTAAGAGTAAAATGGGTCGTATAAGCCGGAAAAGAAAAAGAGAAGCGAACACATGTGATGATGAAGATGTAGAAACACCTGCTAAAAGACGACTCGTTGACAATCAAAACACAGCAGACGATCAGCCCGTGTTGCTTGAGCCAACGCCGTTTACGAAATCTTTGGAGAACAGCAGCGGACCTGGTTCGAAGGAGGAAGGGGGGCCTAGTTGGCGATCGGGTACCTACCCTCCTTTTCCTCCATCGCAATGTTTCATCCGGATTCTAGGATTGCTCTACGGAGGCAGGGGCATGTCCAGCTTCCTTCTCAACAGAAAAAAGAAAGATGCACAGGGGCTTAAACGTCTACAAGGGAAGGATTTGATTCGAATTATCTTCTTTGAGGGTCTTGGTTATTTAAATGGAGTACAAAGAAAACCAAAGAAACTACCTCAAAGATTTTTCAACATGGTGCCAATGTTTAATCAGCTGTTGAAGCGGCACAGAAGGTTCCTCTATGGGCGTGTTTTGCAGAAGCTGTGCCCGTCACTACAGCAGACAGATCCCGGGGAAGGGGAGCTCACTTCGCTCTTGTCCCAACATTGTGCGGCTCATCGGGTTTACCTGTTTGTTAGGGAGTGCCTCATAGGGGTCATCCCTCAGCAGGCGTGGGGCTCAGATCAGAATCGAGTACATTTTCTGGCCCGTGTCAGAGGTTTTTTGTCAGGTGGGAAATTTGACAAGCTCTCCCTGGCTGAACTGCTGTGGAAAATGAAAGTGAATGACTGTGACTGGATAAAGATGAGCAAAACTGGTAAGATATTTCATTTATAACATTGTTTTAGGGAAATTGCAGTAATTAAGATTAGGGATGAGGCAATTAACAACAATAACAAAGATAATCTCCTTTATATCTCCAGAATGTGCAGAAAAAATCTATTTATCCATGATGATCAGGTATTTCAATGTAGAACTTACTCATAATATTAAAATGATAAAAAAATATCAAGTCAAAATTACAAAAAGTTTGTAAAGTTTGTAAAGGCCAAACAAGATCTTTGATTTAACCAGCAGAAAGTTAGAAAATCCAACAGTGAAACAGACGCTGGTCAATAACAGACAGATTAACCAGAGTTTATAGAAACAACTATCCCAGAGCGCCCCCTGTCCTCAGACCCTCCTCCTGCAGGAACAACTCATAAAAACATAGTGGGAAAAAGACAAACCTCTAGGTGAACCAAAGTAAATGACAGATCGACTCCTATGGCCTGAACCAGGACTGAACCAAGACTGAACCAGACTCAAACAACACTCAAAACAGAACTCAAAACAGGACAGGCAGGCTGCAGATATATCCAGAACTAACGCTCATCCATTTGCAGATAAAGTTCAAGTCTGTAGGGCCAGAGCCGACTCAAGATTAAGGGACAGAGGGGCTCATCCAGGACGGGGTAGAGGTCATCCAGCCATATGAGGGAAGGGGAGAATCTGGGTCCACAGAATATATAACAATTTTAAACTTTCATTTTTCAACTTTAATAATTATCTTGACATAATCCTTAAACGCAGTTATTTTGGCCATGATAATGGTTCCATGCCTAATTAATTAACTTTTATGTTCAGGTCGTGTGCCTCCGAGTGAGCTTGCGTATCGAACTCGGATCCTGGGTCAGTTCCTGGCCTGGCTCTTGGATGGATATGTGGTAGGTCTGGTCAGAGCCTGTTTCTATGTCACTGAGAGCGTGGGACTGAAGAATGCTTTGAGATTCTACAGACAGGAAATCTGGGCCAAACTGCAGGACTTGGCTTTCAGGTAAGATCCAAACTATTGTTGTATATGTACATGTATATGGTTTATCTTTAATCATTTTTTAATTTTGTGATTAAGAGGTCATCTGTCAAAAGGTCAGATGATGGAGTTGACCGCTGCTCAGGTGGGCTCTCTCCCCAAAGCCACAGTCATATCCCGCCTTCGCTTCATTCCCAAGAACGAGGGGATGAGGCCGATCACAAGGGTCGTTGGAGCTGACGTCAAAACAAGAGTATGAGCCCTTTTTTTAACTCTGATATTACATGTGTGATGCCTCCATATTAATCAGAGGTACTTTTCTCTTCAGCTGTACAGAGGCCGCAGTCGTGACCTGTTGTACATGCTGCAGGCTTGTGTCCGCACCTCTCCGTCCATACTGGGATCCACAGTTTGGGGGATGACCGACATTCACAAAGCGATAAGTTCTATGGCATCACAGCAAAAGGAAAATACACAACCGCTGTACTTTGTGAAGGTTTGATAGCAATTTGTACCCATCCTACCTCCTTGCGTACCTATCATAAGACTCTTAAAGCAGACCTATTCTGCAAAATGGACTTTTCACAGCTTTTAGCAATGTTATAATTGTTTCTTTATCGTTTACCCTCTGAAGTTGTATTCCGAGTGATTCGTGTTTGAATAATCTTTAATTGCTTATTTTCAAGACGCCATTTTGCCAATCAATCCCCATTTTCACCTCCAAGTGGTACACGCACACTGTGACAGCTAACTCCTGACAGCTAACTCACCGCTAACCCACGAGCTCCTAACTGCTAACTCCTAACCCGCGAGTCCTAACCCGTAATACCTAACTACTAACTCCTAACAGCTAACTCCTAACAGCTAACTCCTAACGGCTAACTCCTAACGGCTAACTCCTAACGGCGCTAACGGCTAACTCCTAACCCGCTAACTCCTAACCCGCTAACTCTTAACCCGCTAACTCCTAACCCGCTAACTCCTAACCCCCTATCCCCCTATCCCCTAACTCTTAACTCCTTACCCCTAACACCTTACTCCTTACCCCTAACTCCTAACTATAATCCCTGCCTTTGTGTCGTTAGGTGGATGTGAGCGGAGCTTATGAAAGTCTACCTCATGATAAACTCACTGAGGTCGTCACTGAGGCCCTCACACCTTTTCTGGATGAAATCTTCACTTTACGGCGCTACGCCAAGGTCTGGTCTGATTCCCACGAGGGGCTGAAAAAAGCATTTGTGAGACAGGTACTACAGTATGTACTATTTACACATACGCCTTTTTTAAATAAAGGTTTGTGCTATTGTGTGGTTTCATGTTATTCTGAATTGTAGGCGGATTTGCTTGAAGATAATGTGGGCTCTAGCAATATGAAGAGCTTTGTGTCTTCTCTGCAAATGTCAGGAAAGATTCATCATTCCATACTGGTAGAACAGGTGATATTTTAACCAATTTAATTCCTGTTACGTTAGAGAATATAGTTTTTTATTTAATTCAATGTGTTTTGGAGTGTTACAAAATCAAATCTAAATGGTAAATGTGGGTTAGGTGGGTTTAGTGTCTTGCCCAAGGACACAATGACAGCATTCATCTCTCTACCACTTGAGCTACTGTCACCCATGTAGTATTATCTTTTTCAACTGAGACGTAGATGCAAAGTCATTTATTCATTGACTAAAACTACACATTTTTAAAAACTCTTTTATTTCAGCACTTTTCCTCAGACCTTCATGGCAAAGACGCACTACAGTTTTTTACCCAGATGCTCACTGGAAACGTTGTTCAGTTTGGCAAAAAGTGAGTATACTTTATATTACAACCCCAACTCCTAATCCTTAACTTCTAACCCATAACCGCTAACACATAACACTCTTTTAACTGCCAACTCTAACTTAACCCCTAATCTTTAAATCCTAACTCCTAACCTTTAACCCCTAACCCGTAACTCCTTACCGTTAACTCCTAATCCTTAACTCCTAACCCCTAACCACTAACTCCTAACCTTTAACTGCTAACTCCTAACCACCTAACCCCAAACCCTTAACACCTAACCCTTAAATCCTAATTTCTAACCCTTAACTCCTAATCCTTAATCTGTAACTCCCAGCCCATAACTCTTAACTCCTAAACCCTAAATCCTAACCCTATTCTTTATACATTGTTTCTTTTGTTTTCCTCTCTCACAGAACATATCGACAGTGCAGAGGAATTCCCCAGGGCTCCGTTGTTTCTAGTCTGCTGTGCTGTCTCTGCTATGGTCACATGGAGAACATGCTTTTTGGTAACAAAGGAAAAACCAAAGGGTAAAGTAGAATCATAACTGTAAAACCTTCTCGCCAACAGCAGAGTGCAGTATTTCAACATTTCAATATGCTTTTCTCTGACAGACGTTTACTTAGACTTGTGGATGATTTTCTTCTCATCACCCCAGACCTACATGAAGCACAAGCATTTCTAAAGTAAGACTCAAAATGCATGAAGTAATTTTGAAAAAAAATCTTTCAAAACACTGACCAAACATGTGTGAAGGATTTTGCTGCCAGGAGTGCCAGAGTATGGTCTGACCATCAACCCACAGAAAGTAGCAGTCAACTTCAAAGTTTCAGAATCTGTGGCCGTTTGCCCTGAAATCCGAGTTCTGCCCCCCCGCTGCTTGTTCCCCTGGTGCGGTCTGCTCCTGGACACACACGCCCTGGACGTCTACAAAGATTACTCCAGGTGGATGCAGGTGTTTTTACAGAAACCCTTTTATCTTAGATGGACTTTCATGAGAAATGTAGTATACTTTATAGATCTATATAAAGCTACTAATCTTTGAACTCTCACGGAAACATTTTAGTAATAAATAACCTTATTCCTGGAAAAATCACTGCTGGAAAAATGAAGATGCTTTCATTGTAGTTAAAATTTAAATGAGAATCCAAGAGCTTTGTCCTGGATTGTCCTTAAACAATGACATCGATCTTGTCTTTTTAACAGCTATGCAGGTCTGTCACTGCGTTACAGCCTCACTTTGGGCTCGTTGCGTTCAGCGGGACAGCAGATGAAGAGGAAGCTGATGGCGATACTCCGACTGCAGTGTCACGCTCTGTTTTTAGATCTGAAGGTCTCAGTTTAAACCATATTTTGAACAGTTACTGCATATATATGTGTGCGTGTGCTAGGGACGTCAGAGATACTAAAGAAACATAGCCTGAAGGTAGCCCTACCCATCATGCTTAATGTAAAACCTTTTCTGTATCACCTTTCTATTTATTAAACTGTAGTGGTAGAAAGATAAGACACGATCATTTTTACAATATCATGTGTTTTTATATGTAATTTTTTCTGTTATATATTCACTTTTTCACTTAACGTTTTTTGTTTTTTTTACTTGAAATAACAAAAGTTTGGACACACCCTCTCATTCAATGTTTTTTTTTTTTTTTTTTTTACTTTATTTTGAATACTTTATACATTTTATATACACAAGAAAACCTCAAATGTATGAAGCAAGATGTATGGAATTATATAGCAAAGAAAAAGTAAAATGATTCTTCTAAATATTTTTCAACTAAGCAAAGGGTGGATACTTTGAGGATTTAAAAATGCAGTATATATATTTAAAAAAAAACATTTACTGTAATTATTTAACTTTTATCTTTGCTCTATTTTTCCATAAATCTTACGTCATATGTTTTCAGTATACAGTGGGGTAGAATGCGTCCCTAAAAAGATGCCCGTTGTCACTGTAAAGATGTATTAGGAGGCCTCTTGTCAACCTGAAAATGAAGAGCTTATATCACGTCTCCGAAGAAACAGGCGCCAGTGTAGACTTCTCAAAATAAGCATGTGTCGCATTCCTACAAAGTTACAAGTTTACCTCACTGTTTAAGACACACAGTATTTAATACAAAGTTTAAGGGTAACATAATAAAACAAAACCATGCTTTCATTTTCAAAAATTTGGAAAGTAGTAAAAAAAAAAAACATTGAATGAGATGGTGTGTTCAAACTGGTAGTTACATTAGCTGAGTTCTCTTGAAGCTACACATCACCAGGCTTCAAACCATTTACTCAAACTTAAATCTAATAAAACTTTTCCTTCTTTACAGATGAATTCTGTAGAGGCAGTCTACCAGAACATTTACAAGCTGGTTCTCCTTCACGCGTGCAGGTAAACTTATGGGTATAGGGTCTTATCAAACCTATATCAGGTCTGTTTGACATGTCTTAATAAATAGGTCACTAAAGATAACACCCCCATAAAAACAAGCAAGTTCTATCGCTTTCAGCACGGAGCCTCAATGCCATTACCCGCCGTTTATCTCTACATGTAACTTATGCAGCTGCAGCATTGTTTTCTCAGTAATATGTTGAAATTATTTTGTGCACTGATTTTCCTGTAGGTTCCACGTATGCGCCCAGAGTTTGCCCTTTGGTCAAACTGTTGCTAAGAACCCCAACTACTTCCTGCAAATGATCTGGGACTTGGCAGAATATGCAAATCAGCTCATCAGGAAAAACAACAAAGGCAAATAAAAAAAAATAAATCACTGTAATAATAATGCAGCTTTTCCTGGATCTGACTGTCTGTTGTTGTCCAGGCCTGACTCTGGGCAGTAAAGCTCAAACAGGCATCATTCAATATGAAGCAGTGGAGCTGATCTTCTGCCTTTGTTTTGTGCTGGTCCTGTCTCGGCGCCGGTGCATGTACAAGGCTCTTCTTCCTCCACTCCAGAAGAGTAGGTCAACATTAACTTTGTCACTGAACAAACATCTTCTCATATTGATTTTGCTTTTGTTCTTTTACTCTTTTAAAAGGAAAACGCAGTCTGCAGCAACGCCTGGGCGACCTGAGACTGGCCAGAGTCAGACAAGCTGTTGGTTGTAGGATTCCTGATGACTTTCTGGTCATTCAGACTTAGAGGTATTTTGAAGACCAGATATATATATATATTTGGAGGTATTTTGAAGTCAAGTCAATATTTGGAGATGTTTGGGGTTTTTTTTTTTTCTGTTTTAAATGCTCACTCCCCCAAGGTACTGGTGTTTCCACTTTTGACCAAAATGTTTCTAATGTGAAATGTATAATTTTACTGTTGACAGAAATGGTGTAAAAAGCACAGACAGAGTCTTAATATGTGATTTATGCTAAATAAATGGTAAAGTGCAGTAAAGTCAAACAAACATTCAGGACTCGACATAAACCACTTAAGTGATAAACGCGGCTCGTAAACACGCCTCACAAAAGAATGACCTTGGCCACAACTTTGAATTACAGTGGTACTTTTCCACACTCCACCTGCTGCTCAGCTGTATCCGAGCTCTTCATCTGTGTCGACATGTTCACATGTTTAATCTCTTTTTGGATTTGATCCCTATATTACATAGATATTTGCAAGGGAAAAAAAACACAAACCAATTTATAAGTCCAAATAGACAGTGATTTAGATCTTGAAAACCGTTAGATTCCTTCAGCATCTGAATGTACAAATATATAAAAAAGATAAAGACAACTGAGCAAAGAAACTGATCCACAACATGTGTTGTAGACACTGCTCCTTACAATTGTAAAAAACATTTAAAAATGACATGATTTTTGTAATAAAACTTCAGTAAGAACATTGTAGACTTTATGGTCACTGAACAGGTCAATAATGCAGTATGTGCTGTATATTGTAGAGATAAGGACTCAGGAAGTTCTGTCCATTGACGCATCATAATGGTGCTAAGTGCTTTATGTCTGTTTCGGCCTGTGCTCTGCATCAAAGCCTCCATTGCTGTAGGCACTGAGTTCAGACCTGGGGGAGGACCTCCTTTTTCTACCACGGATTAGTCCATGTAGAGCCACGATGGGAATGGAAACGATGGGCACCACACAGAGCAAGATGATTATGGCAAAGACCCAGTCAGGATACTCCAGGATTTTGGTGTCAGGAAAAGATTCCTGAAAAACGAGTGAAGTAAATATGTATTTGGTTAATTATAATGATCCTCTTCAAGATGTAGCGATTCAGATTTAAAACGTTTCACTGTAGTATAACGTAAAAGTAGATAGTTGGAGTGAACATGTAAATTCTTACTTCTGTTGTCACTTACATATGACGGGTCCCAGGAGGGATAGGTTGGGCGTTTTGATGCTTGTAAGGCCACGTAGGCAATGAGAACAGCAAACAGCATTAAGGGACTGATCACCATCCAGCACGCCTTCCAGAAAATGTTGGGTCTTTTCCCCGTCATGAACAAGATGTCGTCACTAAACCTGGACAAACAGTCAAACGTTCTTACCATCCTTTGGCTTTTCAGACTTTCATTCAGCCAATAAGATGATGGCTACCTTTTCATCCCACGCACATAGATGACTCCAATCAGCTCAAAGAATGCAATTATAAGCAGAGGTACTGAGCCCACATAGGCGTTAAAAACCTCCAACCAGTAATTCCCCGAACCCAGCGTAAATATGAGTGCCACAAGAAACGCGACTATGCAGACAAGCCCTGGAAAAACATTTGTGAAAAGAGTTATTTATTCACTTGTGCTTTGCCTCAGGACAACACAAAAATGCATTCTACCTGTTAAAAGTTGGTCTGGGATCCACTTTGGCAGGATTTTGAGGTCGCTGATGGGGGTAAGAACGCCTTGTATGTTACCGAACATTGAGGAGAGACCCAAGCTTAAGAGCATGATAAAAAACAGCACCGCCCAGATCTGCGAGCCGGGCATCTCGATCACTGCTTCAGTAAACACAATGAATGCCAAGCCTGTTCCAGAAGCGCTCTAGACAAAAGGGAGGGAAGCGCTTTAGTCATAGTGTCTGACCTGGACAGGATAAAATGTACTTTTGGAGGGAACAGGGAGGCAGGAACAGAATTGGGACTGTGACTAATCTTTTTGATAAGAACTTGCTATATCAACAGCTTCTTTGAAAGTTCTTACCTGTTTAAGGAATGTCTGTAGGTCACATGGACGCAGATTTAAACGGGAGATCGAGTCTGGATCCGTTTGGTTTAAATAGTCAACCCAATAGTCGTAGTTCTCACGAGTGATGTTTTGGTCTGGAAAATCAAAGTGGTTGGTGAGGGCCAAGATGTTGCTGTGGAATAAAAGTCCGAACATTAAACGATGAACTAAAACCAGCTCACGTTTGAGAATGTGCGCATACATACCTGTCTTTACAGATGTTGTTAGCACTTGTAGCTTTGAATCCCAGGATTGAGAAGATCGGTATAGAGGCATAGAGAGAAGTGGCACTGTTGATTATGCCAACCAAGAGCGCATCCCTCTCACAGTTGTTTCTTATAGGGCAATATCAAAATGTCATTCGTTCTATTCACAACTTATTTTTTATACTTAATATACAATAGTTTTGCAGGTTAAGAAATGTGCTGATTAATTTGTAGATGCTGAAACTTTTATAAGCATAATATGACTTTTCTGCGTATTTTTAAAACGAGCTGAAGGATGAGATTCAGATAAATATAAGGCTGTGTCCACCAGCAATCTGACCAAAACTGAAGAAGCGAAATGTCTTCACTCTTATGGCTTTTTGTACAGTCGACAGATTTAACTTTTTGCTTTTACTATCGACCAAACCTGGACGACTGACAGACAAAACAAAACTACACAAGAACTAAAAATGCATTCACTTTTCCAAATGAGCTTCTGTTACGTCCTTTGTGACGTAAAGGGACAAACTTTAAAAATGCAATATTTAAATCTACAATTACACTGTGTGCACTTACTTTTCTTCAGTGTAGCTCGAAAAAGCTATGAGTCCTCCAAAGGCCACAGAGAGAGAGAAGAAGATCTGAGTGGCAGCATCAAGCCACACCTGAGGGTTCATCAGGATCTCCCACTGTCAGAGATAACCTGTGTCATTTTACAGAGTTAAAGTTTTATTATGAATGCTGCAGCTATAAACCAGGCTGACCTCTGGAGTGAAGAGATACTTTATTCCATCCACAGACCCCGGTAACGTAAGGGCATGGATTAGGAATATCGTCAGGACCAGGTACGGGAATGTTGCTGTCACATACACGGCCTGGAAACATTTACAATACGATGTCTTTTTTCTGAAACTATAACCATCACTCTGACTCTGTCCTATGTTTCCAGACCTTGCCCATTGACTGGATGCCTTTGATGAAGCAGATATAAACTATGCACCAAGCACTGGCCAGGCACAGAACCATGGTCCACTGTATGGTTCCACTGGTCTCAATGTTTTTAGTGATGTTCAGGGTCTCGCGGTACCAGAAGTAATTCACTGAGGTGCTTTTCTCACACTCCTCATTGAAGCCTGGAGGAAAAATGCTGTTTTACAATGCAAAATAAGTATGCTGGTGTAATAAAAGATAAGATATACATCTATACATCAAATAATTGGATTGCACTTTCACATTTTATCTTTTGTTAAATGGTTTCCAAAAATGACCTGTGCGGTTTGCATTCAGAGGGCAAGTGCTCCATGGCAGGGGATCTTGAAACGAGTGAAAGAAGTACCAAAGAACCCAGGCCAGAAGAGTGTTGTAGAAAAGGGACACGAGGAATGAAACGATCATGGATGCAATACCTGTACATAAAAAGTCCAAAACAGATCTAGTGTTTATGAGCGCCATAGATATTACAGTCATTCTGTGGTGATGCATTTTAGGGGCCACCCACCAACCCCTCCAAGAAGTGGTGAGATTGAGTACCAGACTCCAGTGCTCCCCAGGCGCATTCTCTGTCCTATCGCCAACTCCAGGTAGAGCAGTGGGAGGCCTTCAAACACCAGCGCTATCAGGTACGGGATAAGGAAGGCACCTGAACACAACACGCGCAAAAGTTTCTCTCCAAAATGCTCTCATTAGGGTGTATGGTCAGGCTGATTTAAAAGTTCAGAAGGCAAGGTCATGCGGGGACTCTATTCTTTGAAGTCACGGCACGCTGATAAATACGTGTGTTTCTAAAGCTGAATATGTGAAGAATATGAACAGCTCTGGGTGTTTGCTTAACCCTGGTCCCTGACACTGGGTTTGGAGTATGAGGAAGTAATTTTCTGATCAATCACACTAGAAGAGATGGCCCATAAATAACACATTTGTGCCAAGTATCTCAGGTAAGGCTTCCATGTGCAAACTGCCTTTTAAAACAACAAATGCAAAATAAAAGTGTATTAGCTAAATATATAATGTGAACCAGTGCATGAAGTTGGATTATATTGGGTCATTATACATAGAGAACACATTTGTGCCAAGTATCTCATATAAACCTTCCCTTCCATGTGCAAACTGTCTTTTAAATCAGCAAAGACAAAATTAAAGTTGATTTGGATTAGCTGGATATAAAAAGTTGGATTTTAATAGAGCTCTTTATCCATGCCCTACTCATACGTTTACATACATATTTTTGATAATACTGTTTTCTTTCTATAAATAAACCACAAAATGAAACCTTTTCCTGCTGTAAATCAAATTGGTGGCACTTCTGACAACATCTTATCATTTATCTGACTGGCATAAACATCAGTTATAATAGTACGACTTCTTACCCCCTCCATATATTTGACAAAGATACGGAAATCTCCAAACATTCCCCACTCCCACTGCGAATCCGATGCAGGTGAGCAGGTACTGTATCTTGTTATCCCATTGTGGTCGAACTTCCTTCCCAGATTCCTGAGTTATATCCATTTTCAGAGTAGCGCTTTTTTCCCCAGTAAAACTCAGTGTTAGACTTCAGCAAGAATATGTTTTTAGTCCACAATCAGCTTCTCTAGTTCCCTTTAGCTCTTGACAAACACATTTACCCAGTTTCCCCTCAGTGATGCCCAGCGCTCTTGTGTGTCCTCTGTTTTATGTGCTCTGTGGGTTGTCCTTTTATGCCCCAATCAGCTGGAGCGTTGAGTCAGGGATGCAGAACGCTGGGAATATACTGGGTAAGTTTTACTTGCCAAAAAATTTGTTAAAAGCTCCACATTAATGTGTAACCAGCTATCTGTTGAAGTTTAAATGTCAGCCTGACACAGATGGAGCCTGTAAAAAGGACATGTTTTTGTATCATCACGAGTTTAACTGTTTAATTGTGAAATAACATGATTTTATGAGGTAACTGAACATTGTACTTATTGAAACATTTTGAAATTAAAATTAAGATAACTAAAGTTTCTTTTTACTTTTAAAGCGTTAGTGTTACGCCTTTATGCAACCCTAGTTATATACATAGCAATAAATTAATCATTGAACTCAAAGTATAAAGGTAAATTGACTCTGGCCTCTCATTCTTGCTTCTAATTTAAAAACCCCATAAGTTCTTAAAGGGCCATACCAAGTGTTTTCTGAAAAGTCACAAACAGACATGGAGTTGTTTTGTTTTGTTAACACACAAAACTGCATACCGTATTTTCTATAGCCGCTACTTTTTTTTTGCTGCACTTTAAAAATTGCGGCTTATGGTACAGCGCTTCATTTTTTCTTTTTGTCATATACAGTGTTCCATCATTTATTACGTTCCAAAAATAACCTGCGATAAATGAAAAAGTAGAAAACATTTTTTTTTTAAACAATTATTCTATACGTTTTGCTGCAGGTGTATTTTTCAGTTCCTCTGTCTCCGCCTCTTCGTCCACTAAAGTCACTCTCTCAACCTGGTCTGCAGCGTTCACAAAGACACAGGGAAAACTAAACATCGAAAGGCACTCGCAGAGATTGCAACGGACGCTCTGGACGCGTGTCCTGAGCGTCCACAACGTGCGTCAGAGGCGTTTGTCCTCAAATGCAAAGGTGTCCCAACGCGATCTTGACGTGTTTCAGAGTCACGCTGCAGCATCGAATATTTTGGTAAATTTGGCTGAACACATTCTGTCCTGTACAGGAGACACGGCGCGTCCTTTAGCCAATCAGGACGCAGAACACAGCACCTCCTTTAGCCAATCAGGACGCAGAACACATGCCTTCATACACTGTAAAAAAAAAGCATGCAAAACTGCACAAAAAAAAAAAATCAGCCAAATGTGAACCGCGCTATAGCGAGGAACCACTGTAATGAACGATTTTGAGCAAATTTTTCATACTACTACGCGGGATACGTGCGGCTTAAAATCCGGTGCGGCTTGTGTAAGTACAAAATTGATTTTCTTTCTAAAATGAAAGCATGCGGCTTTTAATCAGGTGCGCTCTGTAGTCCGGAATTTACGGTATTTAGGCTGAGTTTTTCTTCTCTCAAACTGAAAACAGTCTGTTCCACCTTGTGATGTCATCATGAAGTAATACAGGAAGTGCTCCACTGTGTTTTTAAACTCCGTACACTTTCATCAAAATGATTTGGATGATTTTTGGAGTTGCCAGTCTCGACTGAACTAAAGGGAAAAGGAGCTGTTAACTTGAAAACTACCGCTTCATGACATCACAAGGTGGAACGGAGCATTTTGAGTTTTGGAGATGCTCTCATATGAAGGCAGCTGACGTGGCTCGGGATGCCTCCTGGGCGCCTCCCAGGGAGGTGCATGTCCCACCGAGAGGAGTCCCCGGGGAAGACCCTGGACACACTGGAGGGACTATGTCTCTCTGGCCTGGGAACACCTTGGGGTCCCACCGGAGGAGCTGGAGGACATGTCTGTGGTGAGAGAAGTCTAGGAGTCCCTGCTTAGACTGATGCCCCGCGACCCTGTTCCGGATAAGCGGAAGAAAATGGATGGATGAGTACTCAAACATGTGTGAATGAAACAAAACACAACTGTTTTTGAGGAGGTAACAACATGGAACATGGTTTAAAGCTCACAAGAGTCCATTTTGTGCAATATAGGACCTTTAAATATTTAGAAATACACACAGTAACTATAGATACATTGACGACAGCTTTTATTGTTAGAAAAATATGTCCTATTTATTGATTAATTTTCTTCTTTACATTAACATAGAGTAGTCGGCATAGAGCATAAATGGGCATGGTTAGACTTGGGATTCCTGCCAAAGAAAGATGACGGCATTAATCCAAGATGGGTACGGGACTGAATCCAGGACTGGGAATTGTTCCTGTGAACCATACAGAGGGTTATTGCATCTTATAATCCATAAAATCTTAAAATCATCACATATTAAGTTGACATACAGAGCTGGGATCCCAGACTAAATATGTGAGTTGTTCTTGAGCTTGTATGACCAGGTAGAAAACTAAAATGACCAGTATTATCAGAGGACTGGTACATCTCCATGTAACCTGCCAGTATATGCCGGGCTTGGATCCAATCATGAACTTTATGTCCTCGTTGAACCTGTCATTAAGCACAAGAAATTGTGTTTATAAATGAAATATTTACAGATACAGTATTTTTGGTGTTGCTGATCCTGGTTCATCACACAAACCTGTCGACTCCGTATATGTAAACAACCGATATCATCTCAAACAACCCAATACACAGAAGTGGAACTGATCCCGCAAAGTTGTCAAAAAGCGTTACCCAATAGAAGCCAGAGTGTTGAGCGAATAGAAGTGTGATGACGAACGCGACGGCGCAAGTTACAGCTGGAACGGAAGCACACAAAAACATGAATTGGACTTTTGTAGTTTGTTTAGAATAGCTACGTACGCCATGTTTGTGCTTATTTACCACTCAGTGCTTCCTGGGGCCATGTTTTAGGAAATAGCCCTAAATCTCGAATTGGAACAACCACTCCCTCGATGTTACCGATGAGCGTGGAGAGCCCCAAACAAAGAAGCATAACGAAGAAGAGAACAGACCAGATGGGAGATCCAGGCATCTTGGTTATGGCTTCTGTGAACACAATGAATGCCAGACCTGTGCCCTCCACCCCCTGTAAAAATGGGTTAAAATTTGCATAAAATAAAATAAAAATAGACAAAACATAAATGATACCTCGCTGAGAAGTCTCTGCATGTCACACGGGATGACGTCGAGTCCCATAACAATGTCTGTATGTGTGCTGTTTAAATACTTCAAGGCTTCCTCATAGTTGTCTGCAGTTATGTTGATCTCGGGTAGATCGAATGCATTTATAAGTGTTTGAATATTACTAGAAAAATAAATACAAATGGAAGTAGTTTATTTAAATCCAGACTGAAATCTCTGTGTTTTATGCAGATACAGATCAGTCTGGTCCCATGTCCTTTGTCGCAACAGTAGACTGTATATACAAATCATTAATTTTAATAGATCCATGATATAAATAGACAAGTAGGAAGTCCTCATGGGCGCGCTTCTGGCTCCATCGAGTCTGGCTACAATTCACTTTGTATTGAAACACTGTGTTCCCTCTGCTGCTGTCAGACTCGTCATTTTGGTCTTAAATGTTCGTATTAACCCGCTCTACATGATCCTGGTGTTTTATTTTGCTATTGTGTCCAACACTCAAGATATGAACATTAATAACAGACGCCTTCTTTCCCCAAGGTCCCTCCTGCTAGCGTTAGCAACAGGTTTGATTGACAGCGTTGCTAAGTGCCTGCACGGCTGGTTTATCAGGGAGCAGCGCTTAGCAACACCGAAGGAGCTTCAACAGCCTGTGTCTGGATTGGCTCTTTGGTTGCTATGATACTCGCGGTTGGAATTTCAAATATGGAACTGGGCTCCAAATTCGTCTCTATAACTGCTGGCCTCGATAACCTTCATTTGATCGGAGTCAAACGCTGTAGGCAACGTCACACCCACTTAGTTCACTTCTTTGTACAGACTATGGTCACGTCTCAAACCCTGTCAAACATGATCGTCCAATCAGATCTGTTTATTTCTGTGACACATGTGAAATGTAGGAGCTCATTGGTCACTTATGATTTACAAATAAAAGTACTTTTCTCTCAACTCAGATTAACAGAGTTAGGCTTCTCTCTTTGATTCTCCAGAAATCTGCCATGTTTTTAAGACCTCTGTGATATTTGTTTCTTTTATTTTTTCCCGATATGGGCGGAACATGCGTCTCCCTGACTGGCTAATCCACCTGTCAATCACGCCCATTTAAAAAAACAGACCAGACTCACATCTCCCTAAAACTGTTGAAGGAATGTTTGTTCTGGATCACAGGTATGTTTGCTTTTTATTTACATGTAGAATTCAACATTTGCTGCCAGATCCGTGCTGTGTTTGGTGTGTCTACTCACTCACTGATGCATTGTTCATATTTGTCTGTAGCTCTGAAGCCGATGATGGTGTAGGTCACCATGGCGGCGTAGACCGACGTACAGCCAGTGATCGCCGTCAGGATCATCGCGTCCTGTTTGCAGTTGTTGCTGGATTTATGAAGCAAAAAAAGGTCACATCTCCATTTATAAAACTCAAACATGACTTCCCCCATTCCCACACTTGTTAAAGTAGACCTATTGTGCTTGTGTCGCTCTATAGTTATAATCTCTGACACAATTTACACATTTTTAATCGCAATATTAATCTAAAACAACTTAATAAAAGAAATAGGTCAGCTGATTTCCACGTTAGAAAACTGTGGTGTCCAATGGGAACTGATGTCGCTGTAAACATCATCACAACAAAGCGCCGCATGCTTTTGGCGCCCCCTATGGATAGCTGCAAATCACACTGGAGCATCGGATTTTTAAAAAATTTGTGCCAAAATTACTACGTGACACTGCCGAGTCCTGCAAGTATCACCGATTAAGAAAATACAATCAAGAACAATTATGTCACAGTGGGCGTGTACGTCACAGTGGGTGTGTACATCACAGTGGGTGTGTACGTGTGGGCGTGTACGTCACAGTGGGCGTGTACGTCACAGTGGGCGTGTACATCACAGTGGGCGTGTACGTCACAGTGGGCGTGTACGTCACAGTGGGCGTGTACGTCACAGTGGGCGTGTACGTCACAGTGGGCGTGTACCGGTGGCTGTGAAAATGGGAGTTGATCGGCAAAATGGCGTCTTAAAAATAAACAACTAAAGATTGCTCAAATATGCACAAATTAAAAGCTCTGAAAAGCTTGATTTGCAGACTAGGTCTGCTTTAAGGATCGGCTCATACTGCACTGGGTTGTAGCTTGAGAATGAGATGAGTCCACCCCAGGCCAAACTGAAGGCATAAAACACCTGAGCTCCTGCGTCAAGCCAAGTCGTTGGTTTGATTAACTCCTCCACCTGCAAAAAGAATAACATTTAACAGAGCTTTACTACGTTATAGTTATGGTTTAGATGTAAAAATACAGTTTAGACTTGCATCTGGTGTGAAGAGGTACTTAATTCCAGTGAGAGCACCTTTCAGAGTGAGTCCTCGAACCAGAAAGATGGCCAGAACGATATAAGGCAGTATGGCCGTGACGTACACCGCCTGAGGTCACATAAAACAAAATTCAAATTGAATTCAAATTGAAACATTTTTGTTCACTGAAAACAGAATGTTAGAGAACCTTTCCAGAGCTGCTTATTCCTCTGATGTAGCAAAGCCCAATGACTGTCCAGGCCACGAACAGACAAACTACGACAGGCCAGTGGATCCCCCCAGAGTCGGATATGGAGGAGGAAGTGTTCAGAGTCACTCTGTAGTAGAAGTAATCCACTGTGGAGCTCTGCTGGCATTCAGCTATGTAACCTACAGCAAACAGGGAGCATTTATATCTAATCATTTAGTTTCAGTGACAGTTTTGGTCAGACCTGTTTTGTTTTCATTGAGAGGGCACTGTGTCCAGGGGAGAGGGCTTTGAAAGGAGTTGAAGAGATACCACACGATCCAGGCGATTAATGTGTTGTAGTAAAGCCCGATTAACAAGGACACCAGCATAGAGGCGATGCCTAAGAGACACAGTTATAATGTTTAATGTTGTGGCAGTGAGGAGGCTTTTAGTGCACTTTTTAATCTTAACTCACCAATACCAGTCAGATAGGGGTTGATGGCCCTCCACACTCCAATACTACCTTTTCTCATGCGCTGACCAAGGGCAAACTCCATGAAAAGAAGAGGCAGCCCCTCCAGCACCAGCAGGATTAAATATGGAATCAGAAACGCTCCTGCAAATGTGCAAAATATATTATATATATATTATAGTCCGATTAGGTTCATATGGGTCTTCTGTATCATTAGACTTTAGGTTCTTATGTGCAGATCTCTGATTGTTTCAGCTTCTGAGAAAGACGGCAGAGAGCATGAAATAAACAGGTCTGTGCATAACAATCTAAAGATCATAGATGTAGTGTGTGATGTGTGTCTGAGATGAACTGTCTGATGGGGGAGCTGCATGGAATTATTCTTTCATTCTGTCTTTATCGTTATTTATACAGGGAAACCCAGTGAGAGCTCTATTTTTCATGGGCGTCCTAAAATACAAACAAACAAAATAAACAAGTATATAAGTCCATATAAAACATTAAAAATTCCAATTGCAAGGACATGATTCTAGTTCATCAAATGCCTAAGACTTGATGAGTTATATTTTTTTTGTATCTCTCTGGGGCCAGGACTCATCTGAAAATTAAATCCAAATCTCAGTGGGACTTTCCTGGTTAAATAAATCATAAAAAAAATCTTCTAAAATAAATATATTGTGAAAACACACTTGCGTTTTCATAAAATGTTATGGGAATACTGAGTTCTAATGAGCTTTAATGTACATTGTTCTTGCATGCATTACCCCTCAACAATTTACCTAAACAACAATTTATGTAGATGTACTTGTAGTTTACCAAAGATATCACAAGGTGGAACAGTGTTTTCTGTTTGATAGAAAAACTCAGCCTAAAGTTGCAGGGTTTATGTGTTAAACATGTGTGAATGAAACAAAAAAACACAGCTCCAGGTCTGTTTGTGATGAGGAAACAACATTAGAACAACATAATCAGAAAACAGAGTAATATGGGCCCTTTAAATGAGTTGTACTTCACCACAACAAGCTCACAGTACTGTACCTCCTCCATGGCTCTGGCACAGGTAGGGGAAGCGCCACACGTTCCCGATCCCAATACAGAAGCCCACACAGGTTAAAATGTACTGAGCCTTATTGTCCCACTTTGGCCGGTCCTCAGCCTGCTCTCTGTCCATCCTCTCCAGGTCGTCGTACGTGTGGATCCTCTTGTCCAGCCCCGGGTTTGGGAGCAGCACCTTCATCGTGGACACACCGAAGCAGAACCCAGCTCTGGCAGATCCCTCATGTGATCCTCAAAGGGAAAGACACGTCACGACAGGTGTGAATGTGAGGTTTATGATCTGTTTTCTTTATCTGATGATCAGCTGATCAGCCGTAGGAGCCAAATTTAGAGCTATATAAACTTTAATTGTATGAGAAGAGGCTCGAACGCCATCTAAGTCCCCCAGCAAGTGGCTACGAGGCTTTAGGTCATGTAGTGTATATGCTTCAGTGATCTGATAACACGGAGATAACGGTTTCGGAGTTTTGTCTAGGTTAGCATAATCAGAAAAAGCTAATCTTAAAGCCACATGCCGTTAGCTGAAAACCTTTAGTCTGTGGAGTGGAGAGCTGCTTTTACATATAGTTTTAAAGGTTAATGTCGGGCATTTATTTTTATATTTTAATGGCGGTGGTAACACGGAGGCTGGATTTACTTTAAAGTGTTATCAATACAGTACAAATGATATGACTGTAGGGTTATTGATTAATAATGGAACCTTCATATAAAACTTATACAGCTGTTGAACGTCTTCCAAACTGTACTTCAAAGATATGTGCTGCGCATTGTCGTCCTGCATTTAAATAACTTTTTGTTTGTACACATTTGTTTATTTATTATTTTTTTTTTATTCATTTCCTCAACGTGCAAATTAAAGTGTCTATGACCAGTTCAACTACTCATTTTACTAAAACACAATTAAGATTATTATATTCAAGATTTGGAGAAAGCATTTTTTAGCTAAGTTTGGACATTTTTTAGGTTTAAAATCTTACTTCCTGGTTGGAAATCACAATATCACACTAGGGAAATCTGTAAGTGCTACCTCTTGAAGGGACAGTTGTTCCAAAATGTTGATTTGTACACTGGCAAATGAAAATATTAATTTTTTGCACTTATATTGTTTTACACTTAGAAATATCATTTTTCAAGTGCAATTTAGCAATTTTACAAGTACAAATCTGAAAATGACACTTTCACGAGTTTTGAGACATTTGCTCTGCCGAGTTTGTCTCAAAACAATTTGCCAGTGGCTGATTTCAACATGAAGACAGCAGGGGGCGGGGCTTACACTGTGGTGCTACACGAGTTACAAACATTAGATCCTAAATTTTTAGCAACAACACCAGTCTATTTAACCTGGAGAAAGGATTCCTAAAGGCACTTATTACAGAACAGAGCAGGCTCCATATAATATAGCATTGGGTTTAATTAACAATATGAAGCCATAATATTCACGTATATTAACTTCACAGCATCTGGGCAGAATATAATACATTAGACCAGTACATTAATTAATTCCTTCTTTCCATTCATAAAAAATGCTGGGCCCGCCCCCTTGCCCGGGCAGTCCAAGATCCACAACGCACACACCTCCAGAGTTGTTGCTAAAAATGTAGGAGCCAGTGTTTGTGACCAGTCATAATATCACACTGGCCTTATTAGCAGGAAAAAGTTGGGGAAAAGACCGCTAGAATAAGGCGCTAACTAATGGTAACATCTCGTTTTCTGAAAAACTTGTTAAAGCCAGTGTGGCAATGAAAGTGTTAACTACACAATTTATCTCGGTTGACAACTTATTAAAAGGTGAATAATGCATATCATAATATCACATAAAGGTGACGTTCTGTCTGAATTCAGGTTAGCTTCTTTACTGTACATCAACCAGTTTAGCCGTTGCCACAGCAACCCTAGTCAATCAAGCCCCGCCCCCTGCCGTCTTCTGGTTTAAATCAGCTGTTGTGCTTACAAATCGTTTTAAGACAAACTCAGCGCAACAAATGTCTTAGAACCCGTAAAATGTAATTTTCAGATTTGTACTTGTAAAATTACTAAATTGTACTTAACAATAATACTGAAAACTACTCCATGCCACTGTTTAAGATTTAAATAATACAAGATAATCCAAGTAAACTATTTTTAAATAGACGGATTCATTAACAGACATGAGCTGCAATAATTAAACAGCAGAATGTACCAATAATTTGCCATAAAATTGACTTTTTCACCACTCCACCAGTCAAATCTTATATTAAACCCCAAAATCTCCCACTTTCCCAAAGAAAAAGTGCTTACAATAAATACTGAGTCTCAAAATACATTGTTCCATCTTTCATATATTGAACAATAAGTTGATGTAGTGATTATTGTGACACGCCTAAACGGATTAGAAAAATGTGTTTTGAACTTTTGGATAGAATTCTCCCAGTGTGACGTCCTCCAATATATATAATATATAATATATACAATATATACTTCTGTAACTTTCAACATGTTTTTCAACTTTTCTTCACAAACTGCATCTTGATTTGTGTAAAACTATAATTTATATTTACAACCGGGAATAAGCACTCAGCTAAATAAATGCAAACAGGAAATTATAGCCTTTTATTTATTACAAGCAAATTTGACCTGTTCATTAATATTTTTCCCCCAGGACTGTGGTTATGTTTAAATTTAAAAAGAAATGTACTGATTTGACAGTTTTCATCTTCCGTACATAGGCCCAAATGTAGATGCTTTCAAAATTACACTTTTTAGACTTATTTCAATTATAATTTAATTACATAATTACAAATATTAGATGTTAAAAAAAAAAAATATTAAGCAAAATTAAATTGGATGAAAAAATTGGATTGTTAAATGATTATAATTAAAATATATTTTTCTCCACCTTTACTCTGAAGAGGGATTTTGTCTCCCTCTGCTGGACAACATTCTGCTCTGCGTTTTTTTTTTTTTCCTCAACTACACTTGTTCTTATTCTCAGTGCCATTGTGCCAAAAACTTAACAATTAAATCCTACATGACTTAAAATGTTAAAGTTGCATAATTATCTTACAAACCATGAAAGGATTTTTTTTAGTAAGCAATGGTGACACCCAGTGGTTAGTCACAAGTACTACCATTGATTTGTTCTGATTTAAAAAAACTCAGAAGAAACACAAACATAATCCTCAAAATTGCGTTAATTAATTTTGTTTTATATATTACAAACTTATACATTTCAAATAAACACAGTATTTTGCATGTTTACATCGAGTTCTTTTGTGTGTCGTTCTTTTTGTTGCATCTGCTGTAGATCACTCTGCACAAAGCGTAGAAGGGCAGGGCTAAACAGGGGACTCCAGCCAATAGAAAGATCACAGCATAAACCCAGCCGGGATAAGGAACTGATGCCAGAGATGGGAAATTGTCCTGAAAAATACAGAGCTGAAGTGAGTAACTGCTTTTAAAATCAGAATATTACAGATGTTTTAACTCACAGAACTGGGGTCCCACACTAAATAGGTCAGTTGTTCTTGTGCTTGTGTTACCAGGTAGAAAATTAAAATAACCAGCATAATGAGAGGGCTGACGAACCTCCATGTGACTTGCCAGAAAACGCCCGGTTTAAACCCAATCATGAACTTGATGTCTTCATTAAACCTGAGAGTGATATTCATTTAACATTACGTCATAACTAAAATGCACTGTAGTTAGTAGTAGTTGGACCTACCTATTTATGCCGTAAACGTAGACCACGATTATACTTTCAAACAAGCCAATGAAAAGAGAAGGAACTGAACCAGCAAACATGTCAAAAAGCGACACCCAGTACATCCCAGAGCGCTGAGCAAAGAGTAAAGTGATGACGAACGCAGCGAGACACGCAGCACCTAGAACGCACTGAGCTTTAGTTAATCCAGTCGTAAAATTATTAAGAATTTACAGTACGTTGTCCCGTGTTTTACCTGTGACTGCTTCTTGAGGCCACTTTTTAGGACACAGGTGTAGGTCTCTCAATGGAACAAGCACTCCTTCAAGGTTGCCGATTAGACTAGAGAGTCCCAAACAGAGAAGCATGACGAAAAACAGAATGGACCAGGCTGGAGCGACGGGCATGTTGTTTATGGCCTCTGCGAACACGATGAAAGCCAAGCCTGGTCCCTCCACCCCCTGGAATAAGTATAAATGTCATTAATATTAATGTTGCTCCAGCTCTACAACAATATTTATGCACAGAATAACATGGCCTTTGTTATTGCTCAGTAAATATTTAAATGTACATGTTATTATGCGTTTTATTAAGTGTAAATGTTTGTTTTAACTGCGTAACTTTTAACTCCCTTGAAAATAAGCTGCGGTCTTAATGGGACTTCATGATCAAATAAAATAAAATAAGTAAATACTGTAAATTGTTATAATACAGTATTATCATCATGTTGCTAATCAAATTCTCCAGGACAAATTATATTGTGTGTTTTTCATCAGGCTCGTATCAACAAAATGACCGCCCCATAATCTTTGTCATTTCTGTAACATTTTGTATTAACTACACCTTAATTAGCCTTAGTAAAACATGAAAAAACATATAACTCATAATGAACAAATAGTTCAGAGAGCCTTTAAACAAGTCACTGTTAGGGTCACTACTTCCTGTCCAGTTTTGATATGTTTTTTTCATGCTAAAATTAATAAATACTTAAAGATGAGGCAGTGGACAGGGAGCTGTGGGTGTGTTAGGGGTCAGAGGTCAGAGGTTAGCGGGTTAGGGTCAAACAGTGGACAGGAAGCTGCAGCTAATGCTAACTTTGAGGCATAATAAATATTTAAACAACACCACAAACTTAAGTATTGTGTGGTCTTTATTCTAATGAATTAATGAAAATGGCTGTTAATTGATTGATTAAAATAAAAAAAAAAACATAGTGACTGTTAGCTTTGAGATGCAGTGAGCTAGCTAGCGTGGCTACTGAGCACAGAGCCTGTTATTAATGCTCTGATCTTAACTCTTAACCTCTTAAAAAAGTGGGTACTCAGACTATTAATAAACTGTTTTGTATTTTGTCTCTGTAAATACTTAATTAATAAGGGTAATTAAGGTGTATTTTAAGGTGTAGCTATAGTAATTAGTCAAAGTAGTTCAGTTTCGCCAATTTCTTTGATTGATACAGGTGCAAAATGAACCAAAGTACATTATAGACTTAACAGACTTAATAGACTTCTTTCTCACAAACTATTTTCACAGCCTTTCAGAAAAAATACCTGTCTAAGAAACGTCTGCAGGTCACAGGAGATTAAGTCCAGCCCCATAACGGTCGCAGGATCAGTGCTGTTCAGAATATTAAACGCCTCCTCGTAGTTGTCTGGTGTGATGTGACTCTCAGGGATGTTAAATGCGTTCATTAAAATCCCGATGTTACTATGACAACAACATAGATATTCATATTTAAACCAGCCCCACCTTTATGATGTGAGACGTGTTCATATTCTAGTTCTGTTGCATTACTTCATTATTACCTTTGTCTGTCACTGAGTCCGGTTGATCCATAACTCCATAACTAATGACTTACACTTACTCGTTTATACACGCCTCATATTTCTGTGTAGCTCTGAAGCCGATGATGGTGTAGGTCACAGTAGCCGCAAACACCGCTGTCCCCGCACTAACGACCGACATGATTACAGCGTCGTTCCTACAGTTGTTGCTGCAACAGAAGAAAAAAACATGTATTTCTATTAATATATTTTGATCTGGGACACGTGTGAAGGTCGGTCCTCACTGCAGTGGGTTGTAGCTTGAGAAAGAAATGAGTCCTCCCCATCCTATCCCTAAAGAGAAGAACACCTGTGCTCCTGCGTTCAGCCACGTCATGGGCTTGATCAACTCCTCAACCTACAAAGTGAGTCTCAATTCAGGGGTGTGGAGTTGAAAAAAGCCCAGTTGTAATGTTTTAATGCCATTATCACTGTTGTTTTAGTTACCACTGCTATGGAGACTCACATCTGGTGTAAAAAGAAACTTCACTCCAGTGAAAGCACCTTTAAGAGTCACCCCACGAACCAGGAAGATGGTCAGAACCAGATACGGTAGTAGAGTCGTGACGTACACAACCTAAAAGAGACGAACGTGCTCATTACACTGTAGAGAGATGAATATATTATACAAGAAATACAAGTCAACAAACCTTTCCAGAGCTGGTTATTCCTCTGATGTAGCAAAGCCCAATGACTGTCCAGGCCACGAGCAGGCAAAGTACTACAGGCCAGTGGATCCCCCCAGAGTCGGATATGGAGGTGGAAGTGTTCAGAGTCACTCTGTAGAAGAAGTAATCCACTGTGGAGCTCTGCTGGCATTCAGCTATGTAACCTACAGCAAACAGGGAGCATTTATCTTAAATCATTTAGTTTCAGTGACTGTTCCTCTGTGTTGTACAACCCAATGAAGTTGGGACGCTGTGTAACAGTTAAAAAAAATACAGAATACAATGATTTGATTGATTCATTGATTGATTATTGCAGTCCAGACCTGTCTCTCATTGAAAATGTGTGGCACATTATGAAACGCAAAATACGACAACGGAGACCCCGGACTGCTGAACAACTGAAGTTGTTAATTTAGCAAGAATGGGAAATTATTCTTCTTGCAAAGCTGCAAAAATTAGTGTCCTCATTTCCCAAACGTTTATTGACTGATGTTAAAAGGAAAGGTGATGTAACAGAGTGGTAAACATGCCCCTGTCCCAGTTTTATTGGCACATGTTGCAGACATCAAATTGAAAATGAGTGAATATTTGCATAAAAACAAGAAAGTTTACCAGTTTGAACATTAAATATCATGTCTTTGTAGTTTATTCAGTTCAGTATAGATTTAAAAGGATTTTCAAATCATTCAATCATCATAAGTTTTACACAGCGTCCCAACTTCATTGGAATTGGGGTTGTATGAACAGAATGATGCAGCCACAGGGGCAGCTGTGGTCAGACCTGTTTTGTTTTCATTGAGAGGGCAGTGTGTCCAGGGAAGAGGGCTTTGGAAGGAGTTGAAGAGATACCACACGATCCAGGAGATTAATGTGTTGTAGTAAAGCCCGATTAACAAGGACACCAGCATAGAGGCGATGCCTAAGAGTCACAGTTATAATGTTTAATGTTGTGGCAGTGAGGAGACTTTTAGTGCACTTTTTAATCTTAACTCACCAATACCAGTCAGATAGGGGTTGATGGCCCTCCACACTCCAATACTACCTTTTCTCATGCGCTGACCAAGAGCAAACTCCATGAAAAGAAGAGGCAGCCCCTCCAGCACCAGCAGGATTAAATATGGAATCAGAAACGCTCCTGGAAAGGTGCAAACGAACAAAACAAACTGCTTTAACCTTAGGCGAGGATGTTGTTCACATGGCAACAAGAGACAAAATATTTCAAGAGGCAAAATTTCTGTAAGACGCAATCAGTTGTGTTTGAGGCAATGATACTAAGTTCACCTGATAAACAAGTTAATAAATACCCACATGAAATGTGTAATGATATTGTAGTAGTAGTAAATAATCTGTAACCCATTTAAACTAAAACTATGCCAAGTGAGGACCACTTAATATGATATTTTTACAACTTTTTAAAAATGCCTATAGCTGTTTTGTTGCTGTCCCGTCCAATTATCCACTTTTAAAGGTCCCATATTACATGAAATTGACTCCTGTGAGCTTTAAGTCGTGTTATAAAGCTGTTACCTCCTTAGAAACAGAGCTGTGTTTTGTTTCATTCACACATGTTTGAGTAGATGTTTGACACTTTATTATTAGTCTATTTACATCTTCATAGCTCAAAATGCTCTGTTCCACCTTGTGATGTCATGAAGTGGTAGTTTTCAGGTTTACAGTTACAGTAGAGACTGGCTAATGAAGGTGTATGGAGTTTATCCCTGGAGAACCCAAGAACCCTTTTATTCTTTGGAAAATTATGAACATTGCATTAAATCACTGCTATAAGTTCACTGAAATATCCACTTTTTCAGTTTTAACCCTTTATTCCCTAATTTAGGATCAGGGCCAAATTTGACCCATTGGGCTCGCTAATTTATCCATAAAGAATATAAAACACACTTCTAAACATTCTGAAGCTATTACTAAAAAGATTAACAAAAAAAGACAATTTTGTTTGGATAGTTTTCCATCTTGTCACTACCTTCAGGCTCATTTTAGTTCAATATTCATCCACTAGGTGTCTCTGTGCAGGGGCCAGAAGTGGCACTCTGGGCTTTTTAAATTTTTTTTTTTAATTGAAATTTGACTTTTTTTTTTTTTCTCTCTCTCATTTTGGGTAGCAGGAATTAACTGCGGCCAAATTTGACCCCATGGGTTTTCCACGGTTAAAAACACAGCGGAGCACTGTATTATGTCTGTATTACCACATGATGACATCACAAGGTGGAACAGTGCGTTTTCTGTTTGATAGAAGAACTCAGCCTAAATCTGCAGGGTTTGTGTGTTAAACATGTGAGAATGAAACAAAAAAAACACATCTCCAGGTCTGTTTGTGACGAGGAAACAACATCAGAACAACATAATCAGAAAACAGAGTAATATGTGCCCTTTAAATGAGTTGTACATCACCACAACAAGCTCACAGTACTGTACCTCCTCCATGGCTCTGGCACAGGTAGGGGAAGCGCCACACGTTCCCGATCCCGATGAAGAAGCCCACACAGGTTAAAAAGTACTGAGCCTTATTGTCCCACTTTGGCCGGTCCTCAGCCTGCTCTCTGTCCATCCTCTCCAGGTCGTCGTACGTGTGGATCCTCTTGTCCAGCCCCGGGTTTGGGAGCAGCACCTTCATCGTGGACACACCGAAGCAGAACCCAGCTCCTCAACAGCCACGAATAAGGTTTATGGTCTGTTTTCTTTATCTGGTGGAGCTAAATGACCATCCAGCTGTCAAACGTCATGACATAAGGGGAGTATAGGGAAATGAAAGGGCAGCAGTTTATGACGGTCATAACAATAGATGTGTTAATGTTTTTATCTCACTTCAGTCACTTCAAATCTTTATTAATGTGAAATAGTTGAGTCATACAGTCTAAGCCAATCTTTAGTTAAACAAAGTACAATAGAAATAACATTCTTTCTATGTCCCGCCGTGTGTTGCTACAGTGCGAAGGGTCAAGACGCCAAGACGTCAAGAGGTCAGGAGGTCATAGAGTCATGTACATTTGTTTGGACTCATAAGGATTCATCATTAGCCAAGATGAACTTTCACAATTTAAACTAAAGCTCTTTAAAGGCAGTTTGAGCAAAACAAAAAGAAATAAACAAAATAAATCAGAAAAAATAAGAAATGATTTTGAAAATAGATTTACTCTCTTTTATTACTGTATCTGTACTTTTACTTGAGTAACAAAAAAAGTACTCAAGTAAAACCTCTCACTTCCACCTCTCTTCAAATCTATAAGCTCATTTACTGAGCCATTTTGTGTAACTCACGTATTCACATAAAGTCGAAGCTTGAACTCTTAAACTTTATTCAGGATGTTTCCACGAACATGGTAAAAATAACCCCTCAAATCATATGAAAACTACTTTGTACTTTTACTCTACTACATTTCTGAACAGGACTGAAAAGTAAGATACTGCTCTCAATTGTCCACGAGTAAAAGTAAAAGCATCCACTGTAAAATGTACTTAAGTAACGGGCAGGTTCCTTAAAAAGCTACTTAAGTGCAGGACTTCACTACTTTTACTCACACAAAAGCACATTTTGAAGTTCGATATATCGCTGTAGTAAATACAGACAAGAAATGATAATATTTAAACACATTTTTGCCACTGACACAATAAACACAGCACAATTTAAACCACAGAACTGTTCTAAATCTACAATATTGTTAAAAGTCATTAATCAGCTGTAGTAAAGAAACAGCAGAATGAAACACTTTAGTCGTTAGTTTGCATCTGTAATGAGTCAAAACAAGTTATTAATTAAACCTTTTATGGCTCAAATCTTGTCATGTCGCCAGAAATAACCAAACATTTCCAGTAAAAATAGTCCACACGATAAATACTGACCCCAAATATTATTATTCCAGCTTCATATAGTGAAGAATAAGTCGATGTAGTGATTATAGTGACAGGCCTGTTTATATTACATTTAAATATGTATAAATACTGTGTGTGAATGGTGACTTGGACTCTACTGATTAAAAGTTAAATTAAAACACCCTAAGTTTTAGTACACCTTTAAAAATCCTCTCTCAAGTGCAGGGTGAGGGCTGTCACGTTTTTATGGTTATTTTCACAAAATTGGACTGTTTCTCATGTAGTTATCCAGTCCTAAAGGTCCTGTTTTATGTGAAATTGACTCTTGTGAACTTTAAGTCATGTTCTAATACTGTTACCTTCTCAAAAAACAGACCTGGAGTTGTGTTTTGTTTCATTCACACATGGTTCAGTAACACTTTATTATTAGTCTGTCTACATCTCCAAAGCTCAAAATCTCTCCGTTTTACTTTTAGTTCAGTAGAGATTCGCAATTCCAGGGGGTGACATGGCCTGAAATCATCCAAATAGCTTTAGTGAAGGTGGTTGGAGTTAAAAAACACAGTGGATCACTACCTGTATTATCACATGACATCACAAAGTGGAACAGAGTTGGCTCTGTCTTTACCTGCCTCTTAATACAGTCCGGGAGTGACACCTAGTGGTTGAGCACATGTACTGCACTTCATCTGTTTCATTTTAAAAGCATCAGAACAGATACGTCCGTAATACTGTGTTTATTTAATTGCATTTGTTTATAACGTTACACAGCTTTTGTACATATATACGTATTTATATTCTACATACAGCATTTTGGACATTTACATTTACATCTGGTTTACTTCTTTTGTGTGTCGTTCTTTTTGTTGCATCTGCTGTAGATCACTCTGCACAAAGCGTAGAAGGGCAGGGCCAAACTGGGGACTCCAGCCAATAGAAAGATCACAGCATAAACCCAGCCTGGATAAGGAACTGATGCCAGAGATGGGAAATTATCCTGGAAAATACAGAGCTGAAGTGAGTAACTGCTTTTAAAATCAGAATATTACAGATGTTTTAACTTACAGAACTGGGGTCCCACACTAAATAGGTCGGCTCTTGTTGCGCTTGTGTTACCAGGTAGAAAATTAAAATAACCAGTATAATGAGAGGGCTGACGAACCTCCATGTGACTTGCCAGAAAATGCCCGGTTTAGACCCAATCATAAACTTGATGTCTTCATTAAACCTGTGAGACATTTGAGTGTAGACTTTTTCCCAGGTGTAAGTGTCAGAGTTACTCGTACTTACCTGTCGACGCCGTAGACGTAGACCACAATTACAATCTCAAACAAACCAATGCAAAGAAGAGGAACTGATCCAGCAAAGTTATCGAAGAGAGTGACCCAGTAAAACCCAGAATGTTGAGCAAACAGCAACGTGATGATGAAGGCAGTAAGAAAAGTTACTCCTGAAACATATAGTGAAGTATTTATGGCATTTAAGTAAAATTACTCTGTGCACAAAAGCGTCACTACTTCCTGTCAGTGGTGGAAGGTAACAAAGTACAACTAATATTTAGGTATCTGTACTTTACTTAAGTGCTTTTTACAGTGGATACTTTTTACTTTTACTTAAGTAAAGTACAGATACTGCTCTCAAATATACTCAAGTGTTTTTTACAGTGGATACTTTTTACTTTTACTTGAGTAGATTTTTTAATAAATATCGCAAACTTTTTTCACTTTAAGAGGAAAAAGTAAAAGTATTTCAAGTGTTGTTCATTTGTTCAAGTACATTTTTTAAACAGGTACTTAATTACTTAAGTCGATTTTTTTCAGGTGGTACTTTTATTTTTACTTGAGTAACTTTTTACCTCTGTATCGGTACTTTTACTTAAGTAACAAAACAGAGTAATTCATCCACCACTGCTTCCTGTGCAATTTTATCTCTGAGGTTTTTACCGAGTCACGTTAAAAGGAATATTTAAAGATGAGGCAGTGAACCGAGAGCTGCAGGTGGGTCAGGGGTCAGGGTCAGACAGTGGACAGGAAGATGTTAAATGCTACACAAATGTTTGTGTCTCAATGCTAACGCTAATGCTAATTTTGAGGCATAATAAATATTAAAACAGCACCACAAACTGAAGTACTCTACATAAAAATAATCGGGTTGTCTTTAATTAATTTGAATTTGAATTACTGTTACATGTTACATGTTTAATCCAATTTTAATAAAAGCGACTGTTAGCTTAGAGTCACAGTGAGCTAGCTAGCATGCTGCTGTACACAGAGTCTATTGGAATAATTATCTAAAAAAAAACAGGAAATTACCAGCTACTACTTCCTGCGGCCATGTTTAGGGAACACATGGAGGTCTCTTAACGGGACAATCACTCCCTCAAACGTTCCAATGAGAGTTGAGAGTCCCAAACAGAGAAGCATGATGAAAAAGAGTATGGCCCACGCTGGAGAGGCAGGCATGTTGATAATGGCCTCTGTGAACACAATGAACGCCAGACCTGGTCCCTCCACTCCCTAAAACAATATGAGGGAACATCGTTTATTTATGACTTGCGTGTAGTACTCTGAGTAACATTAAAACACTGTATAAATACCTCACTAAGAAACTTTTGCATGTCACAGGTGAGAATATCCAGCCCCATAACTGTCTCTGGATTTGTGCTGTTTAAGTGTTTATAGGCTTCCTCGTAGTTGTCATTTGTGATGTTGTTTTCGGCTAAATCAAAGGCGTTTAATAATGTCACGATGTTGCTATGAGAAAAACATAGCAAGAAGTTTAAATGGGATACATGGCACCCATAGACTGTATAAAGAAGTGGATTAAGTGAGTGTGACGTCACCCACAGCGTTCAGCTCCAGTCAGATGAAGCTAATTGAGGCTAGCAGTTATAGCAGCGAATTTGGAGTAAAGATCCAAATTTGGGATTTCGACGGAAGTATCATAGCAACCAAAGAGCCAATCTGGAGTGACGCTGTGGAACGTAACGCCCCTTTCCGACCACATCACTGGTTTAGCAGGGAGCGGACAATTAGCAACTTTGTCAATCAAACCTGTTGCTAACGTTAGCGGAAGCGACCTCGCAATAAGAAGGCACCTGATTTGTCTGTTATTAATGTTCATATCTTGATTTACAGACACAATAGTGAAATAAAAACCCCAGGATCATGTAGAGGGTTAATACGAACATTTAAGACCAAAATGACGAGTCTGACAGCAGCAGTTACAGAGAGAGGGTGACAGTTTTTCAATTTAAAGTGAACTGGAGCTAGAGTCAATGGAGCCGGAAGCGCGCCCATGATCACTTCCTATTTGGAAGTGCTAGCAGCTAGCAGGTTAGCTATGTACATTAACATATACAGTCTATGATGGCACCCAACAAAGAAATTCATCCAGGCCGTGTCTTACAGCTGTTAGAAACATGAAACACAAGAGAAATAAAGAGCTAATACAACTACATTAGCAGTACTTACCCACTGATGCACTCATCATATTTTGCTGTAGCTCTGAACCCTATGATCGTGTAGGTCACCATAGCTGCATAGACTGAGGTAGCAGCAGTAACAACTGACAAGATTATGGCATCATTCTTGCAGTTGTTGCTGAAAGTAAAAAATAAAACTACTGAACGCTCAGAGAAAGGGGCGTCCTAGCAGTGCGTTCTTACTGCAGTGGGTTGTAGCTGGAGAAAGAAATGAGTCCTCCCCAAGCTAATCCAAAAGAGAAGAAGACCTGCGCTCCAGCGTCCAGCCACGTGTTTGGGTTGATTAACTCCTCAACCTACAACATGTGTTCAGTCAGCCACAGTTTATCTTTTGTAATACGCTCTGTGCACAACAGCATGCTAGCTAGCTCACTGTGTCCCAAAGCTAATGCTAACTCTTATTAAAAGCATAAAATATAACAATATAACAACCCATTAAAATTCAAATTGATTTAAGGAAAAGACTACCAGATTTTTATGTAGATTATCTGAGTTTGTGGTGTTATTATGCCTCAAAATTAGCATTAGCATTAGCATTGAGACACAAACACGTCACAAGTGTCTCTGGTGAAGTATTCATTTGATTTGTGTCATGTTGAACATGTTGTCAGTGACATCCACCTGTAGCTCCCTGTCCACTGTCTGACCCTAACCCTTTAACCTCTGACCCTTGACCCTAACCCACCTGCAGCTCCCTTGTCCACTGCCTCATCTGTAACGCGACTCAGTAAAAACCTCATAGAGACACAACTGGACAGGAAGAAGTGGTGGATGAAGTACTCAATTTTGTTCACTTCAAGTACAGATACAGAGGTAAAAAGTGACTCAAGTAGAAGTATCACATGAAAATTTGACTTAAGTAAAAGTATTTAAAAATGCCACATACTTTTATATCAATAGTAAAATGATATTGATTAAAAAGTACGCATACAGCATTAGTGTTAGCATTGAGTACACACACAACACAGAAGTGTCTCTGGTGAAGTATTCATTTGATTTGTGTCGTGTTTAACATGTTGTCAGTGACATCCACCTGCAGCTCTCTGTCCACTGCCTCATCTTTAAATATTTATTAACATGGGCACAACTCGGTAAAAGCCTCATAGAGATCAAATTGTGCAGGACGTACTGATGCTAACAGTGAAGTTGCAGTTGCAGTTGTGCACAGAGCCAATAGTTGTCATGATTTGTTTTTAGAGAGACTCACGACTGGTGTGAAGAGGAACTTGACTCCGTTCAAAGCACCTTTAAGTGTCAGTCCCCGGATCAGGAAAATGGCCAGAACAAAGTAAGGTAGGACAGCAGTGACATACACAGCCTGAGAATGAATCAAACAAAATGAATTTCTGTGAATTACGCTCTTTCCAAAATAGTAAATGTGCAGATTCATTAAATACATTGTGCGCATAAAATGTGCACATATTGGGTAATTTACTGATTTACTATGTTCTAATGTTGTTTCCTCATCACAAACAGACGTGGAGTTGTGTTTTGTTTCATTCATACATGTTTAACTCACAAACCTGCAGATTTAGGCTGAGTTCTTCTTCTCTCAAACAGAAAACTCTCCACCTTGTGATGTCATCATGTGGTAATACAGGAAGTGCTCCACCATACACCTTCATTTTTAGAATCATTTGGATGATTTCAGCCCCGGAATTGCCAATCTACTACTAAACTAAAGTAAACATTAGCTGTTAACTTGAAAACTACCACTTCACGACATCACAAGGTGGAACAGAGCATTTTGAGCTTTGGAGATGTTACGGACTAATAATAAAGTGTTACTGAAACATGTGAGAATGAAACAAAACACAAATCCAGGTCTGTTTTTGAGAAGGTAACTGCATTAATAACATGACTAAAAGCTCCTAAGAGTCAGTTTTGCGTTATGTAGGACCTTTAGTTTCTTTACAATTCAACAAACCTTCCCTGCCGTGCTGATCCCCCTAATGCAGCAGATAAATATGATTGTCCAGGCAGCTAACAGGCTAACGACCATTGGCCAGTGAATACCTCCAGAGTCACCTATTGAGGATGAGCTATTCAAGGTGACTCTGTAGAAGAAGTAATCAACCGTGGAGCTCTCTTGGCATTCGGCTACGTAACCTAAAGCAAAAGACAGGTTGTATGATGATGTTTGGGCATTTTACGAAAAGTACTGCTTTGTTTTGTACCTGTTTTATTCTCATTAAGGGGGCACTGATTCCAGGGAAGAGGTTCTTGAAATGAGTTAAACAATACCACAGGATCCATGCAGTTATGGTGTTGTAGTACAGCCCAATCAAGAAGGACACTAGCATAGAGGAGATACCTAAAAACACAGGTTATTATCGTTTATGTTCAACAACTGTTTTCTGTCCATTCTACAATATTTTAACTCACCAAGACCGGTCAGATAAGGATTAATAGCCCGCCACACTCCCACACTGCCTTTCCTCAAACGCTGGCCAATAGCGAACTCCAAAAGCAGCAGAGGCGTTCCCTCCAGCACGAGCAGGATTAGGTAAGGGATCAAGAAAGCACCTGGAAACGTTACTATAAGAATTTATGTTCTCTTGACCCAAAGGCTAAGAGTTTTACATTTTAGACTTGAAGAATAAAAGTCACACAGTCATATTTCAGTTCGAGTGGATGCATTTAGACGTTTTGTGCAGTGTGCGTGTGCGTGTGTGTCTTGTATCGTGGGTTACATAAGTGAGTCATCAGAGCAGTTCATTAATCATTTGCTTGAGTATCGGTGAGTATTTAACCACTCATCCCAACATAGCAACTGTAAATCTTTATCGAAATATGTGAAAAAAGAGGCCTTAGTTATGTCATTTTTCAGTGATTTCTCGTTACATTAGAGTTTTACATAATAGAACTTTAACTTTAATGAAGTTTACAGTTTTATATTTCGCTCTGACAGTACCAGATTATAACTCTGATAGCGCTTTAGAAGGCTAAAAAGCTGATTCAGCAGGTAAAGACAATACTCTTCTTTTTTGAAAGATGAGATTGCTTGCAACATCGAAGTACTCCAGATATTCTACGTCATAATTCTACCATGTCAAATCAACAGGACGTAACTTTCAATCATTTTGAATTATCCATATCATTGACTTTCAAACTGTGGAACTGGCGGTACACAAGCTCCCTCTGGTGGCGTGTGAGGTCCTCTGCAGTTTTAGTTTGTGTGTTTAAGTCCAAGTCCTTTCCCATATGTGTCGTTCTTTGGCTGAATTCCTGATTCCTGGAACTATAGCAGCCGTGCAGTCCTGTTTTAGACCAAGGAATGGTTCTGTTTTGGACCAGGTTTTGATCTGGTGGCGCTCAAAAAGTAAATTAATTTCATGTGATACTTGAATAGACTGAGAGCAGCTGATCTAAATCATTACTAGCCCTGTTACGATAGCATATTTTGAAGTACGCTATACAGTACTGATGTTGAGTAAATATAGACGATAAAAGATAATATTCAAACAAATTTATGCCACTGACACAAAAACACAATAATAAAAAATCATGCAATAAATACACAGCAGAATGAAACACTTTAGTACTTAGTTTGCATCTGTAATGAGTCATAAGTGATTTATTCAGATTTTTAAGGATTAAATATGATCTATAAAATATCTATATAATATATCTAAATAAAATACTAAAAATGTCCCAGTATTGCAAAAATTATTCTTCCAGCTTTCATCTAATGATCGAGAAGCTGATACAGTGATTATAATGACATGCCTATCCATCACGTCCACGGTGTAGTCTCTTACCTCCTCCATGACTTTGGCACAGGTAGGGGAAGCGCCACACGTTTCCAAGTCCTATACAAAAGCCCACACAGGTGAGGATGTACTGGGCCTTGTTGTCCCACTTGGGCCGGCCTTGGAGCTCCTGTTGTTCCAGTTTTTCCACCTGGTCATAGTCTGGTATTCGCTGCTCCAGCCCGGGATTCGGTAGCACCAGCCTCATGGTGGGGTAGTGTGTGCTCACAATAGCCCTATCTGTAGGACTACTCATGTACCGTGTTGTACAATGCCATTATCTGTTCATAGATTAGATCTGCACCTTTGCCTTTTACTGCCTTTTAAATATTCTAGTGAAATATTTGTACAGTTCGTATCTTTGGCTTCTGTGTGAGAGAGCAAAAGCACACCGTGTTTGTAACCTGATCTTTATTTTGACTTGTTTAACTCTTTCGTTAATGAGTTTCAAAACATCTTAGCAACCAACACAACATTTACAGCAAGTGTCTTCTACCCGCGAGAGGTAGGAACAGGAGCGCCGCCAGACATTTTGGGTTAGAGGAGATAAGTAGGGGCTTCGATATGGGTGCTCACTTAACATATTAACTTAGAGCCTTTTAACAATGGAGCATACCCCCATCCCTCTACTATGTTTGTTTCATTGTTTTTTACCCAGTTTGCTCTGAAATTTGGACCAAAATTTTTGAGGGAGCTATGGGGAAGCATTGGCCATTCTCAGGGAGGTTAGTGCCCCGTCAAGCCCCCCCCCCCGCTGGCGCCACCCCTGGGTGGAGCATCACGAATCACAAATGTTTAATGAAATGAATCTAGTGTAAACACTATTACTTTTGTACAGTAAGACTGTTTTTACATGACATTAACTAAGCTTGGCTAGTGGAATGCTACTTTACTATAGGGTTGAATAAATACGTTCTATGGCTAATTATTGCGCTGATTGAAAAACTGGTTTGCGGGGATTATCTTGCTTTGTGCCAGTGGCATAAAGTAGCTTCAGTATTATGATTTATCACAATATTACTCCGTAGCGATCATAAACAGTATAAAGAAGTGGACTAAGTGAGTGTGGCGTCACCCACAACGTTCAGCTCCAGTCAAATGAAGCTCATCCAGGCTAGCAGTTATAGCGGCTAATGTGGAGCCAAGTTGCATATTAGGAATTCCCACTGCGAGTATCATATCAACCAAAGAACCAATCTGGAGCAAGGCTGTTGAAGGTAACGCCCCTTCCCGCCCACACCACTGGTTCAGCAGGGAGTGGACACTTAGCAACATTGTCAATCAAACCTGTTGCTAACGCTAGCAGGAGCGACCTCAGGGAAAGGATGCACCTGATTTGTCTGGTATAAATATTCATATTTTGATTTACGAACACAATAGTGAAATAAAAATACCCGGATCACCGAGAGTTGGTTAATACGAACGTTTTAAGACAGCAGCAGTTACAGAGAGAAGTGACAGTTTTCTAATGTAAAGTGAAATGGAGTCAATGGAGCCGAAGCGCACCTATTCTTATTTCCTATTTGGAACGCGGCAGCTAGCAGGTTAGCTATGTCCATTTACATATACAGTCTATGGTAGCAATATTTTGTGCTTCAAAATGTGTTATTGTGACAGGCCTGACATTAATAGCAATAAAATAAATTTACAAAACAGACATGAATTTACTTTTGCTAAATCAAGAGTAAATTACACAATATACAATAATAACAAGGTAATTACTGTATGTCACAAATGTTATAGTACATATAATGGAAGAAATTAGCAGCAGAATACACAAACAACATCATCCATTCATCTTACTTAGGTACAGTTAGCCTTGGGTTCACGCTTTCCCGTTCATCTCCACTTTAGCCGAGATGGAGTCCACGGAGTCGCTGTAGTTATCCTTGTGCTTACAGCATTTCCTCTGGATAAACTTGTAAAGTGCAAAAATCGGAATGCTTAAACTGGGAATACCGGCCAAGATGAATATGATGCCGTAGACAAATGTAGGATAGGGCTGATTTTCTAGCGTCGGGAATGTCTCCTATTGCCGAAGAAACAAAATGCTGTTAGTTCTTGAGGAGATGTTTGCATAATCTATCAGTCGTCCACATTTGAGCCATAGTAATTATAGGAGTGAAGACGTTCATCCACGCCGCCAAACGTCTTCACTCCTGCAACTCTTTGGCGTCTAAAACCCAACACCATACTCACCGAAGCTGGGTCCCACACCAGATACGTGACGCTTTTGGAGACTTGTGTGACGAAGTAGAAGATGAGGATGAAGACCATGATGAGGGGGCTGACCACTCTCCATGCGATCTGCCAGAATATGTTGGGCTTGTGGCCGATCATAAACTGAACATCGTTATTGAATCTGATTGGATGCAGAGAAAGGAAGTGGAAAAGTTAAGTACCCGCGAAATGGTGGTAAAAGCACACATAAAAGTGACCTTGTACTTTTATTAGTCCCGTAAAGGCTAAGAGGAGCCGGTTATGACCACTGTCAGAGCTGTTACAGTGTTGTTAAAAACAACATTTAGAAAACGTCATGGAAAAAGTGTTGAATAATACAAACTTATGACACATATAGCATTTTTTTTTTGTTCAAACAGCGTCCATGTTTAAAGTTTTTTTAGTTCGGTTGGTTAAATGTAAGGATTCATTGACAAGAATTGAATAAAAATGAAATATATAAGGAACAAACACATTTTTTCCTGTTAACATTATTAACTACTAGCATAATAATAACCCTGTACGATAAGAAGTACAACATTTTATCTGTACACCAAGGCCAAAGGAGACTGTCTGAGGTTTTAACAGGAAACGTTGCCATTAGCAGTAGTGTTTTATCTTGCTTTGTGTGACTCAGACGGTTCTTATGGTTTCTGGTATATGTTGTTTAACTCCACGCACACTTACCGGTCTATTCCGTAGATGTAGATAACTGCGATCATTTCACAGAAGCCGATGACCAGCAGAGGGATCGACCCAGCATAATTATCAAACAGGGCCAGCCAGTAGTTTCCAGAGCGTAGAGCAAAAATGAGTCCAAATGCAAACGAGATGAGGCAGGTCAAAGCTAAATCATAAAAATGTTAAAATTATAGAGTGAAATATTATTTAGACAGAACATTATGACGACCTCAGTATCATGACCAGGGGTGTAGCACCAAATGCTGGGCAAAAATTAACATTGTCTTATGAAAAATGCGTATTATAGAGTTTGTGAGGGGCCCCTTCCTGCTCTGGGCCTTTCCCCCCCGTCTGACACTCATGACCACTTCAAATGCCACATTATATCACACTTAGGGATGGAACAATAAATAATAAGAAACAATATTGTTTATCATGTTTAAAAGGGTTGGCCATAATCATTGAGCATCTCCAATAAAGATAATCGCCGCTACATCAGCAGAATGTGCAGAACAAGCCTACTTCTCTTGATTATCTCTTTTACATTACTGTTGTTTATACTTGTAACAAAGGCCAATACTATAACGTTTGTTTAAATATGGACCCTATTCATAATATTAAAACTTTAATCGTTAATCGCAAGGATTTTGACCAAGATAATCGTGAGACCAAATTTCTGTATCATCCCATGCCTAATCAAACCCCATTTTTCATACTGGAGCGTTAGCATAGACTGTGTAAAGAAGTGGAATAAGTGAGTTTGACGTCACCCGCGGCGTTCAGCTCCAGTCAAATGAAGCTCGTTGAGGCTAACAGCTATAGCAGCTAATTTAGAGCCGAGTTCCGTATTAGGAAGTCTGACCGCGAGTATCATAGCAACTAAAGAGCCAATCCGGAGTGAGGATGTTGAAGGTAATGCCCCTTTCCGCTCGTACCGCTGGTTTAGTAGGATGTGGGCGCTTAGCAACGCTGTCAATCAAACCTGTTGCTAACGCTCGCGGGACGGACCTCAGGGAAAGAAGGTGCCTGATTTATCTGTTATTATTATTCATATCTTGAATCAAACAAAAACGAACATTTAACACCAAATGATGAGTCTGACATCAGTTGGAGTAGCGATGGAGCTGGAAGTGCGCCCATGCTCACTTCCTGTTTGGAGCGTGGCAGCTAGTAGTTAGCTATGTCCATTTACATATACAGTCTACACTAGTAACTCAGCAGTCATGATGTTGCCTGAATGAGCAGAAAACACATTTACCACAAAAGACTTCTTTCGGCCAGCTTTTGGGCAGAACGTTGAGGTCCTGCAGAGGGACCACGACTCCCTCAATGTTTCCAAACATAGTGGAGAGACCGAGGCAAAACAGCATGACAAAGAATAACACGGCCCACATGGGAGAAATGGGCATTCGGATGATGGCTTCTGTAAACACTATAAAGGCCAGGCCTGTTCCCTCCACTCCCTGCACAACATGGAAAGGTTAATGACTTACTGTAATAAAAGACACAGTCCATGTTGTGAGATCTGCTCACCTGGCTGAGGAAAAACTTCATGTCACAAGTGGCTAGGTTCAAGGTGTCGACTAAAGCAGGGTTGGTCTGATTGAGGAAGGCCAGAGACTGGTCGTAGTTACTGTCAGTGATGTTGTTCTCAGGCAAGTTAAAGGCATTCATCAGCTTCAATATATTGCTATGAAAAGCAGATGTGAACGTCAACAGTTAGAGTGAGACTTAGAGTGGTACATGAACTCTCCAACCATTTGCACTCACTCTGACATGCAGTCATCAAAGTTCTGTGTGGCCCTGAACCCGATGATGGAGTAGATCACAGTGGCCGAGTACACTGACGTACAGCCGTTGATGATGGAGATCAGAACTGCGTCTTGTTCGCAGTTGTTGCTGTAAAAATACACGACATCTGGAAAACTGCAAGTCAATGGGAATGCGCAAAGATCGGGATTTGGACTCACTGAATGGAGTTGTAGCTGGAGAAGGAGATGAGGCCTCCAAAGGCCAGGGAGAACGAGTAGAACACCTGAGCTCCTGCGTCTAGCCATGTCGTTGGATTCATGAGTTCATTCACCTGGAGGAGAACAGTTTAAGGTCTATTGTGTTCTTTTGTTGTAGAGTAAAACGATCTCATAAACCAAGAAATTCCAGTGCCCAGGGTTGGATTGTGAATGGTTGACCTGACATTTTAAAAGTACTTATTTTATGAGCAATTGTAGTTCTGCTCTATATTTAGTACAGGCCCATGCAGTTTCAGCCTCTGATATCATAAAGCCCTTTGGACACCTCGGTGAACTCTGTACCTTTTGATTCCCTGGTCCTATGGTTGTAAATATAAAGTAATGCAGCTATGATGAGCTTTTAACTTTGAGTAAGGTGGTGATAAGGGGCCATTGAACAAAATTAGTTATTTGAGTGATATCATCCTGCATTTGAGGCTTGAATGCTCAACAATTAATCACTCCAGGTCGTTATCATAGAAGTATGAGATGAAATAAAGAAGGCATCGTATTGTTTTCAATGGCAGTAGCTCATTGATGCGAAATGCCTTCTACATTCTTCCTGAATACTGGCCTAGCCCCACCCGCCGTGCACCAACTGATCAGTTCTGTCCAATCAGAGCGACAGCTGCTAGAGCAGAGCTAGCGCAGGCTCAGAACAAGGCTAGGCTAAACCTTACAAAGCTAACTTGTTGGTGGTTTGAGGATTTAAAATTTTGAAATGTCCATGTTGTGAAAATACAAAACAGTCCTACAAAACCCGACCTTTGTGAAAGTTGGATGCCCTGCGAGACAAACACGAGCAGTTCTCACAAAAAATGCACTGTGCTCTATGGGAAAACTCTTTCTGAGCTGAAGTGTCTGCAGTACTTGGAGCAGCCACTAGTTGATCTCGCCCCAAGACTGACTTATTCAGTTCTTATTATAGGTCCATGGTCATTATACACAAACGTTCAAAAATGCTGCATTTTTCAAACATAGAAACGCTGAATTTAAATGTGCTTCTCACTCCCATGACAAAGAGAAGAGTCATCTGAGCAGAAAATCATGATCTGTGTGTGTGACGGTTTATGGCTGTTTCTGGGATCAACACAAATGACTAAAAACTTACATCTGGTGTGAAGAGGAACTTTATTCCTTCTACCGAGCCTTTGAGGGTGAGGCCTCTGATGAGGAAGATGGTGAGGACCAAATAGGGCAAAGTGGATGTGATGTACACAGCCTATGGAGAGACAGGAGAAAGTAAAGAAACATAAAACATCACAGACTCGTTGAATAATGCGAGTTGAAATTTGACTCTTAAGACCTTTCCCGTGGTCTCAATTCCTCGGATGGTGCAGACATACAGCAGTGTCCAGGCAGAAACCAGGGCGCACACCATCCACCACTGAAGGCCCCCAGCTTCCTCAATGCCTGTAGATGTGTTCAAAGTCTCCCTGTACCAGAAGTAGTCCACTGTGCTGCTACGGGCGCACTCATCCACCAGACCTGCAGATGGCGATATCAGTGATCAGAATGCATAAATATAACGTTCAAATTTACTGTAGAAACACACCGGTTTTGTTGGCGTTAAGGGGACATTGACTCCAAGGCAGCGGGCTTTGGAACGAGTTGAAGAGGTACCACATGATCCAGGCCATGATGGTGTTGTAATACATTCCCACCAAGAAAGACACCATCAGAGAGGCAATTCCTGTGAAAGATGACCGGTTTATTTTTATGTTTTAATGCACACAACAAAAGAAAAATAAAATCTGTCAACTGGACAAATCGTTGTAGGATTGAAGACGTTTTAAAGAAGCAGTTTTTATTAGGAAAGACAATCCTTCCTTGAACAAGAATGAGGGTTTTGGACATCATCTATCCCCGATTTATAACTCCCCACTTAGACCCAAAGCAAACAATGGAAACAAAGAGAACGATGGGGCTGGCCAGAATGCTAAATGATGTGAAATCACTCATTAGTGTCTTGAATGACTATGTGAAGTATGTCTCAGGCACAGTGCACTCTAATTGACCTAGCCTACAAACAGAAACTACAAGAGTTTCAGTGTCGTTAGCTCCTCCTGTCAGACAGATATAAGGCAGTGTCCAGCAGTAATCTGACCAGAACTGAAGAAGCGGCCTGGACGAGCAGCCAAACATCTTCACCTACAACATTTTGTCCAGTTGACAGATTTTATTTTCCTGCTATGGCTCAGACCTGGACGACTGAATGATTACACAGATATCTTTTAATGCACAGTAATAAAACAATGAACAGTTAAAATGATACTCACCCACTCCAGTGAGATAAGGGTTTATGGACCGCCACACCCCCACGCTGCCCTTTCTGAGTCTCTGACCGATCGCAAACTCCAGGTACAGCAGCGGGATGCCCTCCAGAACCAGAAGAATTAGGAACGGGATCATGAAGGCACCTGGAAAAGCAGCATTTGCTTTTACAGTCATGCAAAGTTGACAATTGAGTTGTTTAGTAACACGAAAAGATGTTTGCGTAATACCTCAGTCGTTGAAGTATGCTTCGTGATAAAAAAATTTCTGTTCTGTAAACTGGACGTTTTTTGGACTCTTTTTGTCCACTTTTGTTATAGTTAAGTTACATTTAGATTGAGGCAGGCGGAAACTTTTAATCCATTTTGGATGTATGTCTTTGGGATGGCAGTCATTTCGTTGTTCTTTGCCCTCTGATCCAAAGGTCACCGGTTCAAATACCGCTCTGCACATAAACTATGCTGAACAAGCGGTCAAAGTCCGTTGACCCACAGGTTAGCGGTTCAGTCTCCCATAGATATATACGGTTGTAATGTCCTTTGAGCAATACACTTAATCCCCCTTGCTCCCAGTGGTACAAAAGCATGTGTGCATGTGCTTGTGTTGAGTGCTTTGAGAGTCTTGAAGGCATTATATAATCAGTCCATTTATGACCATTTATTTGTGTTTTAAATTGGCGTTACCAGGAAACTCCAAAGATTTTTTTTATTTATTATTATTATTTTTTTATAAACAAGAACAAATAATTGTGCATAAAGTATTTAAAATAATCCTCTTTTTGACAATACCATTTTTCTTGTGAGATGAAATTAGATGCCAGCCCTACAAAAAGTCACACAACAGTCCCTTTTATGTATCAGTTTATCTAATATTTGAGCTCATATTCAAATTAATGCGATTTTGTTTGGATTAAAAAAATTCTAGTTTGTACATTTGCCAAGAAATTCCATAATTAGTTTTTCTTGCTAACTACGTGAGTTAATGAATACATAGAGTCTCGTACATTCTTTCACCTGGTCTTACTGTTACAGGCCTTTCTCGACACACAGTACTGTAACTCACCTCCTCCGTGGCTCTGGCATAAGTACGGGAACCTCCAGACGTTCCCCAGCCCCACGCAGAAGCCCACGCAGGTGAGCAGGTACTGGGCCTTGTTGTCCCACTTGGGCCGGTCTCCAGCCTCTTCCTTCTCCATCCTCTCCAGGTCTTCATGACTGGGAATCCTGCTGTCCAAACCGGGATTCGGTAGCTTTATCTTACCTAACTTCATCTTAACTGAATTTAAATTAAAAAGAAAGAAAATGTATATATTGGTTTGGTCGTGTGTTATGGTCCTTGTTTCATGCCCGTGTTGGCTGTTACTGATTCTCCCTCGGCTTCTGTCCTTGTGTCTTCCAGCTCTGGAACATTTACTTTGACCCCTGGCACCTAAACCTCACTTATCAGTAGCTTATTAAAGTCTGTGCCATATTATGTGAAGTCAGCAAATGTGAGCGGATGCAACGGTTAAAGCGTCACATGACATCACTGACAGGTTCGACCACGGGGCTGATTTCAATGTTCATTAAGAATTACCAATGAGAGGAAACAAAAGGCTGATCACTACCAACGTCACCACCGCCGTGTGCTCCACCTTTATGAAGGGGATTAGCGAATCTTATCTCATGTCCTTGAAAGGGGAATATTTTTTTATTGAAAGGGGCCATAGGCTAATGCTAGACGGTAAACAAGAACTGTATCCTCTGCTACTGTGTGCACATGACACGATTTTGGGTGTGTGCAAAACAAAATGGAAAAAGGGGAGTAAAACTGTCAAACAAATATATTTTATTTTCTATAGACAAGACATGTAAAACACACAACCTTTCAAATATACAAGAAAATGTGCCAAACGTTCACATATTTTTAAAAAGACCATTATGAGCCAGTGAAGTCAGTCTAATCTAATCACTTTATCCGTTCATTATAATAAGTAACTAAATTAAGGATGTAGCAGTCGCGTTGTTAAGGCCTATAGAGGGAGGTGACGGGCTTTTTCTGCTCGTTCGTAAAGACGACACTATCCAAAGTGTAATCGTTTGAGTCTTTTGGTGTACCCGCTTGTATCTTAGGAGCCATTGTGTGGTTTATTATCATAGACATTATAAACTTGTGCATGTCTATAGACCTGCAGACATGTGTAACTGATAAGAGCAACAAGAAAACGTGAAAACAGCTCAAGGCTAAAACATAACACAGTCATATGGGGCATTTTTACACAACAGCAAATGAACACGATTTGACAGTCAGTTGGTCTATTACAGTCACTCTAATGCTAATAAAATATCAAGGAGCATAAAGCAAATCATAAAAAAGTGCAAATACTTTTTCATAATATTGGATCTTATTGGGTGGTTTCAGGTGACATCACAACACTCTATCGGCCAATCATATTTAATACAGATGAGGGCAGCCAAAATGAATATTATTATACGTTTTAGAAGTATGAGTTCTAAGGTCCAGACCATAAACTGTATAAAAAAAGTGGACTAAGTAAGCATGACATCACCCGCAGCGTTCGGCTCCAGTCAAATGAAGCTCATCGAAGCTAACGGTTATAGCCCCCACAGAGCCAATCCAGAGCAAGGCTGTTGAAGGCAACGCCCCTTCCCGCTGAGCACCTCTGATTTAGCAATGCTGTCAATCAAACCCGTTGCTAATGCTAGCGGTGCCTGTGTACTCTGGTGTATGAATGTGTGTGTGAATGGGTGAGTGGGTTCCAGGACACACTAGATGGACTATGTCTCTCTCTGGCCTGGGAACGCCTTGGGGTCACACCGGAGGAGCTGGAGGACATGTCTCGGGTGAGGGAAGTCTGGGAGTCCCGGCTTAGATTGGTGGTGGAAAAGCGCTACAGTTGTCCCTCGCTATATCGCGGTTCACCTTTCATGGTCTCGCTGTTTTGCAGATATTTTTTTTGTGCATTTTTTTTTTTACATTGTATGAACATGCATTGTGTTCTGCGTCCTGATTGGCTGAGGGACTGTAGACCATTGTGTTCTGCACCAGCAAAGGCACCTACGCAGGTTTAAACTTTGAGAGAGTTTAAACAAGAGAGAAATGTGAGAAAATGTTAATGCCTGTGTGAGAAAAGTGTATGGAAAGTGTGTGGTGAGGGGGTTTTACAGTCAAGAAACATATAGAATAATTGTACAAAATAAAGCTCAGTACTTTGCGGGTTATTTTTCGAATGTAACCCCCGCGATGAACAAAGAATCACTGTTTATACAAATGTGATTTTTCATGATAAAGTACAATGTGGACTATGACACAATCTCATTTTAGAGTTTGAAAACCACCAATATAAAGTGCAAGTGAAAAGACACAAGCATCACATGTGTTTATATTAAAAGTGGAGTTTGTGTGTGTTTTTGTTGCAGATGCATTTTTGGAACCACTTGTACAGAGCGAACACGGGAATGATCAGACTTGGAACTCCAGAAAGAATGAATATGATCACATAGACCCAGTCAGGATAAGACGTCTCCTCCAGCTTTGGGAAGTTTTCCTATGGATAAAAAGACAAAAAAAACATCCATAATCAGGAGAAGAACATCTGCTCATCCTGAATCCTGATCCGTCGAGATGGTCCCACTCACCGAGGCCGGATTCCACGTGATGTAAGTCAATTCTGAGCTGATTGTACTGACGAGGTAGAACACAAAGATGAACAGCACAATGAGAGGGCTCACCACTCTCCACGTGGCCTGCCAGAAGAGGTTCGGCTTGTGCCCAATCATGAACTCGATGTCTTTGTTGAACCTGGCAACAAAAAAGTAACTATTAGAACAGCAATAATTGAAATGGAGTAAGTTTTGCTGGAGTTTTTTGAGTGACTATAGTTGAATTCACTTATAAAGGCGAGTTCTATGTACAAGAGCTTGAAGAAGTACTCAGTTTTGTTAAGTAAAAGTACAGACACTGAGGCAAAAAATACTCAAGTAAAAGTATCACCTGAAAAAATAAGTAAAAATATTGAAGTACTTGTTTAAAAATGTACTTAAAGAGTAAAAAGTTAAAGTATTTCACGCAGATTTTGAGTCTTATAAAGCTTCAAATGTGGTGATTTTGATAAAGATTTGAGCTGAATTTTGTTCAATAGAAACAACTGAATAAATCGGGGGTTTTTTTTTCTAGTTGTATATTTTTGTTTTTATCAAATTTTGAATATGTTAAAAATAAACCCTCAGCTTTTTCATCAGGTCTCAAAAATAATAAAAAAATACTTTTTTTTTTTACTTTTTAGTCCTGTTCAAAAATGTAGTGGAGTAGAAAGTACAAATACTGCTCTCAATGTAGTGAGGTAAAAGCAAAAAGTATCCACTTTTTTTTTTTTTTCTTAAATTCAATACTTTACTACTTTTACTTCACCACTGCTGTGTACAAAGTTGTCTTTGCGCAAAATCCTAATGATTTTGTTATTAGTGCAATGCTCCGCCCCCTTTTAGTTGATTAACTGGCGCACACACAAAAAGTCTTTATTTGGCACAGCTCCACAGGTGATAAAATACGAGGTTTATTATTCCAGCAGCACGTTCATCAGTGCTGCATCGTTTGTCTACATTTGAAAAACATGGTTTTATATAGAACTTTTCCATCTTGAAGTCACTCGAAGCTCTTTACATCAAGGAACCACTCACACATTTATGCAGCAGTGTACACAGACACTGGGGACGAGGTGGGTTACGTGTTTTGCCCAAGGACACATCGACAGTATTAATTTGTGGGAGCTGGAATCGCACCGCCAACCTGTGGGTCAGTGAATCTGTCTGCTCAATCACAGTCAACCTTCAGAACCGTGAACAAAGACTCAACGGAGCTACTGTCGCTCACAACATGGAGGAAACATGTAATGACTGACAGTAATTTAATGCAGTAGTGTTTGGTCACTGATCCAAAGGTTGACGGTTTGAATCCCGCTCTCGACACACAGTGGGCAGTGAGCAAAGGGCCTGAATACTTATGGCTGTGTGATATTTCAGTTTTTCTTTTTTAATAATTCTGCAAAAATGTCTACAATTTCATGTTTCTCTGTCAGTATGGGGGTGCTGTGTGTGCATTAATGAGGAAAAAAAATTACTCAAATGATTTTAGCAAATGGCTGCAATATAACAAAGAGTGAAAAATTTAAGGGGGTGTGAATACTTTCCGTACCCACTGTAAACATTGTTGGTAGAGCGGCAAGACACTTCACCCACGTCGCCCCCAGTGTCTGTGTGCACTGGTGTATGAACGAGTGAGTGAATGGGTGAGTGGTTCTTGATGTAAAACACTTTGAGTGACTTGAAGGTGAAAAGGTGCTATATAAAACTGTGACCATAATCATAACCATCATTTTTGTGTCTTGTTTTTTTTATTTTTTCCAGACCAGATAATGCATTTTCTGGTCTTCCAACAATAATAACAAATTTTATATCTGTGTAAACCCTCAGTTGTTCAAGTTGAAGTTAAAATCGAAGTTAAAATCTGTCAACTGGGCAAATCGTTGTAAGAGTGAAGACGTTTCTCTGCTCATCCAAGTCTCTTCTTCACTTCTGGTCAGATGCTGGTGACCACTGCCTTATATCTACCTGCAGGGAGGAGCTAACCACACTGAAACTGTAAACATCTATTGTTACAGCTGGAGCTACCCTATTCAGCCCTTAACGACCCTGCCATTGTTCTCTTTGTTCTGGGTCTGAGGATGGAGGTATAGACGGGGGAGAGATTATGTCTCAGGATCCATTCCTGTTTAAGGAAGGATTCTCTTCCCTAACAAAATTATCTTCTTTACCTCCCCTCTCAAACGATGTCTTTTCTCTGGCTCAGATCTGAACTTCACTGTTTTCAAAGGAGGGGTTAGTGGCTTTAAGATGGAGATGTACAGCAGACTGGGGTCCTGAGGAGCTCTCACGCCCGTGTTGGTACATTCTCTTGTGGAGTAGCTGTTTAGTTTCTCCAGTGTAACGCTCACTGCTCTCTTCACTACACTGAATGGAGTAGACTACATTACTTTGTGGCTCAGGGTTTTGTCCTTGGGGTGAGCCAGTTTTTGTCTTAAAGTGTTTATACATTCTGCTCATATTTGACATAAAAACATATCCCGTACCTGTCTATTCCATAAATGTAGACCACTGCCACCATTTCACAAAAAGCAATAATGAGCAAAGGGACAGAACCAGCAAAATTGTCAAACAGAGCGAGCCAGTAGTCCCCCGAGCGCATCGAGAAGATCAGCGCGATCAGGAAACTTACGACACACACTATGCCTGAAACACACCAAACACACAGCTGTAGTTAGCGTTTTGATCGAGAACATGTTTGCTCTGTTCAGTTTGTCGTCCTACCTGTAAGCGCCTCTTTTGGGAAGTTTTTAGGGAAAATCCTAAGATCCTGCAAAGGAACGACTACACCTTCTATACTTCCAAACATGGTGGAAAGTCCGAGACAGAACAGCATAACGAAGAACAGCACCGCCCACAGTGGAGAGACGGGCATTTTTGTGATGGCTTCTGTGAAAACGATGAACGCCAGACCTGTCCCCTCCACTCCCTACAGCGCACAGACACGGTTTAATCTGGGTAAAAGTCATTAAAACAGTAATATCAGACAGGATGCAGATACTTGCCTCACTCAGAAACGTCTGGAGATCGCAGGAGGACAGGTTCAGCCCTTGGATTATGGGCTGGTGCTGGTCTGAACCGTTGAGCGTCTGTAAGGTTTCGCTGTAGTTGTTCTTTGTGATGGAGCCTTCTGCCAGGTCCAGCGCGTTCATCAGCGTCATAATGTTTCTGTTACATTCAGGTGAAATATTTTTACATTTATCCAGGTTTTTGTAGCTTTATTTAAGTTTCGGTGTTTACCGGTGTAGGCCTGTCGCAATAACACATTTGGAAGTTCGATATATCGCTGAAGTGAGTGTGATATTTTTATATTTTATTTTCTTGACAAACTCACTGTATCTTTTGCTTTTTCTGCAAATAATCCAACTGCTTTTGAGTGACATTTGAGCTGTTTCGAAGCCCTCTGGAGACTGGTGTTTGTGAATTAGCCCAGGCTATAAATACTGTGATACCCACATTAGATTACGGAATAGTTAATATATGTTTGTTGTATCTGTCCTTTTTCAAATAAACAAAAATAAATAATAAATAAATAATATGAAGTCAAATTAAAATAAATACATAAACAAATAAAACAAATATAAAATTAAACAAAAAAAATAAAATAAATAAATAATAATAATAATAATAATAATAAAATAATAATAATAATAATTTATTTACTTATATTTATTTTTATTTATTTATTTATTTTTTATTTACTGTTTTATTTAATAATAAAACAACAGTATTAACTTGTGGGAGCTGGAATCGCACCACCAACCTCTGAGTGGTGAGTGAGTAGTGGATCTGCCAATGATGTTTATGTTGAGAGCGGGATTCAAACTGCCAACCTTCAGATCAGCGAACAAACACCATCTGCGCTACTGTTGCCCCACAACATTGACGACTAAACAACTTCTGAATTAGAGTTATTGTAATGCAGTAGTGTTTGTCCACTGAGCTGAAGGTTGGTGGTTCGAATCCCGCTCTTGACATAAACATCATTGGTAACTGGTAAATAAATGATAATATTGAAACAAATTTATGTCACTGACACAAAAACCAAAGAGCAGATTTAAACCACAAAAAGTATTATAAATCTACAATATTGTTAAAAATCATGAGCTGCAGTAAATAAACAGCAGAATGAAACACTTTAGTTGTTAGTTTGCATCTGTAATGAGCCAAAGAAGTTATTCATTAAACCTTTTATGGCTTAAATCTTATCATACAGCTAAAAAATAACCAAAAATCTCCCAGTGGTGCAAAGAAAAAGTAACACGATGATACTGACCCCCAAAAACAATCCTGTTCCATACTGTCTGATACATGAAACGATAAGTGGATCTAGTTTTTATGGCGACAGGCCGAGTGTTTACCCGTTGAGACAAGCGTTGAACTGCTCTGTGGCCCTGAAGCCGATGATGGAGTAGATCACTGTGGCGGCGTAAACGGACGTGCAGCCGTTTATAATGGAGATGATCACAGCGTCCTGCTCACAGTTGTTGCTGAAGCAGAAACAGAAAACACTTTAGAAACAGCTACATCTTTAGTCGTCTGATTCACCTGGGTAAAAGTAAACGGATATTTTTGTGTAAATGTGCAGCGGTGGATGGAGTACGCAGTGTTGTTTCTTAAGTAAAAGTATTTAAGTATCTGTTTAAAAATGTACTTTAAGAGTAAAAAGTAAAACTATTTCACACAGTGTATATTTGTTAAAGTGTAAAAGTAGAGATATTGATTTAAAATGACACATATTTTGGTCACAGTAACAATACAAATCAATTTCTTCATTTTTCTTGCTTTTTGCTCAAACCTGAAGCTTGAACTCGAACACTTTAGTCAGAAATGTGGTAAAAATAACCCCTCAAATCGTATGAAAAGTACTTTTTACTTTTCAGTCCTGTTCATAAATGTAGTGGAGTAGAAAGTACAGATACTGCTCTCAAATGTACTGAAGGAAAAGTAAAAAGTACCCACTTAAGTAAAGTACAGATACCTTAAAAGTACAGTACTTTACAACTTTAATTCGTTACTTTCCACCACTGTAAATGTGTAAAAATATCTGAAGCTCACAAATCAAAATAGACACCAAAAATGAATTTCAATTTCGCTTTCTTATTTCTATCCTGAAGTGTTGGGGTTTTTTTTATGTTCTGTTTTTTTTTTAAAGAGAACATCAACCCTTTGTGCACTTGTTGCATGTGAAGTGTTAGGAGTTGTTTTTTTTCTTATCAGCTCAGATAAGATTAGAACTGAAGTGACTCACTGGACAGAGTTATAACTGGAGAAGGAGATGAGCCCTCCGAAGGCCAGAGAGAAGGAGTAGAACACCTGAGCTCCTGCGTCGAGCCATGTGGTCGGATTAATGAGCTCATTCAACTGTGGAGAAGCAGAGAGACGCTGTTTTAACTTTGTACTTTTAGCTCGAAGAAAAAGTCTTGCTCCACTAACATCAGGCGTGAACAGAAACTTGATTCCATCTAAAGAACCTTCCAGCGTCAGGCCTCTGATGAGAAAGATGGTGAGGACGACGTAGGGCAGCGTGGACGTGATGTACACAGCCTAAATGAGCATAAAAGGCTTGTAATTTCTCGTATGGCTATAAAAATCCAGCAGTAGACGTGTATGTTCAGAACCTTCCCTGTCGTCTCAATGCCCCTGATGCAGCAGACGTACAGAACGGTCCAAGCCGCAACCAAACACAGCACCATGGGCCACTGCAGCCCCCCCGACTCCTCGATCGACGTGGAAATGTTCAGTGTTTGTCTGTACCAGAAATAGTCAACGGAGCTACTGCGTGCACACTCCGAAACTAGATCTGTAGAAACAAAAGCAAACTGATGTTCGCTGTCTGAAGTCTCAAATACAAATACACTGCCTGGCCCAAAAAAAAAACTTGCCACCAAAAAAAAAGGTCACACACTCTAATATTTGGTTGGCATTGTTTCGATTTTGCTTCTGCAATGTCACAGATTTATTTCCATCCAGTGTTGCATTAATTTTTCAAGATCTTGCATTGTGATGATGGTCGAGTCTGACGCTGCACAAAGCTTCTCCAGCACATCCCAAAGATTCTCAATGGGGTTAAGGTCTGGACTCTGGTGGCTCGATGTGTGAAAATGAGTCTCATGCTCCTGAACCATGATTTCCCTGATTTGGAGGAGCTGATTCTCATCCCAGCCACTTCACACTCAGCTGCAAACCTCCCCAGTGCTGCAGGTCCTGGCTCGAAAAAGTCATCAGGACAACACCATCCGCAAACAGCATCGATGAGATCCTGTGGTTCCCGAATCCAGCCCCTGACTGCGCCTAGAAATTCTGTCCATAAAAACAATGAACAGAACCGGTGACAAAAGGCAGCCCTGGCGGAGTCCAACACGCACCGGGAACAGGTCTGACTTACTGCCGGCGGTGTGAACACAGCTCCTGATCTGGTCATACATGGACCGGACACTCCCTTAGCAAAGAGCCCCAGACCCCATACTCCAGAGCACCCCTCAAAGGACACCACGAGGGACACGGTCGAATGCCTTCTGCAAGTCCACAAAACACATGTGGACTGGTTGGGCAAACTCCCATGAACCCTCAAGCACCCGATGGAGAGTGTAGAGCTGGTCCAGTGTTCCACGACCAGGACGAAAACCGCACTGCTCCTCCTGGATCCAAGGTTCGACTATCGGCATTGTCATCTTGGAATATGTCCGTACCGTCAGGGAAGAAAAAATCCACGGATGGAATAACCTGGTCATTCAGTATATTCAGGTCGTCAGCTGACCTCATTCTTTGAGCACAGACTGTGGCTGAACCTAGACCTGACTCGTACCTATAGACTCGGACCTATTTGCTTAGCTAAATCCAGATGGCGACTTTTTTTTTTTGGCCAGGCAGTGTATTAACCAAAGAGATTTATAAGTTACTCCTGCCTGTTTTATTTTCCGTGAGTGGACATTGACTCCAAGGCAGGGGGCTCTGGAAAGAGTTGAAGAAATACCATAACACCCAGGCGATAATCGTGTTGTAGTACATTCCCACTAAGAACGACACAGCCATGGATGCGATTCCTACAAAAAAACACCAAATAAATCCGTAAATACATGTTACTATAGCTGTACAGTAACATCTTCTGACTTTACTCACCCACGCCGGTCAGGTAGGGGTTAATACTGCCCCAGACGCTAAGGCTTCCCTTTCGGAGGCGTTGGCCAATAGCGAATTCTAAGTGCAGTAATGGGATACCCTCCAGAACGAGTAGAATCAGGAAAGGGATCATGAAAGCACCTAAGGAGTTAATAAACGTTAATATTCTGCGTTATAAATTCTGTAATCATCGTGGGTTCTTATTATCAGCACATAGTTTGCTGTGCATCCCCGGCAGACTGCCCGCTCTCTCTCGTATCAAGACCCGATCTCTTTATGCTCCTTATCTGTGCTGCAGGTGGAGTGCGCTGAAAGGTCACTGTGTTGTTATGGAATCAGATGAAAACCAGGTGATTAGAAACAGCTGATTCACAACTATGGAAAGGATATGGACAGTTTTGGATTTAAGATCAGATTTAAAGCACAAAAGAGGAAGACTTTTTGTACAATTTGACTCAATTATGAAACATGTGTCACTTAAATCACACATCTGATTATTCTTATTATTCTATATCTTTGTAAATTGGGGGACTTCACTGGGGGACCGGTCAATTGGAAAATGAAATGTGGACACCCCTGTACCTGGATATCGACGTGTTTGATTTTAAAGACTGTCCCTGTTCAACAAGTTCACAAAATTCTGTCAGAAACTCAAGAAATCTGCAGATATTATAGCAGAGCCGATCACCAAGACTTTTAACTTGAGTCACTTTTCAAATGTCATCCCTAAAGACCAGAAAACACCACAAATTCCTCCTTTTTTTAAATGAGTCCCACCAAATACGAACTATCGACCGATTTTAAAGCCTCACACAGATCTTTGAGTCATTAATGCACAGACACTTAACCCACCTCGCCCCCAGTGTCTGCGTACACTGGTGTATGAATGTGCGTGTGAAAGTGTGGAGTGAATGAATAATGACTATAGTGTAGCGCTTTGAGAGGCTTTGACAAGCCTGTAAAGCGCATTACAAGTGTAAGGCATTATTATTCATTATTAGATGAAACTCAAGCTTCAGAAGTGGCCATAGCACAATCACATCACAAATGCTCGGGACAAAAGCAACTCTGCAGCTTCTTTTCTGGGTGTTTTAAAACCCTTTATTCACTGCTCGCTCTTAAATAAATAAAGATCAGTTTGGTTCAGTCTAAAACCAAGTAAATTATTCAAATTATGTTACAGACCGTAACCAGTGTGTGGTGCCAGAGAGCCACAGATCAGACAGTCTCAACAGTGTGAGAGGAGCCCCACAAGGATCAGTCGTAGCACCTGCATTATTCACTATCTTTTTAAATGATTTTGGGAAGGAGCTGCCAAATATGAGACGACACAGTGGTTTACTCCCAAGACCCATCGATCTGAGGCAAAAACTACAGTTTAGCATTTCACTGGGACAAACGCTGGCTACGCTGAAGGCTAAAACTCTTTCTAAAAACTCAAAAAACGAAATGTAAATTAGTCTCAAAAGGTCATTCAAGGGAAGATCACAATATCTTTACATCTGAAATTCAAATAGTCGTATAAATATTTGGGTGTATAACAGTTTTCTAACATTTAAAGTTCATATTTCAGCCCTAAACCAAAGCTCAAAGTAAAGATCATTTCTATTTTAGAGACAAACTGTTTTTCTTTCTGTTCCGCTTCACTGGACTCTGTGTGTCATGCCTCATTGAAGTTTATGGCCAAAGCTAAACCCCTCGCTCATCTCTGTTGTCTTTATGGTTTCGTTGGTGCGACATCGCTCACAATTCTTAGAAAACAGCATCGAGTCATTTTATGTTTAAAGCCGTAATGGGGAAACTTCCACCAGTGCCTCGGTATCTCATCTCCACTTCTTTTCCCAGTTACTTTTCGATGTCGCACTTTTCTTTGCGCAATTTACAGAAAGGTCTTAAAAATGGAGTGTATGGAGTCAAAAGTGCGCTGAGAGATGCAAATGGTTTTATAATGTGATATTTTGTGGTTTTTAGTTTTGTTTCGACTGCGTTGGCTGCTGCCTCGGCCAAAAGTGACTCTGTATCTCAACACGACCTGGTTAAATAAAGATCGGATCAAATGCGTATAACATGTGGTCCAGATGTTGTGTAAGGTTTGGACTCCTAAATGAAATGAGAAAGACAGTGTTTCTTTACAGAACATGTTACATAATGTAATGTATTTTCAAATCGCTCGTGTCTATTCATAGTCTGGACTGTTTCAGCTTATTAAACTTCTTTTTATGAAATTTATTGTTAAACTCCAGATGGTTTCAAAGCCATCTGAAATGAGAGAAAGGATAATAACGGCGATAAACACTTCAGTCTAAACTTTAAATGATCCTACAGCGGTAAACAGGAGAGTTTATATTAATATTAATGTATATTTTATTAGTATATTAAAGAATAATGTTTTTTTGAAATGTCTGTAACTTTTTTCCTCCTCAAAAACAGACCTGGAGTTCTGTTTTTTTTGTTTCATTCACACATGTTTAACTCACAAACAAACCTGCAGATTTAGGCTGAGTTCTTCTTCTCTCAAACTCAAAACACTCTGTTCCACCTTGTGATGTCATCATGTAGTAATACAGGAAGTGCTCCACTGTGTTTTTAAACTCCACACACTTTAATTTCTAGAATCATTTGGATCATTTCAGCCAATCTGAAGAACTAAAGGTAAAAGGAGCTGTTAAACAAGTTGAAAACTACCACTTTGTGACATCACAAGGTGGAACAGAGCATTTAGAGCTTTGCAGATGTAGACAGACTGATAATAAAGAAACAAAGCACAACTCTGGGTCTGTTTTTGAGGCGATAACACCATTATAACATGACTTAAACCTCACAAGAGTCACGTTTATGTAAAAAAAAAAGACTTTAAATTAATGAGTGTTTTTGTTTATTTTTTGTCTAATTGCATTTTATGTTTCAAAAATGTAAAATCTGAATTAAAAAACATGTCTTCCAGTTCCCCCACTACAACATAACAAACTGAAGTAACCATGTTTTTTATTATTACTAGTTTATCACTACAGTTTTATAATCATATTCTAATTTTAATAATATATAATGCAATGCTCTAATGTTCTTATGTGTCATTTATTATAATTTCTGTTTCTCTTTATGTTCTTTTTAAATAGGATCCTAAAGCAGACCTACCTCCTCCGTGGCTCTGGCATAAATACGGGAACCTCCAGACGTTCCCCAGCCCGACGCAGAAGCCCACACAGGTGAGCAGGTACTGGGCCTTGTTGTCCCACTTGGGCCGGTCCCCAGCCTCCGTCTCCAGGGTCTCGTAGGAGGGAATCCTGTCCTCGATCCCGGGGTTGGGTAAAACGAGCCTCATGTCGTCCTTCCCCAGCTGTGCCGTAAATGGTCGTGGGTCTGTCACTTGGTTTGTAGATTATAGTTTCCAGTTCAACTATTAAACTGGACTGCACCATGTGTCCTGCCATAAAAAAACATCATCTTGTGTGTCATTTTGTCCCTTAATTAAAAAAAATGCGATTTCCCTGCAGCCTCTGTGAATGTATAACTTATAGACTGGGCCTGGATGGTTAAAATTAGCTAGAAAATGTACTTGTTTTATTATTCTCAAGGATTTAACACAGTATAGCAGCTAAATTAATGTCTGGCACTATCATAAAAATATGCTGATAAGATCTGATGAAGTCACTGATTACCAGGGTGTTTTTCACAGCGGTGCATTAGCAGTCACAATCAGAAAGGGGGGGGGGGGGGGGGGGGGGGGAAATTAGGTTATTTTTATTTTTATGAACTTATCTCATGTTATAAATGTATGCCTATAAGTGGAATCTACAGATATTTTTAATAATTTTGTTTTTTATTCTGCACTTTACTCCTTTAATCTTAATTTTATGATGATTATTTGTGATTTTTTTTATTTTTGGATTTGTTGTATTGTGATTTTAATGTATTTTTTAATTATGTAAAGCACTTTGAATTACACAAATAAATAAACTTGCCTTGTCTTGCCTTAACAGAACACTACAGCTATTTTGAATGCCTTTACGTTATGGAAAATTTGGAGTCTCTGGAAGCTGTTTTTAAAAATTCTAAAATAAGAAAAAAATATAATTTAATCAGGCAAAATAGTCTATGAAATATATAATTATTTTTCATTCATGTTTTTTCATTTTTTATTTATTTCGTGCAGATTAATAAACACAAGAAGTCAATATACATGCAAACAGTTCACTTAATGCACATTTCACATATTTTTTGTTATTTAAGCTCGAAAAGAGAGAAGAAAATGTATTAAATCCCACCTCTGTGCTCCTTTAGCCCATTTTCAGAAGTGGAATTAACACAAGAGCTGCGTTTGCTCTGGTTCGCCACTAGAGGGTGCAACTGCAACGCCATTTAGAATAGACATAAGCTCATCAGTCGATTTGAGACATGAAGGAGCACTTGTTTCAGCACTTTACCCCATAACACGGGCTGTGGGCTGCTGAATATCAGATCCAGACCTTCCTTCTGCAGTTTAGTCATGATTGTTACAGTAATGACCCATAGTCCTGTCATTTCTTCCAGTTTACGCATAAGACACACTGTTGTTTTAGATAAATATTTGCCACATGCACAGTTGTAGTAGCCCTGTTTAAAGCGTTTATTGTTTTGTGTTGTGTTTATTTTCATGCAGGAATCTGGTGCTAAGCCTGGACAGTGATTTGAAGAGAGGAGGAGGAGGGGGGAGGAGATGAGGCAGAGGGGAAAATAGATATGGGGCTGGATTTAGTGGGACTAGACAGACAGCAGACCGGCTGTCCCAAGCTGCTCTGATCCTGAGTCTGCGGCCACCTGCCTCCACCAGGGTAACAGCAGGAAGAGTCTAGAGAGGAGTCCTAGAGAGGAGTCCAGAGAAAAGTCCAGGAGAGAGTCCAGAGAGGAGTCCAGAGAGGAGTCCAGGGAAGTGTCCAAAGAGGAGTCCAGAGAGGAGTCCAAAAAAGAGTTCAGAGAGGAGTCCAGAGAAGACTCCAGGGAAAAGTCCTCTCGCCTCCTCGTGCCTCCTCACGCCTCCTCACGCCTCCTCACGCGTCCCCTGACCCCCCTGTCCCGCTGGGCCGGTCTGTCCCGGGCGCGCTTCTCTTGGAGACGTGGGTTTGTTGTCGTTACCAGGACAGGAGTGCGCGCGCCGCCGCCGGAGCCTCAGACGCTGCGCAGAGACGCTGCATGGATGAGCCATGGCCACGTTTGTGTGCAGGGTTCAATTTTTAGACGATACCGATCCTTTTAACAGCACAAACTTCCCAGAACCGACCAGACCTCCGCTGTACACCTTCAGAGAGGACATCCCGCTCATCAACCAGCTCGCAGGCATCCACAGACTCCTCAAAGCCCCCCACAAGGTACTGCCCCACTCTGCAGCTCTCAGGACAGGCAGGACCAGCTTCTGAACATGTTAGAGGTTTAGTTTAGAAAGAGGCTTTGTGTTAGAAAGTTTACAAGTTGATTTATTTCATTTAATCCTACTGTTCCTGTTGATTTAATAATAACAGGTCACGTGACACCACACTCAATAGGTCAAATATTAACCTCAATGCATCTTTAAACTAATATTTGACCCAGGATCTTGCTTTTTTCCCCGTCCAACCACCCCCCAAATAAACTTCCAAGGCCACATCTATATTTAACACCAACACAAGTGATTGGCTCTGCAGCTCCAGGAATGCAGCAAGACCTAAGCAACATCTAACCCCGATCGCTCCGAAATAGACTGAGATTAATCTGACACAATAATCTCATAATGTAACTGTGTGAAACGGCGAGCAGGTGCGTCTCACTGCAGCCGAGCTCTGAGCGTGAGTGAGGTTTAGCCAGAGTTTCAACAGGTCAATGAATGAAGCTCCTCAGATTATGCAGAATAACTAAAGAAAATAACTGCTACTGTGCTATTTCCCCCTCTTTACATACACATACTTGTATATTTAAACTTGCATTAGCACAAATCTCTTGAAAATATTCAGCGTTATGCCTTAGAACCAACCTCCCTCTGTCAAATCTACAGCCGCCGCCGCCGCCGAGACGGATTTGAAGACTGTAAACCGGCTTTCAGCAGCAAAGCACTTTTCCAGCCCAGTGTATTTTGCCCCATCTTAGAAAGCCACAACACAAATGAAAAATGGCCTGAGGAGCAGAAAAGCCCATGATTATACCTCTACAGGGACACATGGCACCGGCCCCTGGTCTTGTTTGCAATTTTGTTCCCATCAGATGAGTCCAAAGAGCTCTACCAAGTCTAATGCTTTTTGATTATACATGTGCCGAGCTGTACTGAAGATGCTAACCGGACCGCTAGCTTAAATCAGACCCATTCTGCAAAATGGACTTTTCAGAGACTTTAACCATGTTGTAGTCGTTTCCGTCTCATTTTACCCTCTCGAAGTTCTATTTGGAGTGATTCAGGTTTGAGTACCGTATTTTCTGGAGTAAAAAATGCATAATAATGAAGAAAAAACCCTAATATTTCACGTATAAATCGCATCTGAGTATAAGTCGCACCCCCGCACAAACTATGAAAAAAGAGTGACTTATAGTTCGGAAAATAGGGAAATCTGTAATCGCTTATTTTCAAGACGCCATTTTGCCAATCAACCCCTGTTTTCACCTCCACCTGTACACGCCCCCTGTGACACGCCCACTGTAACATATAAACTTCCTTATCTAGTTTTACTTTCTTAATTGGTGATACTCACAGGATTTGGCAGTCATTTTGGTACAAATTTAAAAAATCTGCTGCTTGCTAGTGTGATGTGCAGCTGTCCATAGGGGGCGCCGACAGCTCTACTCCTCTTTTTCGTGATGACGTTTACGGCGACGTCAGCTCCCATTGGACACCACAGTTTTCTAACACATAAATCAGTGCACTTGTTTCTTTTTTGAAGTCGTTTTAGATGAATGTTGTGCTGTAAAATGTGTAAATTATAACATAACGATCCACAGGTGTCGTAGATTATAACTTTAGAGCGACACAAGGTCAGATTTTACCTATTGACCCAGGTGGAGAAGCGTCTCCTCGCCTCTTTGTTTTTCTCATGGGCTCCGCAGTATGTGATTATATTGTGATGATAGCTGAGTGCGTATATGGCTCGCTGCCTCACATGTAAAGTATAGGTCACTTGTCCCAGAATTCTTGTGGTGACCGTCTGGAGACTTTGTTCTCTCCTGACGGTTCCCTCCCCGCGGCTCCACATCCATCCACTCCACCTCACAGCGTCACCGCAGAGTCCAGCTCACGCTCCTGCTCACACAGCCAACCTGCTGCAGTAGGATTCAGCTGGTGCAAATATTTTTACTTTACAGCTGATGTAATCAACTTTTCCCTCGGGGTTTGATGCTAAGTGGAGGCACTGCTCTGTCTGAGGCATTTTAGACTTTAATCTGAGCTTTGTTTTAACACAATCTGGCCATAAAGAGCTGACTTACAAAGAGCTGATTTGTGCTGTTAAACAAGTCCTCTCGCACATAACATTACAGTCGCACGATAGCTAGCATTAGCATTAGCATTAGCCAACAGTTTTTCCGTTAGTCACTCTCACCTTTTTGTGTAAAATCAAACCCTAAACAGGACCAATGCACGCTGGTATTAATCACAAGTTCTGAAAATGTGCTATTTGAATCCATTTTGTGTTTTTTCTTGTGTTTTCAGACTTAAAACTTGTGCATTGCGTCTCCATGGTAACTTCTAGGTGTGTGGAAAAAATATATCGACATATATCGACGTATCGTTTAATTTAATACAGTATCGATGCTTTTGTTCATTCATCTTCAGTAAACGGAAGATAAATGCTCCATTAATGTTTATTTTTTGTGAAAATGGGGAAGCTTATATTTTTCACTGAATCGTATCGAATCGATTTAAATATATCGTATCGTATTGTATCAAATTGAAAAAGTACTGTATCGAGATATGTATCGTATCAGCAAAATCTTAATACCTCTTTCTGAACTTTCTGCCATACATACATAAATACATTCCAGACTGTTTTAAAAACTTTTGACACTGTTTGCTAATGTGTGCATCGTGTCACCATGGTAACTAACGAACATTCCACCACGCACATACATGCACAACACCCCCAGAGTGACGTCATTGTAAGGTATCAATAGTCCTGGTAAAGGACACAACAAAAAATAAGTAATTTTTGTCATGGCCTTTATCTGTCACATAATAACCTACATCTCCAAAGCTCAAAATGCTCCGTTCCACCTTGTGATGTCATGAAGTGGTAGTTTTCATGTTAACAGCTCCTTTTACCTTTAGTTCATTAGAGTAGAAGTGCAATTCCAGAGCTGAAATGATCCAAATGATTCTAGTGAAGGTGTGTGAAGTTTAAAAATACAGTGAAGCACTTCCTGTATTACCACATGATGACATCACAAGGTGGAACAGTGTGTTTTCTGTTTGAGAGAAGCCTAAATATGCAGGGTTTGTGTGTTAAACATGTGTGAATGAAACAAAAAAACACAACTCCACGTCTGTTTGTGACGAGGAATCAACATTATAACACAGAGAATAGCTTAATATGAGCGCTTTAATGTCAAAATCTGCAAGAAAAGTTACATAATACACCTTTAAACATCTCAAATGAGCTGGATATGCTGCTGAGAAATACCTCCAAAGTTGAGTCACTTCCCCTTTAAACTCCTCTCCCAAACAATCCAACATTTATGGAATAATTCAGAGCTGCTCATTAAATGTATATTAACTGATTTTACAGCAGCTCAGAGCACGCCCTCGTCTATCTTCAAAGAGCGTTTTGCTTTCGGGACTTTTAACAGTAAATACACCAGTTCCTAAAGTTCCCAGTTACGTAAAGGCATCGTTAACAGTTTGCCAGCCTCTGTGTTGTTTTAACATGTTAGTAATTACTCCGTTTGCCCTCGCTGCTGCCCTCTGCTGACGAGTTTTAATATAAGAGCGTGCGGTTGTGCTCACTCTGATGTATTTCGTTGTGTTGTTCCTTATTACAAAATGAAGTGTTTTAGGACGGAGACACCCTTTGGACACGCTGACATTAAAAACTTGGGTAACAAAGCGTCTAGTTACTCACGCAGTACTCATCCCCGGGTAATATTTGTTGTTATTGCAATAGTTGAAGATGTTTGAAGTCCAAATGAAGCTATTGAGGCTAGAGCAGTTATAGCGGCGAATTTCGAGCAGAGTTGCGTATTTGAAATGCCGATCGCGAGTATCCTAGCAACCAAAGCGCCAATCAAGAACCAAATCTGTTGCTAACGGTAGTGGGAGCGACCTCAGGGAAAGAAGGCGTCTGATTTCTCTGTTATTAATGTTCATATCTTGATTTATGGACAAAATAGCAACATAAAAAGACCAGGATCATGTAGAGCGAGGCTAGCAGTTTTAGCGGCTAATTTGGAGCCGAGTTCTGACCGCAAGTATCATAGCAACCAAAGAGCCAATCCAGAGCGAGGATGTTGAAGGTAACGCCCCTTCCCACCCGCACCTCTGGTTTAGGAGAGAGAGCAGGAGCTTAGCAACTCTGTCAATCAAACCTGTTGCTAACGCTAGTGGGGGCGACCTCGGGGAAAGACGACGCCTGATTTGTCTGTTGTTAATGTTCATATCTTGATTTACAGACACAATAGTGAAATAAAAACCCCAGGATCATGTAGAGGGTTAATACGAACATTTAAGACCAAAATGACGAGTCTGACAGCAGCAGGTACAGACAGAGCGGTGACAGTTTTTCAATAGAAAGTGAATTGGTGCCAGAGTCGGTTGATAGCAGGTTAGCTACGTCCATAAATACCTAAAGTGTCGCTCCGGGCTGACGTCGGCTCACATGTAAACAGATGAATGTAAGTATTGTTGCTGGATAATGGTGAAACGTGCTTAAAGAGAAGTGGGGCACTGGGGCAGGTTGTGATTAACCCCCCCGTCCCCGTGTGGACCCCCCCTGCTCGCCTGCGACCCCCTTATCTGATCACTCCTTTGTTTTAAGATTACCCCAGAGCGACCACAGCCTCAAATGAAAGAGTCCACCGTGTTTAGTCTTAATTAAAGTCGTCACCGGGCATTTAGGAGTCTGTGGATTTGTTGTAGTAACCAGAAAATATGAAAGGAAAGAAGAGAAATCTATAAATCCTATTTGAATTTTGTAATCGGCAAATTATGATGTTTAAAATTTGAAATTGGGTTGAAATTGGATGGAAATTTGGACAAAAACGTGGCCTTTTTAAAGAGGTTACTGTGCTAAAGTGACTTTTTGAAGTTTTTTTATCATTTTATAGCCTGAGATGATTTATTTATGTCATCCATGCACGTTTGAGTAATCTAGTGATCTCTAACAGGCCCTTTTCATACCCCGTGGTATGAGCGGTACGAGCCTGTACTATGCTCCGCCCACAAGCCTACATCATCCTCCCACACGACTTTTTGCATAGATATACAAGAGCAGGATACAAAACAACACACTACGACTTCACAAACCTGATGTGATGTGCAGTAGTTTCATTAGGGGGATGTAGCTGATTGTGTTGGGATTGCGCTCTGAAGGGGGAGTGACTTAGCACAGGGAGAAAAGCCATAGGGGACTCAGCAACAAAAGTCAACAACAAAACTGAGCTAATTCTACATTTTAATGCGTCGTTTGCAGCACAGTTTACAATACGACATGCTCAAAACTTTAAATCATCTAAATCTGTTATGTGTTAAAAATGGCAGGTTTTTATGATTCATTGTGACATCATTTGGTGGGATAAAACCTGTTGTAAATATAAATTATTGTTTTACATTGATCATGAAGCAATTTGTGGGGAAAAAAAAGAAAAAAAAAAGAAAGTTGAAAAATCCAGGAAGTAGAGAATCCCACACTGATGACATCACACGTCACATGACATTACACCGATGACATTACACAATGTTCGCCTCAATTTACACAATAAATTCATTTTTTGGGATATTTTAAACATGATTTCAACAAACTAAATGTGTTTTTTTATATTTGCATTGTCCAATCATAATTTCTGTGACATTAGAGGAGTTTTGACCCAGTTTACCACATTGTTGCTAGGTAACCGTTAGTGTGATGTCATGATTTACAACCAGGAAGTACAATTTTAAACTTGAAAAAAATCACCAAACTGGGAAAAGACTTGTACATATGCATCAAAATCTTACATATAATGATCTTAACCGTGTTTTAATGAAATGAGTCGTTCAACACGATACTTTAAAGGTGCACTGTGTAACTTTTTTCTGATTGAGTGTCCGTTATCTTCTTGTCTCCATGACGTTATTGCTTTGAGATGTTCCAAAGCGAACATATCTTGTATTTATTCAATCGCAGGTGTTTTTATTTGTCAAATCTACCTCAAAAACACGTGTTATTACTGTGTGAGCTTCTCCACAGATCTGACCTGTAACTGTAGCTTGACCTGGTGATGTGGCCAGTTCGTCTCCATGGAGATAGTTAGATTAAATGCCATACTGAAGAACTAAAGATAAAAAACAAAACACGGAGTCAAGGAGGTGGTAGAGTTACACAGACACACAAAAGTTACACATTGTGCCTTTAAGTTGAAATGAAATAACACTATATGTAAAAAAAAAAAAAAAACTCTCTGGGTTTTACTCCCACCTCCGCTCCTCTCGGCTACTGGGCTTCTGCAGACACACCCACCCGAGCTCCCGTTAGTGCGGCTGCCTCAGAGCGGTGTAAATATAGATGAGTTATATTTAAGCCTGAGTCCATCCAGCAGACTGCGTCTCACTTACCCCGAGAGAGGGAGGAAAAGACGAGAGAAGAGAAGATGAGAGCAGAGAGGACGAGAGCAGAGAGGGCGAGAGCAGAGAGAGCGAGAGCAGAGAGGGCGAGAGCAGAGAGGGGGAGAGCAGAGAGAGGGCAAGAGCAGAGAGGGCGAGAGCAGAGAGGACGAGAGCAGAGAGGATGAGAGCAGAGAGGCGAGAGCAGAGAGGGCGAGAGCAGAGGGGACGAGAGCAGAGAGGACGAGAGCAGAGAGGGGCGAGAGCAGAGGGGACGAGAGCAGAGAGAGGGAGAGAGAGAGAGGGCGAGAGCAGAGAGGAGGAGAGAGAGAGAGGGACGAGAGCAGAGGGGGCGAGAGCAGAGAGGGCGAGAGCAGAGAGGACGAGAGCAGAGAGGGCGAGAGCAGAGAGGACGAGAGAAGAGGGGGCGAGAGCAGAGAGGACGAGAGCAGAGAGGGCGAGAGCAGAGAGGACGAGAGCAGAGAGGGCGAGAGCAGAGAGGACGAGAGCAGAGAGGGCGAGAGCAGAGAGGGCGAGAGCAGAGAGGGCGAGAGCAGAGAGGGCGAGAGCAGAGAGGACGAGAGCAGAGAGGGCGAGAGCAGAGGGGGCGAGAGAGAGAGGGGCGAGAGCAGAGAGGGGGCGAGAGCAGAGGGGCGAGAGCAGAGAGGACGAGAGCAGAGGGGGCGAGAGCAGAGAGGGCGAGAGAGCAGAGAGGACGAGAGCAGAGAGGCGAGAGCAGAGAGGGCGCGAGAGCAGAGGGGGCGAGAGAGGGCGAGAGCAGAGGGCGAGAGAGCAGAGAGGGCGAGAGCAGAGAGGACGAGAGCAGAGAGGGCGAGAGCAGAGAGGACGAGAGCAGCAGAGAGGGCGAGAGCAGAGAGGGCGAGAGCAGAGAGGGCGAGAGCAGAGGGGCGAGAGCAGAGAGGGCGAGAGCAGCAGGGGACGAGAGCAGAGAGAGGCGAGAGCAGAGAGGACGAGAGCAGAGGGGACGAGAGCAGAGGGGGCGAGAGCAGAGAGGGCGAGAGCAGAGAGGACGAGAGCAGAGAGGACGAGAGCAGAGAGGGCGAGAGCAGAGAGGGCGAGAGCAGAGAGGGCGAGAGCAGAGAGGGCGAGAGCAGAGAGGGCGAGAGAGCAGAGAGGGCGAGAGCAGAGGGCGAGAGCAGAGGGGCGAGAGCAGAGAGGGCGAGAGCAGAGAGGACGAGAGCAGAGAGGGCGAGAGCAGAGAGGGCGAGAGCAGAGAGAGGACGAGAGCAGAGAGGACGAGAGCAGAGAGGACGAGAGCAGAGAGGACGAGAGCAGAGAGCAGAGAGGGCGAGAGCAGAGAGGGCGAGAGCAGAGAGGACGAGAGCAGAGAGGACGAGAGCAGAGAGGGCGAGAGCAGAGAGGGCGAGAGCAGAGAGCAGACGGGACGAGAGCAGGGAGGGCGAGAGCAGAGAGGACGAGAGCAGGGAGGGCGAGAGCAGAGAGGACGAGAGCAGGGAGGGCGAGAGCAGAGAGGACGAGAGCAGAGAGGACGAGAGCAGAGAGGGCGAGAGCAGAGAGCAGAGAGGACAGAGCAGAGAGGGAGAGAGAGAGAGGGCGAGAGCAGGGAGGGCAGAGAGCAGAGAGGGCGAGAGCAGAGAGGGGACGAGAGCAGAGGGCTGGTGATCGAGACCCAAGTGTCGTCATGAAGTTTGAGCTCAATGCCACATGTCGCTTTTAAAAGTCCAGTTCAAGTTAAACGCTGAATAAACTCTGGAGCGTGGACTTAAGAGTGTTTTTATTTATACTCTGGCACAGGCCTCACGATACAACTGTTTAAAGGGATAAAACTCAAGTAAATACAGACCAGTGATTCTCAAGCTGCGGTGTCAGTCCTCTCCACACACTCCCTCTGGATCTTCCAGATCCCAACAGGCTCAGGCTCAGCTTTGTTCAGTTCAGTTAATGAGTGAGGTGCGGGGCTCAGAGGAAGAAGACACGACTTCGAACCTGTGTTTTTTTGTTTGTTCAGACAAGACATGGGCAAACTATGGCCCAGGGGCCACACACGGCCCTTTGGGCTTATTAACCCGGCCCTTATGTCATATCTTCACATGTTAAACTCAATGCTCCATGTGCAACCTGCTCTGTTCTGTGTAAAAAGACAGGGGAAAAATCCATTAGCATAAGGCACTAGCTAATGCTAAAACGAAAAACTTGTTAACACTTTGTCACCACATTTTATCTACGCAATTTACCTCAGTATAAACTTATTAAAGGTGAATAATGCACATCATAATATCATATAAAGGTGACATATAAAGGTGACATATAAAGTTCTGTCTGAATTCAGGTTAGCTTTTTTACTGTACATCAACTAGTTTAACCGTTGCCAAAGCGACCCCAGTCCCTTTAGCCCCGCCCCCTCGCCCCCGCCCCCCGCTGTCTTCAGTCCCTGAGCTCAAATATTTTTGAGACAAACTCGGAGCAACGAATGTCTCAGAACTCATTAAAGAGCGTAATTTTCAGCTTTGTATTTGTAAAATTACAAAGTTGTAAGCGTAAAACAAAATTTATAAGAGTAAAACTATATTTCTATATTATATTGTATATTTATATATTTTTATTTGCCAGTGTACAAATCAACATTTACGCGTTCAAACTCTTTTGAAACAATTGTGCGTTTATACCAAAGTGTTCCCAGGGTTAGGGTTAGGTCTGTGGTGGGACGTCACCTCTCCAACGAGACGTCCAGGATTCAGTTTATGTTTTGATGGTAGGTGATGGTAGATGTTGGTAGGTTAAAGAAGGAGGTGGAGAGGCTGAGGGGGTGGAGTTTTGTGCTGCTGTGCTGGAGATTCGCTGCAGGGAAAGCAGAAGAATGGGCGGTGATAGGTTAAAAAGGAAATGTGGATTCAGGAAGTTAGAAATACTTTACCTTGTGTAGTGATATTTTGAAATTACAAAACTTTTTTCCGAGTACAGATTCAAGCATGAGGTGACAGTGGTTCAATTGGTAGAGCTTTTGTCTGCTCATCTGAAGGTTGGCGGTTCGAATCCCGCTCTCGGCATAAACTTGTGAGCTTCAGTTGTTCGATGATGCAAACACAAGTTGATTCTTACTTCAGTCGTGTCATTTTCACATAAGCAAATGTTCAAACAAATGAGATTTCTGCGTCTCGTCCCACTGTGGGGTTGGTCTTTGGGCTTAACAGCTTCATCGCTCTAATCCCTTTAACAGTAATGCACAAAACAGAGCCACCTCACCACACTGAAGAGCAGCCTCTTTTTCTGGACCATTGTACTTCTTCAAACGACCGGCTCCCATAAAACAGAGTTATTTTACAAGAGAGTGGTTTTCAGAACAGGGCGAGAAACACACGAGAGCGGGGACCATGGACAGTGCAGAGGTTATCGCGAGGTTTACGTTCTAAAAATAACCTGCAATAAGTGAAATCCACGAAGTATCAGCTTTATTTTTTACAATTATTCTATATGTTTCTTGTCTGTAAAACCCCTCACCACACACTTTATACACTTTTCTCACACAGACATTAACATTTTCTCACATTTTTCTTTAAACTCTCTCAAAGTTCAAACAAAGTTCAATCAGAACGTTCGTCAACATTGTGGGCCTTTGTCGGTGCGGGAGAAAACTTGCAAACATACAGCACTTCAGAGTCACACTGGTTTTGTAAATTTGTCTGACAAACTTGCAAACATACAGCACTTCAGAGTCAGTCCCTCAGCCTGCGATCCAACATTTCTGTAATTTGTCTGAACACACATGGTCTACAGTCCCAGCCAAGACACAATGGTCTACAGACTAGATGGACAATGGTCTACAGTCCCTCAGCCAATCAGGACGCAGAACACAATGGTCTACAGTCCCTCAGCCAATCAGGAAGCAGAACACAATGGTCTACAGTCCTCAGCCAATCAGTTCTACAGTCCCTCATGGTCTACAATCAGCCAATCAGGACACAGAACACAATGGCACGTTCATATGATGTAAAACAATGCATCATATGATGTAAAAACGCATGTAAAATTGTACTAAAAAAAATCCACGAAACAGCGAGGCCACGAAAGGTGAACCGCGATATAGTGAGGAACAACGAAAACTCCTTTTATTCACACGTTTTTGGTCCATCTGATACCTGAGGAAGGTCAGAGGGACCGAAACGTTGTGTGAATAAAAGTGAACCAAGAGTGAGACAGTGTGCGGGAGTTTTCTTAACCTTTCTGAATCAAATACCTTCAACATCCTCGCTCTGGATTGGCTCTTTGGTTGCTATGACACTCGTGGTCACAACTTGGCTCCAAAATTCACTGCTATAACTAACTGCTCTAGCCTCGATGAGCTTCATTTGACTGGAGCTGAACGCTGGGGGTGACGTCGCACTCTCGCAGTCCACGTCTTTTTACAGTCTGTGGTGGGGCTGGTGGGGTCATTCCTGTGGCTGGAGTGCGCACATCACACCTCCACCGGCAGAGCGACCATGCCATTCCTCTGTGTTCATGTCCACCACGCAATCACAGTTTCCAAAGCCTATTTATGTTTGTGTCAGTGTGCCTGGATCAGGGGGTTCGTTTTCAGAGAATGGTCCAAGTCAAAGCACTGCACTGGAACAATAAAACTAAGGGTAGTAGTAGTAGTAGTAGAAGTAGTAGTAGTAGTAGTAGTAGTAGTACGATCACTCAGCAAGATCAACTGAAGACCTGAACGCAAAGTTGACTCAAGTAAACGCTGAAACGCTGATTGTGCGTCGACAGCGGCTCAGTCGGTAGCGTGTTCGCCCACTGACTCACAGGTTGGCGGTGCGATTCCAGCTCCCACACATGAATGCTGTCGTTGGTCATTGTGTCCTTGGGCAAGACACTTAACCCAACTCACCACAGTGTCTACAGTGAAGGGGCGACGCCTGGCAATTCTACAGTTTTGGACCTATCTCCATTTTTACGCTGTTTTGGATCAATATCGCAGTTTATAACGAAATAAAAAAGTTAAATAATAATGTTTGTCCACACGAATTCCCGTAGTAACAGTGAAGTCATCGCACGCTAACGTTTTAGCATACGGGGGCGATAGATGCTCAGTTGGTAGAGCGTTTGTTCGCTGATAGGAGGTTGGTGTTTCAAATCCTGCTTTTGACATGAACATCACCGGTTGGCAGGTTGGCGGTGCGATTACAGCTCCGACAAATGAATGCTGTTGTTGTGTCCTTGGGCAAGACACTTAACCCATGTTACCTACAGTGTCTGTGTGCACTTGTGTATGAACGTGTGTGCGAATGGGGGGTTCCTTGGTGAAAAAGTTGACCGTCTACCGCTGTGTACTGTCTTTTTATGCAATTTTTACATTATTTTTAATAGAAAATAACACTACTTTGTGAATTTTACATTAACATTACTCTAAAAGTGTTAAGGAAAGCTCAAATTTGGTGCTGTTTATGTGGAATTGAAATAACTTGCTGAAATGAGTATCGAGTTTCAGATCTACTTTTATTCACTAGTATCTTATTATCGATACTACTAAGGACTACTAAGGATTAACTTAACGGGAGACGCTACAGGCACAGCCCATTTTCTTTTCTATATTTTGTTTTTGGTCAGTTTAGTCTCTCGGCAACAAGCTTTTATATGGAAACAGTGAAAAGATCCACTCTGCTCTGAAACATCTTTAATATTTCCTTTAATCCACCTGCCTCCTTGGAGTTATATGACACACTGACAGTTCAAAGGTCGTTTTCTCCAAATACATTTCCTCCATAAAAACATAAGAATCAGCTCTTAAAGTCGCACCAACACAAACCAAACTTCACAATGTCGTATTTAACAAGATTTAGATGAAACGGACAGAAGGATTTTTTGATTTCTTACTCCAAGTCTGATTTATTCAAGTTTTAACCAAAAAAATTAGACGAAATTTGAATTTTTAGGCAAATTTTCATTGAGTTTATTTTACTCCAAAAACAAAATAAAATCCAAAATCACCTCTGTGTATTTTTAAGCGTCTTATATGACAACAAAAAGAAGTAAGACATTTAAACCTGGCTCTTTTCATGTTTCTGTTTTGAACTTCCCAAAAATGGTCTGTTTTGGCTGTTTTTACACATAAAATGCTTTATTTTTATATGAAAACATGACATGATGAAAAACCTGTAATACATTTGTTTCTTACTTTTATGTGAGTGAACGACAGGAGAGATTTCAAAAAGATTTTTTCCTTTTCACCTGCAGCGTCTCACCTTAATAACTTAACTATATAGGGTCGGATGCTATCGCCGCCGATAGAATCATGGTTGCGCATTTTCCACCAATTGCGCTTCATGTAAATTCAAACGGCGTCTCAAAGCAGAGGCATCGAGCTCTTTAAATATGTTACTGTCATTACAGTAATGTGCTTATGTCGTCCCTCAAAGACGACCAATCAGAGCACAGGAGCTGCCAGGATTCTACCAATCAAAGAAAAAATAAGGATGGATTTGTAAAATAGAGGTAGTTTTGTGAAAAAAGGTAAAAGGTCACGCTGATACTTCCTTCAACATGATTTTTATAACCAAAAAAAAGAAAACAAGTCTAGGCGAGTATAGTACAATAGCAGTTCCTTGGTGGTCTAGTGGTTAGGATTCGGCGCTCTCACCGCCGCGGCCCGGGTTCGATTCCCGGTCAGGGAACACTGCTTTTCTGGAATTTCCCCACTGTGGGACTAATAAAGTCTTATCTTATCTTATCTTATAATGCTCTATAATGTGCTCAGTCCTAATAAGTTAAAGGCCCATGTTACGCTGTTTCTGATCTGTTCTAATGTTGTTTCCTCATCACAAACAGACCCGCAGTTGTGTGTTTTTTTTTGTTTCATTCACACATGTTTTAACACACAAACCCTGCATATTTAGGCTGAGTTCTTCTCTCAAACTGAAAACACTCTGTTCCACCTTGTGATGTCATCATGTGGTAACACAGGAAGTGCTCCGCTGTGTTTTTAAACTCCACACACCTTCACTAGAATCATTTGGATCATTTCAGCCAATCTGAAGTTTCCAATCTCGGCTGAACTAAAGGTAAAAGGAGCTGTTAACTTGAAAACTACCACTTCATGACATCACAAGGTGGAACAGAGCATTTTGAGCTTTGGAGATGTTATAGACTAATAATAAAGTGTTACTCAAACATGTGTGAATGAAACAAAACACAACTCCAGGTCTGTTTTTGAGGAGGTCACTGCGTTAGGACGTGACTTAAACCTCAAAACTGTCCATAATAAAGGCCGTTTAACTTAATCAAGTCGTCATAAAACCACGACGTATCTCGATTATAATGTTTTTTGCATGTGTTTTTGTTTTCACAGCTCGATGACTGTGCACTCCAGCTGTCTCACAATGGCACCTATCTGGATTTGGAGTCGTCCTTGGCCGAGCAGAGAGACGAGTTGGAGGGATTTCAGCAGGACGACACAGGGTACGAACAGTTCCTCACACGTCCACACGCCAAGTCCTCACTGTCAAAACACCTTTACCTCTCCGGGCCCGTCCCGTCGCCGTGTCTTTCGGTGCCACGGCCCTCAGACGCGCACACTTCTCGCATGATTTGTTGCTTTTCAAATGGGAAGAATCATAAGCTGCTGGATGAGGAGTTCTTGGAAGCCTGTGTCCACGGAAAATATGAAACGCTTTGGAAACCCAGACTGATAGACCCTCAGATTCTCCAGCTACTGCCATTTTACAGTCCACAGCTTTATACTGTTTCATTTTCCTCCAAATGAACAGATTTAAACCCAGTAAATCAAATACCTTAGTTAATAGAGGAGGGCAAATGTAAACGTCTGTGGGATTTCTGTGAAGCTGCGTTTCCAAGTTAACTTAAAGGTCCAGTATTACACAAAACTGACTCTTCTGAGCTTTAAGTCGTGTTATAACGCTGTTTCCTCATCAAAAACAGACCTGGAGTTGTGTTTTGTTTCATTCACACATGTCTGAGTAACACTTTATTATTAGTCTGTCAAAATTAGTCAACTCAAAATGCTCTGTTCCACCTTGTGATGTCATGAAGTGGTCATTTTCAAGTTAACATCCACCTTTTACCTTTAGCTCAGTCAAAGATTGACATTTCCACGAGCTGAAATGATCCAAATGATTCTAGAAATGAAGGTGTGTGGAGTTTAAAAACACAGCGGAGCACTTCCTGTATTACCACATGATGACATCACAAGGTGGAACAGAGTGTTTTTTTCAGTCTGAGAGAAGAACTGAGCCTAAATTTGCAGTGTGTTAAACGTATGTGAATGAAACAAAACACAACTTCAGGTCTGTTTGTGACGAGGAAACAACATTAGAACAGATCAGAAAACAGCGGAACATGGAGGCTTTAAGTTATTAAGGTGAGACGCTGCAGGTGAATAGGAAAAAATCTTACATTTAGAGATATCCATTTGAATCTTCTCGTGACGTTCACTTACATAAATATAAGAAACGAATGTATTACAGGTTTTTCATCATGTCATGTTTTCATATAAAAATAAGACATTTTAAGTGTCAAAACAGCCAAAACGGACCATTTTTGGCCCATTCAAAACATGAAGCATGAACAGAGACAGGTTTAAATGTCTTACTTCTTTTTTTAAATTTTTTTTATTAGACACAGTGAGGATTTTGTGTTAGTCTTTGCATAAACTGACTGAAAATTCGCTTAAAAATTCAAATTTCGCCTCATCTTTTTGGAGTGAACAGCCCCTTTCACCTTTAGTTCAGTAGTTTGAAAATTCCAGAGCTGAAATCATCCAAATGATTCTTGAAATGAAGGTGTGTGGAGTTTAAAAACACAGCGGAGCACTTCCTGTATTACCACTTGATGACATCACAAGGTGGAACAGAGTGTTTTCTTGACTGTTCCAATGTCTAACTTGATTTAAACGTAGTCAGTTGCGGCGGTTGCCAAGGCGACGCTTTCTGTTGTCGCCTATTGTCACGTTCAGTGTTAGAATTAATACTTAAGTACATTTTTTAGGTATCTGTGCTTTACTTAAGTACATTTTACAGTAATACTTTTTACTTTTACTTTTGTACATTTGAGAGCAGTATCTGTACTTTCTACTCCACAACATTTTTTAACAGGACTGAAAAGTAAAGGTATTTGCGTTTATTTTTAACACGTTCATATAATTTGATCAAAAAGAAATATACAAATCTTTATCAAAATCACCACATTTGAAGCTTCATAAGATTCAAAATCTGCGTGAAATACTTTTACTTTTTACTCTTCAAGTATATTATTACCTTATTTTTACTTTTTTCATGTGATACTTTACTTTTACTTGAGTACTTTTTTGCTCTGGTATCTGTACTTTTACTTAGTAACAGTATTAAGTCCTCCTTCTTCCACTGGTGACGTTAAACATGTCGCACTTTGTCATTTCTAAAGCCTCAAACGTCTCCCCTGTTTGTAAATGTGAAGAGCCTCAGATATTCGACACGTAGCGACAGACGGACTCGATTCTTTGTAGTGACGTCACTCTGGGGGTGTTGTGCATGTATGTGCGTGGTGGGATGTCCTTTGGTTACCATGGCGACACAGCGCACACATTAGCAAACAGTGTCCGAAAAGTTTTTAAACAGTCTGGAAACCTGTGATCAATACTAGCGTTTACTGTCCTGTTTAGGAAAGTGATAAACTGAAAAACTGTCGGCTAATGCTAGCTACCCTGTGACTGTGATGTTACGTGAGAGAGACACGTTTAATGGCACAAATCGAGCTAAAATCACTGAATGTTGGACAGGGAACTGCACGTGGACGTCACTGACAACATGTTAAACACTTCACAAATGTGAGGAAAGCTTCACCGCAGGAAACTTCTGTGTTTAGAAAGAGACGACGTCAGCGTTCGGCTCCAAATGAAGCTCATCGAGGCTAGAGCAGTTACAGGAAATTCTGACTGTGAGTATCATAGCAACCAAAGAGCCAATCAGGAGCCAGGCTCGTGAAGATGACGCCCCTTTCTGTCCGTACCGCTGGTTTAGCAGGGAGCAAGCGCTTAGCAACGCTGTCAATCAAACCTGTTGCTAACGCTAGTGGGAGCACCCTCAGGAAAAGAAGGACCTGATTTGTCTGTTATTAATGTTCATATCTTGATTTACAGACACAATAGTGAAATAAAAACTCCAGGATCATGTAGAGGGTTAATACGAACATTTAAGACCAAAATGACGAGTCTGACAGCAGCAGCTACAGAGAGAGGGGAAACAGTTTTACAATAGAAAGCGAATTGGAGCCAGTAGCAGGTTAGCTATGTCCATTTATATAAACAGTCTATGGAGTCAATGCTAATGTTAATGCTAACTTCTATTAAAATATTAAAACTGTATTTGTTGTAAGAACGATTATTTTTAGGTGTAGATCATTTCAGTCAGTGGCGTTATTTAAATATATATTAGACTCCGACATTAGCATTAGCATTAGCATTGACACTGTGTAAACACAGACGTCTGACCCTAACCCCCTGTCCTCTGACCTCTGACCCCTAACCCACCTGCGGCTCTCTGTCCACCGTCTGATCTGTCAGGATTTAGTGATTTTACACGGCTCTACAAAAACTTACGCTTGAGTTCAAACTTTCAAATTGAATCAATGCTCAGGACAAATGTGATTATTCTTTTGCTGTTATGCCATGTTGTATCTGAAGCGAGGTAGACTCATGTTTCCTCAGACCTGCATGTCTTTCTATCACTTATCGCTCATTATCACTGGGACGATCAGGACCCAGACCAGCTGTTTGGACTGGGTCTGGACTGGGACTATGACAAAAACAGAGAAAATGAGCCGTACTCTGGACTCTGCCTGTTTTGTGCCGTGTCACACACATGTTTTTCCACGGTCGGGTGAGTGTGTGTGTGTGTTTCATGCTGGTGTCAGGACGTGTGTGAGTCTAAGTGTGTGTTGTGTCTATCTGCTGCAGTCAGCTGTGCGTCCTCAGGCCCGGGAGATGTGCATCAGTATAGGGGAAAGCTGCTCGTGCAAAATTTTACGGAAACTGTTTGGAATTTGTATCTCTATGGCAACGCAATTAAAACAAATCTACCGTACTTCTCTTGAAAATGTGATGTCCAGTTGTAAAGATGAGAGTTTATTTGGTTTACTTCATGCTCTGACCAATAAACTGCTTATATTTGTGTGTTCATATTGTCTCTAAGGCAGTGGCTGGACACAAAGGGTCTGGACATTTATATCTGACCAGTCTGAGGTTGTGTGACCTGTAAATTAAAAAAAAAAATGTTTGTAGGGCTGGTCAATGTGGTGATAAAAATTCAATCGTGATCTGATCTTGCATCATTTTGTCACATCGTGAGTCACAAATTCGAGCTCATGTCCTCAACATTCCCTGGGGGTGTGATGCTAACTGTAAGCACTGCTCTGTCTGCAGCTCTGTTCCTCAATTTAGACTTTAATCTGAGTTTTATTTTAACACAGTTTAACCAGAAATCGCAAGTTTAGTTGGAACTACAGTATTTGAGCTGATTTGTGCTGTTAAACATGTCCCTCTCACGTAACATTACACTCACAAGCTAGCTAACATTAGCTGACGGTTTTTCTGTCAGTCACTAAACACCTAAACAGTGTGTCACCGTGGTAACTGCTAAACATTCTGCCATAGACAAACATGTCACGGCAAAGTATCAGTTGAACAGTGTCCTCGTGGCTCTGAGTGAGTGACAGCTGGATTTATCCAATCACGCTGAGTGTGAACTTTCAGAGGAAACAGATGGCTTTTTTTTTTTTTTTACCTCTTACTTAATTGAAATTAGCTGAAAAATACTAAATGAACTGCAAGAAAATCATGGTATTTACAAGTGTTTGATTATCCCGGTTATGAGCCTTACCCCTGACGGTCTTGGATCTTTAGAGGCTTCACTCTGGAAACCATGGCACAGGGAGGAGGGAGATAAACATGGAGCATGTCGCTAATTTAAGGCTGTTTTGCATGTTATTAACAACAAAGAAAGAAGATATACAATATATATACAACCATACGAACATGAGCGAGAGTCCCACAGTCCCAGTCAGAGCGACACAGACACAGACTGAGCCTGGTGTTAAAATGTGATTGTTTTATACAGTAGGTGGCTTTATTTTGGACTGTCGATAGAAATATGGGGCTTAGGGCAAGAAGCCTCACATGGACCCACCTCTAATACAATATAAAATAACACTTTAGTCGTGGTAGAAGTTTGAGTTGTTTTGGGAAAGTTGCTGCTCCTACCATTTTTATTACTTCAGTTCACACATGCTCAGTACAAATATGTGTCACGCACTACAATGTCATTTCATTTGTCACACCCAATATTTCTTCTATGCCGATCACAAAATTCACCCGCAGTGATTTTTTTGTTTTTGTTTTTTTTAGCACAGAACCCTGACATGTTTCATTTCTGTCCCCGCAGATCCAGAGGCAAGAAGCACAGTGTCATTTTACGCACCCAGCTGACAGTCCGAGTCCACGCTTGTATTGGTGAGTCTCCACTGTGTCGGAAATACCATAGACTGTTTGTATAAATGGACGTAGCTAACCTGAAGTGATCATGGGCTCCAATGACTCTAATTCACTCTACATTGAAAAACTGGCCCCTCTCTGTGTAACTGCTGCTGTCAGACTCATCATTTTGGTCTTAAATGTTCGTATTAACCCTCTACATGATCCTGGGTTTTTTATTTCACTATTGTGTCTGTAAATCAAGATATGAACATTAATAACAGACAAATCAGGCGCCTTCTTTCGCCAATATCACTCCAGCTAGCGTTAGCAACAGGTTTGATTGACAGCGTAACTAAGGAAGGGGCGTTACCTTCAACAGCCTCGCTATGGATTGGCTCTTTGGTTGCTATGATACTCCAGATTAGCCGCTGTAACTGCTAGCCTCATTTAGCTTCATTTGGAGCTGAACGCTGTGGGTGACGTCACACTCACTCAGTCACTTCTTTACACAGTCTGTCGGAAATACTGAATAACAAACTGCTAATTATAGAAATATTTTGAGGCTAGAAAATATCTAGCTTTGTTCTTTTAACTGCGTAAACTTCTCCTTCATAGTCGGCTTTTTATCTGTATATTTTTTTTGTCATAATCGGGACCTAACTGTGGAAAACATAATGATTTTAATCACTAGGTCAGTTTTATATGCAGTCACTTGTGTTAGCTTAAGCTGAAGGAGCTCAACTCTTGACCCGGATCACTGGCACCTGCTCCGTACATGTAGGCTAAAGATATAAATAGCCAAACATGCTAAAGTCTCACGTGCGCGCTACAGTTTACACTTAAAGGTCCTACATTACGCTAAAGGGAGTCTCGTGAACTTTTAGCAATGTTATAATGCTGTTTCCTTCTCAAAAACAGACCTGGAGTTGTGTTTGTTTCATTCACACATTCACACAAATGCTCTGTTCCACCTTATGATGTCATGAAGTGGCTGTTTTCAAGTTAACAGCTCCTTTTAGCTTTAGTTCAGTAGACACATTCGAACATCGATCAGAAAATAGTGTAACACGGGCCGTGATGAGTAGAGAGGCTCATTTGTAAAACAGATTATTTCACAGTGGTCAGAATTACATGGTCAGTTACATAATAAACTATAACCTGTGTGTAATTCTGTTCTGTAGTGTGAGGAGGCTGCTGTCTGCTGTGTGTGAGTCTGTCTGGATTTAGTGAATATGTGAATTACATAAATGCAACTCGTGAATGATTTTCAAACACTAATACCACGGAAGTTCTGCAGCTTAGAAGGTGTTTACTCAGTTCTGTGTCTAGTGTCCTGTGGAATATCTGCACCATAGACTGTTTATATAAATGGACATAGTTAATGTGCTAGCCGCTGTGTTCCAAACAGGAAGTGATCATGGGCGCGCTTCCGGCTCCATCAACTCCAATTCACTTTATCGTTTTTTATCTTGTTCGTATTAACCCTCTACATGATCCTGGGGTTTTTTATTTCACTATTGTGTCTGTAAATCAAGATATGAACATTAATAACAGACAAATCAGACGCCTTCTTTCCCCGAGGTCGCTCCAGTTAGCATTAGCAACAGGTTTGATTAACAGCGTTGCTAATCGGCCGCTCCCTGTTCAACCAGAGGTGCAGGCGGGGAAAGAGGCGTCACCTTCAACAGCCTCGCTCCTGATTGGCTCTTTGGTTGCTATGACACTCGTGATCGGAATTCTAAATAAACAACTTTGCCCAAATTTGTTGCTATAACTGCTAGCGTTGATGAGCTTCATTTGGAGCCGAACGCTGTGGGCGACATTACACTCACTTAGTCTGTGATCTACATAAAACGTCTGAAAATCTCTCATTATTTTTGTATTATTTATATTTACAATACAATACTACAACACTTTTCACAACATTTTACTAATTGACTGGCTAAACTTTGAAATCAGTTTTAATATTCAGGGGTGGGAATTAATAAGTTTCTTCTTCCCACTCCTTTTTGAGTTTAAAAAAACATTTAGATACATGTGTACTGCCGGCTTGTGTTCATTAATCTGCTTGAAATAAATAAAAATGAATGAATATTTGACGTTTGCTTCACAGCTTTTTTGCATTTTCAGACTCCACATATGTTGTTACTTATAAACTGCAGATTTGATTTTCTGTCTCGTTGGAATTGTCTGAATGAGCTGCTTCAGTGCTGTTCTCATCACCCTCGATTAATGCGCTCTAATCCCTCAGAGCCTTGACCTTAAAGTCGCCCTGGTGGTGGTCATCGTGCTCGCCACTAAATGAGAACGCTGCTGCTCCGACAGCACGGCTCTCAGTTCAGTTTTTTTCCGGTGTTCTGTCAAGCTTCGCTCCCCCGTCGAGTTTGGCTCTACCTTGTATTTCTACGATTAAGCCAAGTATTCATCCCATCTCAGGAAGCACTATTTCATGTTACGATTTCACAAATGAATAAAAGAACATTTGAGCTCATGATTATTAAACATAGGCCTATTTTAGTTTACATTATAAATCTTAAAAACTTTTAGAACAGGTGACCATAAAGTAGTCCTGCTGTTGACCTGTTATAATAACGTCATGACAGCACTATTTTACTTTTCTTTGCAACTATTTTTCTTTTGTTTAAATTTCAACTAGAAAATGTAAATGTCAAGATATAAAAATATGAATAATTTCTTGGTACAAACATCGTTTGTAATTTGTGTATCAGAAACAGCAGAGTTTTGGCTTAGTGTTCTGAGCGTGTGCAGTAGTTTTCAGTAGTGTTCAGTAGTGTTCTGAATGCGTGTAGTAGTGTTCAGTAGTGGTCTGAGCGTGCACAGTAGCGTCCCGAGCATGTGCAGTAGTGTTCAGTAGTTCTGAGCGTGTACAGTAGTGTGCAGTAGTGTTCTGAGTGTGTGCAGTAGCATTCTGAGTGTGTGCAGTAGTGTGCAGTAGTGTTCTGAGCACCTGCAGTAGTGTTCAGTAGTGTTCTGAGCTTGTGCAGTAGTGTTCTGAGCACATGCAGTCGTGTTCAGTATTCAGTAGTGTTCTGAGCGTGTGCAGTAGTGTTCTGAGCGTGTGCAGTAGTGTTCTGAGCGTGTGCAGTAGTGTTCTGAGCGTGTGCAGTAGTGTTCAGTAGTGTTCTGAGCGTGTGCAGTAGTGTGCAGTATTGTTCTGAGCGTGTGCAGTAGTGTGCAGTAGTGTCGAGGAGTGTTCTAAATCTACAATATTGTTAAAAATCATGAGCTGCAAGAAATAACCAGTAGAATGAAACACTTCAGTCGTTAGTTTGCCATAGAAGTTGGTAGATTCAACTTTCTGTGACTCCGATCTGATCATACAGCCAAAAAACGACCAGAAATATCCCAGTAATGCAAAGAAAAAGTATCCATGATAAATACTGTCCCCAAAACGATTATTCCATTTAACAAAGAGTGAACGATGAGTCGATAGAGTGTTTATTGTGACACGTCTAATCCGTCGGCGCTTTAGCTCTTGAAATGAAACCTTCTTGTTTTTTTAACAGGATTAGAGATTTTTTGTTGGTAATCTTGCTCCGTTTAGATGATGTCTGAGGATTTGGTTGTATTGGGGACAAACGTTGTAGAGGTTGTCGTGCAATTATTTATTCTTCAATTGATCCTCCTTAAAGGCTCTTAAAGGTCCTACATCACACAAACATGACTCTGTGAGGTTTAAGTCACGTTATAAACCTGTTTCCTCCTCAAAAACAGACCTGGAGTTGTGTTTTGTTTCATTCACATGTTTGAGTAACATTTTATCATTAGTCTGTAACATCTCCAAAGCTCAAAATGCTCAGTTCCACCTTGTGATGTCATGAAGTGGTAGTTTTCAAGTTAACGGCTCCTTTATCCTTTAGTTCAGAAGTACATCAGCAATTCCAGAGATGAAATGATCCATATGATTCTAGTGAAGGTGTGTGGAGTTTAAAAACACAGTGGAGCACTTCCTGTATTACCACATCATGACATCACAAGGTGGAACAGAGTGTTTTCAGTTTGAGAGAACATTTTTAGTCTGGGATCACTCTCTCTGAAAGCCATCGAGAAAGTGTTTATTTTTAATACTTCATGCTGATTGGGCAAAGAGTCAAACTTTTGCTTAAATCTGCCCTATTGCGCTTGTGTCTCTATGGTTCTCATCTCTGACACTCATGGATCATTCTGTTATAATTTACACATTTTAAATCAACTAAAACAACTTAATAAAAGAAACATGGCTGATAATTTCTGCGCTAGAAAACAGAGGTGTTCAATGGGAGCTGACGTCGCCGTAAACGTCATCACAAGAAAGCGCCGTGTACCTGTCGGCGCCCCCTATGGACTGCTGCACATTATACTAGAGCAACGGATTATTTTTCATTTGCACCAAAATGACGAGACGACGCTGCCGAATCCTACGAGTATCACCGATTAAGAAAATAAAACTGGAGAAGGAAGTGCGGATGTCACAGTGGGCGTGTCACAGGGGGCGTGTCACAATGGGCATGTTACAGTGGGCATGTCACAGGAGACTTATCACAGTGGGCGTGTCACAGTGGCCGTGTCACAGTGGGTGTCTCCACAGGAGGCTTGTCACAGTGGGCGTGTCACAGTGGAGGTGAAAACGGGAGTTAATCAGCAAAATGGCGTCTTGAAAATAGTTGATTAAAGATTAAACTCAAACATGAATCTTTCCAAATACAACTTCAGAGGCTCAATGAGAAGAAACGACTAGAACATGTTTAAAATCTCTGAAAAGTCCATGTTGCAGAATAGTTCAGATTTAAACTCTCTTCCTGGACTCCACATGCACACAGCCTCTGCTCTTTGTATTTATGTGTATTTCTGTTATATTGAGTCCACATTCGTCTGCGTTGCCATGTTTGCTTTGGTTTGTTTGGGTGCTTCTGTCCAAACCACAGCGCTGCCCTGTGATTGGTCACATGGGTCCCAGCCGCCGGTGGATTGAAGCTCAAACGCAGCAGTGGGAGCGGGACCAGGTTTTTACATTCAGACAATGCTCCAAAAACGTCCTCGTGTTTGTGAACTAATATTACGAGAACTTTAACGTTTTTCTTAGCGTTTCTTGGAATAGTTTAAGACCAGGAATCACAGGGTCCTTCACGAATAGATACACGATACATGGCTCACGATACGATATTATCACATATTATTTTTTTTGTTTTTGAAGAACTAAATACATTTTATCAACAGCATTTCTTTGTTAATATGAAATGCATCTATATTACTATTTTTTTAATGTTTCCTCGTCACAAACAGACCTGTAGTTGTGTTTTGTTTCATTCACACATGTTTAACACACAAACCCTACATATTTAGGCTGAAAACACTCTGTTCCACCTTGTGATGTCATCATGTGGTAATACAGGAAGTGCTCCACTGTGTTTTTAAACTCCACACACCTTCACTAGAATCATCATTTGGATCATTTCAGCTCTGGAATAACTGACAATCTCTACTGAACATGACTTAAACCTGACGAGAGTCAAGTTTGTGTAAAATTGGACCCACAGGTGAATACTGTTGTTGTGTCATTGAGCAAGGCACTTAACCCACCTTACCCCCAGTGTCTGTGTGCACTGGTGTGTGAATGTGTGAGTAGTTCCTTGATGTAAAGCTTTGAGTGACTTGATGAATGCTGTATAAAAAAATGTGACTGTCTTTTACCATTTGAAACACACCAAAAAATACTCTGGGCAATATATCGATACAGCTGCAAGTATCGCGATATTTCGAGATTCTGATATTTTTGCACTTCTGTATTAAGTAATGTGTATAGACCTGTCATTATAATCACTACATCAACCATATGAAAACTGAAACAATATATACTGAGGCTCAATACTTATCATAAATACTTTTTCGGGAGATTTATTATCGTATTTTAGTTGTACTATGATAAGATCTGACTTGTAGAGCTGTGAATAACTCCCTTTTATGGCGAATTATTGGTACATTCTGCTTTTTATATGTCTTTTAATGAAACAGTCTATTGAAAAATGGTTCACTGGGATTATCTTGCATTATAAAGTAGTTTCAGTATTATCGTTTATCGTGATATTCCTCTGTAGCGATACATCGAGCTCCAAAATGTGTTATCATGACAGGTCTAAGTGTGTACGAGCCGATCACTGTGGTCAGGAGCATAGTTTGGCCGAGGCTGCGTGTATCTCTTGGCGTTCCGGCGGCGTGGGCCTGTGTGTCGGGGTTAACTTTAGCCCCTGGGGTGAGTTTGATGTAGGCTCCCGGCTGCAGCAGAAGGGTGGAGACAGGAGGTGGTGCCGGTACGGAGCAGAGGTGGAGGTGTTATCTTTAGAAAGCGTTGACAGCGCAGACACATGTGAGGAAGAGCTGTGCCAAGCTGCGGCTCGGCTCATTAAGAGTGAGTTACAGGAAGAAACGCTGGAAATTAAAGAAACAAATGACATCACACGGAGAGGTTTTGTTAAAGCTGAAGTGGACACAGACCACACAGAGTATCTCCGACTGTTTTTGTAACATCCACTTTTGTTCTTCTATTTTTAGTGTAATTACATGTTTACATTTGCGAAGTCTAACAATATCTGTAAAGCGGAACAAAAGTGCACATATTTTGAGTCTATAGCTGAGCGTTTGGTTCTGATTTTGTCTCACTGCTGAAGAAGATGTGGAGGAAGAGGCTCCATTACAAGTCACACAATTAGATTTGAGTCTTGTACATAAACCGTATACACTGAGATGGGATTTAATAGATATAGAGTCTAATAATTAATAGACTCTATATGTATAAATGGACATAGCTCACCTGCGAGCCGCCGCTGTCACGCAGGTTAAACTCGACTCAAATGCAACACAAAGAAATACTGCCACACTTCGTCTCAGTGAATTCAACAGGTTGAACAAATTAAATGAAATGACAATCCAGCAACCACTCAATGAACAATGAATATAAGCTCCCCCTGGGCTGATTAGCAAAAGGAGCAGCAGCTGCCGGGAAAACAGGGAGGTAACAAAAAGAAGGACCCGAGAAGCCTGGGAAAATGAAGGAACAGGTCCCTCAGTTCAAAATGCAGAGATGAAAACTACTCATAAGTGTCCTTCAAACAGGCAGAACTGTGACAACCGCGCTCCAAACAGGAAGTGATCATGGGCGCACTTCTAGCTCCATCAACTCTGGCTCCAATTCACTTTACATTGAAAAACTGTGTCCTTTCTCAGTAGCTGCTGCTGTCAGACTCGTCATTTTGGGCTTAAATGTTCGTATTAACCCTCTACATGGTTCTAGGGTTTTTATTTCACTATTGCGTCTGTAAATCAAACTGCTAGCGTTAGCAAAAGGTTTGATTGACAGCATTGCTAAGCGCCCACTCCCTGCTAAACCTCACTCCAGATTGGCTCTTTGGTTGCTATGATACTCCTGGTCAGAGCTCCAAAATATGGAACTCAGCTCCAAATTCGCCACTATTACTGCTCTAGCCTGGATGAGCTTCATTTGACTGGAGCTGAACTCTGTGGGTGACGTCACACTCACTTTTTTACACGGTCCATTTGGATTTAACTTATTTCATTCACAAAAAAACAGTATTATGTCCCTCTCACCTCTTGAAGCCAGCCTCATTTCTGTGGCTGGACAATGGAGGAAACTCAATAATAACAGTGTATGTGTGACAGGAGAAAAAACACGTACCTCCGGTTTCTACAAAATGGTTTATAACCCACTCCCTGGTGCCGCTTTAAACTATGAGGACTGTAGCCCAGCGGTTACACCCTATTAACTGCTTTTCTAGTAATTATAAATCCTGCAATACTAGTACAACATCAGTTATAACTATATATATTTTCTTGTTTTTTTATAACATTTAAAACAAAAACTTTCTTAAGGATGTGAAATGCATTACAAAGAGTATTTCACATTCAAATTTCATTCAGTACCCCTTTTATTTTAAATCTGAAATCATTCCAAGTGTCCCCTGGCGAGTGTTCACATCGTAGACTGAGTGTGACGTCACCAACAGCGTTCAGCTCCGAATGAAGCTCATCGAGGCTGGAGCAGGTATAGCGGCTAATTTGGAGCCCAGTTCCATATTTGGAATAGAGAGAGTATCATAGCAACGAAAGAGCCAATCAGGAGCGAGGCTGTTGAAGGTAACGCCCCTTCTCGTCCACACCTCTGGTTTAGCAGGGAGCAGGCACTTAGCAATTCTGTCAATCAAACCTGTTGCTAATGCTAACGGAAGCGACCTCGTGAATAGAAGGTGTCTGATTTGTCTGTTTTTAATGTTCATATCTTGATTTACAGACACAATAGTGAAATAAAAAACCCAGGATCATGTAGAGGGTTAATACAAACATGTAAGACCAAAATGACGAGTCTGACAGCAGCAGGTACAGAGAGAGAGGACACAGTTTTACAATAGAAAGTGAATCGGAGCCAGGGTTGTTAGAGCTGGGAGTGCGCACATGATCACTTCCTATTTGGAACGCGGCAGCTAGCAGGTTAGCTACATCCATTTATATAAACAGTCTATAGTTCACATATCCCTGTACTTGTGGTTGAGTAACACAGCTGTATTTTGCTTTTATATTTAACCAAAATGAGTAATCGATTCTACATCATTTATTCAGGGTAAAACTGAAAATACATGTTGTTTAGTTCAGTTAAACATGATCAAAAGTTCATTCAGCAGAACTCAAACAGCACCCTGCTCTCTAAGACGTTTTTTTGGAGCATAAACCATTATCGTCCCACATGACACCTGGCTGGTGCAGCGGGCCGTGCTCACAGCAGCAGACAGCAGTCACCGGCGTATGTTCCTCTCCCAAAGGCGTATTGTTGTTAACGTTTCCTGAAGAAGCAGCACAAGAGGAGGGCCCAGCTGCTCGTAACAGCGCTTCAGTGTGAGCCGGCCCCGCTCTGGGAGATAAGGCCTGGTAATGGCATCGTGTGACTCAGAGATAATGCGCCGTAATGGTCCGGTTTGAGCCGACAGCTGGGCCCGGGGTAAAGCTGGAGTCAAACAAGTTTTTCTGACACACTGGAGTCAAATGTGGGCCGCGCTCGCACACACGGGCACTGGGCTCTTACTGCTCCAAATGTTTCTATTACCAGCTGTATATTTATGGCTATCAGACGGGGCAGCTGCCATTATGAGGGCTTTTTTTTAGATTTAATGCAAGACAGACAAACATAGTGACCATACCTACAAATAAACAGTAGCAACAAGTGATAAGACATAACAGGGTTTGTACATGTTGACCCTTAACCCACCCGCAGCTCCCTGTCCACTGTCTGATCTTTGCCGTGTTTCCTGTACAGTACAGAATGTGTCAGACAAATTTACATAAATGTTGGATCGCAGTGTGACTCTGAAGTGCTGTATGTTTGCAAGTTTTCTCCCCGACAAAACTCACAATGTCGATGAAACGTTCTGCACCGACAAAGGCACCGACGAAGGTTTGAACTTTGTGTTTAAACAAGAGAGAAATGTGAGAAAATGTTAATGTCTGTGTGAGAAAAGTGTATAAAGTGTGTGGTGAGGGGTTTTACAGACAAGAAACATACAGAATAATTGACTACTTTCGCAGATTTTGCCTATTGCGGTTTATTTTTAGAACGTAACCCCCACGATAAACGAGGGACCACTGTACACAACTTGTCAATTTATCCAATCAACAGTTAGAAGACAGAATACAGACAGCTTTAAAGTGTAAAGGAAAGGGTGGAGGTTTAATAAGCTTCTGCCTCCGCTGTTTGTTCTTTTTCTTTTGTGATCTCATAAAGGTTCTGGACAAACCACAAGAATGATGCTAAAACAACAGCCACACCATCCACGTAGACAGATACACTGACTGTACTTCATCTAGTTTAAATAAAGTACTTTTACACTGGTCAAGATAAATCAAAATTTCACCAGACCTGCCCCAGATATTAAAGTTCTTATACATGTAAAATGCAAAAATTGACTGTTGTGATGTTTAATCCACATTCTAAACTGTTCCTTAAAAAACCTACCTGGAGTTGTGTTTTGTTTCATTCACACACGTTTAAGTAACACTTTATTATTAGTCTGTAACATTTCCTAATCTCAAAATGCTCTGTTCCACCTTGTGATGTCATAAAGTGGTAGTTTTCAAGTTAACATCTACTTTTTAACCTATCGCTCAGTAGAAATGGTCAATTCTAGAGCTGAAATCATACAAATGATTCTAGTGAAGCCGTAGCGTGTTTAAAAACGCAGTGAAGCACTTTCTGTATTACCACATGATGACATCACAAGGTGGAACGGAGCGTTTTCTCAGCCTAAACATACAGGGTTTGTGTGTTAAACATGTGTGAATGAAACAAAACACAACTCCAGGCCTGTTTGTGATGAGAGAACAACATTATAACACAGAGAGAATAGAGAGAATAGTCTATAACCTCTAATATTTAAAGTGCACACAGTTTCTTCTGGTGATTGACAGCAGAGGTCTGGACGCTCTGATCCGCACGAGCCAAACGCACAGGCTCAGCACAGGCTCGGCGCTGTCACTCACCCACTTTAATCTCCCTCTCTGTGATATCTTTAGTGTAACGGGTTCGCTGTTTATGTTTTGCGGCGTGTGTTTGACTTAAAATGAGCAGTTATACATCCTAAACAAACAAACCGTGTTCCTTCCTTTGGTTCTTGTTCACAGAGGCAAAGCGCTACGTAAAAAAAAACCCAAAAAACTCATGAGAAATATTTTCCCCTCTGTCTGACCAGCCCTTAGACCCCGAGGAGTGACTGCGCTGTACCCACATGAGTCATGGCTCACGGGCTGCTGACATGGAGCTGATGGGGCTTTGGGGAAGGAAGAGCAGAGCGAGGAAATGGGAGAATAACTTAACGGCATAAGCTGCTGCTGCTCCTGCTAAATGCTAAACTCGAGCTCGTAACAGGCATCGATCCTGCAGCTGTTCACATGTTTCTGCTGTACAGGACGCAGACGGGGCGCTCGGTGGAAAGGATCTGTGACTCTGTGAGGTGGAAGTGCGGAGAATGAGGCCACGGTGTTAGCTTATGTAATAATACTGAGTCGTTCTTTTTAGTACAGATTAAGAAAGATCTATATTTAATTTGAGAAAGTAAAGTAATATTTTTGTTTTGAGGGCCGTTGGAGGTCGTGTCTCTCCAAGAACATTTTAGTAATACAAAAATTCTGGACAAAATGTTGTAGAAATGAAGATGTTTGGCTGCTCATCTTCAGTTCTGGTCAGATTACTGCTGGGCGCTGCCTTATATCTGTCTGAAGAGAGGTGTTCTTTTTCTTTTGCCTGGAATGTTGTGGCATTAAACACAGATATACAGTTGTCCCTCGCTATATCGCGGTTCACCTGTTGTGGTCTCGCTATTTCATGGATTTTTTAAAGTGCAATTTTACATCCTTTATTACAGCGTATGAATGGGCATTGTGTTCTGCGTCCTGATTGGCTGAGGGACTGTAGACCATTGTGTTCAGCGTCCTGATTGGCTGAGGGACTGTAGACCATTGTGTTCTGCGTCCTGATTGGCTGAGGGACTGTAGATCATTTGTCATCAGTCTCCTCCGTGTCTCCTGTACAGTACAGAATGTGTCAGACAAATTTTACATAAATGTTGGATCGCAGTGTGACTCTAAAGTGCTGTATGTTTGCAAGTTTTCTCCCCGACAAAACCCACAATGTCGATGAAACGTTCTGCACCGACAAAGGTTTGAACTTTGTGTTTAAACAAGAGAGAAATGTGAGAAAATGTTAATGCCTGTGTGAGAAAAGTGTATAAAGTGTGTGGTGAGAGGTTTTACAGCCAAAACACATATAGAATAATTGTAAAAAAAATAAAGCTGACTACGTGGATTTTGCCTGTTGCGGGTTATTTATTTTTAGAACATAACCCCCACGACAAACCAGGGACCAGTGTGTCTAAAATGTATTAATTACAGATTAATTTAAATACCTTGAAAAATATGTACTCTTAATGTGATTGGGGTTAACCTCGCACAGAAAGATGGATTCTGGGGATATTTGTAAGACACAAACTAATGAGAATCCATTTTGAGTGTTTCCTGCTGTAAAGTTAATCGAGCTGGAGGACCAATCACAGAGCAGCACTGAGGTGTGTGCAGAAGCCTAAAGCGAAGCGCCAAAACGAAACAAAACAAACAAGCGAAAAGCAGAAAAACTTCAGCTGATTTTAGCGTCAATACAACTAACTTTTATGTAAATTTTGTCTGTGGAAAACATTCAGAAGGTCAGAGCCGTGTGTGTTTGTGAACATGGAAGATGTATGTGCTTTTTTTCTCAACTGGATGTAGCTAAAGTTAGATTTAAAGTGAGATTTGTGACACTTCGACCAATCAGATTCAGTTCTGAGTGCGACACATATCTGGTGTGAGCCAAATTTGACCTGTAACTAGTTTAGATTGAGCTGAATTGAGTTGAATAATTCTTACATGTATATTATGGCATGAATAATCACATTTACACCTGAATCAGATCATCTCTGCATCTGTATCCACAGCTCAGGACGCTCTGTGAACTCACTGGACCCAGCACTTTGTTCAGAATGTCACAGTATAATGTCGTAGTGTCATAAGTGCGTGATATTATAGTGTGAGGAATGTTGAGACTTGTGAATGACACACAGCCTGCAGCGGCCGACAGAACAATGACTGTCATAACTGTGGATGTGGCAGCTTTGTGTCTAAGCTCTCGTTTCACTCAAACAGGAGCAGCCAGCTGTTGGGATCTGGCAACGCAGGCTGCTGTTTGGGGTTAGCTCTCCCAAGGCACGCTTCATTTACTGGAATCAAGCACAAAATATATCACTGGAAATCTGCGTATGTGAGCATCACGGCTCAGTGGTCCACATGCACCCCTGTGTGCCTACACAAACCCGGCTCTGGTCTGTTTGAGTACTTTTCAGCCTATTACATAACATAATAAAACATTACAGTGGCTGAAGGTAAACATGCCCAAAACACAGCGGAGAATGTGCAGGCTTGGCATCTGAGGCGGACGTGAGTTTGAGACGTGATGGCTTTAAGAGATGTGAGGAATGAGACAGGCACAGGGAGAGTTTCCAGAGAGCTGCTCCATCGCTTTGGTGAGAAACACAGGGGAAAACGAAGCAGGAGCAAATGCACCTGCCAGATTACGACAGGAGTCTCGACCTGTCAATCATGTGCAGGTGCAAAAAAACATAAAGAGTCCACTGAATCCTCCTTCACAGAGGCATCAGCTCTGCTCTGCTTACTCCCATTTAGTCACACTAGCTCTGTGCTCAAAATATTGTTGAGGCAATTGATACTTTGCAGTGACATCACGCTGGGGGGGGTTCTATATGTGTGCATATGGTGAAATGTTCAGCAGTTACCATGGTGACGCGATACACAAATTAGCAAAAACCGAAACTCAAGAAAAAACACAAAAGTGATTTAAACAGCACATTTTCAGGAGCTCGTGATCAATCCGAGTGTTCATGATCCTGTTTAAGAGTTTGATTTTTAACAAAAAGGTGAGAGCGGCTAACTGAAAAACTGTTGGCTAATGCTAGCTAGCTTGTGACTGTAGTTATGTTTAAGAGAGACTTGTTTAACAGCATAAATCAGCTCACCTGTTGTAGTTTCAGCTAAATCAGTTCTTTCTGGTCCGAATGTGTTGAAATAACTACATCAATTCCTTATAAAGTGGTTTGAACTGACCAAAGCATATATGTGATTGGATAAGAGGGTTAGTTTTGTGTAGTTTTAACAGTAGAAGAGAATGAAAAGGTGACACAGAGCAGGGGCGGTGCCATCGGGGGGGCCTGAGGGGGCCTTAGCCTCCCCTAGAATGGTCAATGCTCCCCCACAGCTCCCCCAAAGACTTTTCTTCACTTTCAACAAAAAAAATTCAATTGGCAACCACAGAATTCCATATTAGTTTTTATAAGTCACTATATAAATGTGTTTAAAACAGTTAAAAAAACACGTTCGGGGGTTGGGGGTGCGCTGACCTTAGCTCTTCCAAACAAAAATATCTGTTGCCACTCCTGGTCTTACATTTCATAATAATATTTAAATTCTGTGTGATTGTCATGGCCAAAATAATTACGATTAATGATTATTTATCACAATAATGATTAAAGTTGTTATGGATGTGAATAATTATAACTTTAACAGGGAATATAATGGATGAGCAGGGCCGTTGACTGAAATTTGGGGGCCCGGGACATTAAGCCTCACATGGGCCCCCCGTAATACAAATTAATAGAAAGAGCCCCCCTAAGACCCTGTAAACTCTCCTGTGGATAAGTCATTTTTTTCTGCACATTTACGTGATACAAAGGCATCACGATTATATAAAATGTCCCACGAACGATTATTGTCGACATTTTTTATCACGACAAACGATATTATTGTTTATTGTCCCGTCCGCACCTCGCACATGCGCCACCGCTGCACATGGACAGTGACGCCAACCAATTAGTGAGGACGCTCCAGGAAGCTCTAGAAAAACAAAGGCCCGTGAAGGGAAGGACGTACATGGGGACAGTGGGATGTTGTTGTGCACGTGTTTCGCTGTATGTGGGAATCGGCCCCGTAATAATTCTCACAATCGCCTTTTGTGTCTGGCAACTGGGTCAGGTTCACAAGTGTAGCATCAGCAATTTAAAGAGGCACTGTGGAGCTTTTCTGCTGATCAGTCATGTGATTATTTTGTAGTTTTATTGTTAAATCAGACCTGTTTTGCTCTATAGCTATAATCTACGACACCTGTGGATCATTATGTTATAATTTACACATTTTAAATCAAAATATTCATCTAAAACGACTTATTAAAGGAAATAAGTCCACTGATTTCCGTGTTAGAAAACTGACGTGTCCAGTGGGAGGTGACGTCGCCGTAAACGTCATCACGACAAAGCGGCGTGTACCTGTTGGCGCCCCCTATGGACAGCTGCACATCACACTAGAGCAGTGCAGATTTTTTTCGCGACCGCCGAATCCCACGAGTATCACCGATTAAGAAAATAAAACCAGAGAAGGAAGTGCGTACATCACAGTGGGCGTGTCATAGTGGGCGTGTCACAGTGGGCGTGTCACAGTGGGCGTGTCACAGTGCAGGTGAAATGGGGGTGCGATCAGCAAAATGGCGTCTTGAAAATAAGCAATTAAAGATTAAACTCAAACATGAATCTTTCCAAAAAAAACTTCAGAGGCTCAGTGAGAAGAAACGACTAGAACATGGTTAAAATCTCTGAAAAGTGTAGGTTGCAAATTTTTTTTAAGCTTTGTTCAGTGAGCAGGGTCACCTCTCCACAGATCTGACCTTTAACTTGCTTGTTTCAATGGAGACAGAGTTTCACTTTTCATCTTTTGCCTTCACATTAAATAGTTTTTCCCTCAAAAACTCATACATTCTCATACTTATTTCTGTAATCGTGCATATTAAGGCAGCAGTCTCCCTCTGAAGAGCTCAAAATGCTAACGCTAATGCAGCTATTGTTTTTAGCTAGCCTCACTTCTCTCTCAGAAGAAAAGTCTAAGTTCAAACAGTACAGATTTTTTTCTTTTTGCTACATCCAAAACCACAAGAGTATAGCTTCGTGAAATAATTAGTGAACAGCTAACGATAGCATAATAGCGTCAATTAAAATAGCCGGTATGAGTGGCGCGCTCAGTCGGCTCTGGCCTGTCATCGCCGTGGTAACACATGGGAGCACAGGCTGACGTGGGGTTTGTTTGTGTTGTGGGAGACTATTCTTGGAGGTGGCTTTGACTGGGGCAGAGATGCCAGGGCCGAGTGAAGGGCACAGCTCTGTCTCCGGTCGCTCTGTGGCTGCAGCACATGTTCAGGGAAACGTGTTTGTTTGTGTAGCAGTGAGTTCCTCCAGACGTTTGGGTTTCCTTCATCTGTGTTGTGGAGTTTTTGTAGGATTTTAGTTCAGGCAAAATCTTTAATCGGTTATTTTCAAGACGCCATTTTGCAGAGCAGCCCCCGTCTTCAGCTCCACTGTGACGTCCGCACTTCTTTCTCCAGTTTTATTTTATTAATCGATGAGACTTGTAGGATTCGGCGGCGTTACATAGTTATTTGGTACGAATTAAAAAATATCTGCTACTCGCTACCCATAGGGGGCGCCGACAGCTACAGCTCTTTGTTGTGATGATGTTTACGGTGAGTCAGCTCCCATTGGACACCGCAGTTTTCTAACCCGGAAGTCAGCGGATTTGTTTCTTTTATTAAGTCGTTTTAGATGAATATTGTGATTTAAAATGTGTAAATTATAACACAGAGCAGACACAAGCACAATATCTGTTTAAATTTGTCAAATGCCACCACCGTCTTTGTTTTTTGTGGCTATAATTATGAAAATGGCAACAATCCATCCTTCTTCTCCTTCTTCTCCTTCACCTTCTCCTTCTCCTCCTCCTCCTTCTCCTTGTCCTTCTCCCCCTTCCCTTTCTCCTTCTCCTCATTCTTCTCCTCCTCCTTCTCCTTCTCCTTCTCCTCTTTCTCCTTCTCCTCCTTCTCCTTCTTCTCCTTCTTCTCCTTCTCCTTCTTCTCCTTCTTCTTCTCCTCCTTCTCCTTCTTCTCCTCCTCCTCCTCCTTCTCCTTCTTCTCCTTCTTCTCCTCCTCCTCCTTCTCCTTCTTCTCCTTCTCCTTCTTCTCCTTCTTCTCCTCCTCCTCCTTCTCCTTCTTCTCCTTCTTCTCCTTCTCCTTCTCCACAAACTGCATTTGCATCTGCACATTTGTTAAAGTGTAAATGTTGCTTTAAAATGATACATATTGTCGTCAACAGTAACAATACAGATCAATTTTAAAAATGTATTTTTATTTTGCTCGAAGACGAAGCTTAAACTCTTAAACTTTATTCAGGATGTTTCCACGAACATGGTCAAAATAACCCCTCAAATCATGTGGAAAGTACTTTTTACTTTTCAGTCCTGTTCAAAAATGTAGTGGAGTAGAAAGTACAGATACTGCTCTCAAATGTACTCAAGTAAAAGTAAGTAAAAAGTACTTAAGTAAAGTACAGATACCTGAAAATTCTACTTAAGCACAGTACTTTACTACTTGTACTTCGTTTCCTTCCACCGCTGGAAACAACAAGAGGACAATATAACAGAGTCACAATAAAATCTGGAATGTTGTAGAATAAACTGCAGTTGTCCGACAGCTGAAGAAAAGAGGCGTGAGGAGATGTTTTTTTACCCTCAGCCCAGGACCCAGCCCCCAGAGACATGACCCTCGAGACTCTGACAGCGTCGTCCACTCCAATCTATTACAGTCCAATCCATAGACTGTTTAAATAAATGGACAGAGCTAACCTGCTAGCCACTGCGTTACAAACAGGAAGTGATCATTTCCGCACTTCCAGCTCTATCAACTTTGGCTCCAATTCACTTTCTATTGAAAAACTGTGTCCCCCTCTCTCCCAGACTCGTCATTTTGCTCTTAAATGTTCGTATTAACCCTCTACATGATCCTAGGGTTTTTATTTCACTATTGTGTCTGTAAATCAAGATATCAACATTAATATCCCGAGGTCGCTCCCACTAGCATTAGCAACAGGTTTGATTGACAGCGTTGCTAAGCGCCCATTCCCTGCTAAATCAGTGGTGCGGGAGGGTAGGGGCGTTACCTTCAACAGCCTCGCTCCTGATTGGCTCTTTGGTTGCTATGCTAGTTGTGGTCGGAATTTCTAATATGCAACTCTGCTCCAAATTAGCCGCTATAACTGCTCGAGCCTCGATTAGCTTCATTTGACTGGAGCCGAACGCTGTGGTGACGTCGAACTCACTCAGTCCACTTTTTTACGCAGTTGTAGGGAGTATTATACCTCTGATAACGTAGACCAGGATAGTAAGGACTGAGCTGGCTGTAAGTGAGACAGACGCCCTGGATACAGCACAGAAATGGAATATTGTTTATCTATATCGTATTTCATGCAGATAAAGTGAACAGTCCTTTGTCAGTTGTGTTTGGTTTGCACTGTGTGACCTGGGCATCGAGTGAACCCTGTGAGTATGTTTAACACGGTGCTCCTATATTTAGAGTGATACTGACACCCAAACGCAGAGGCTTCCCGGGATCAGCTCCACACTGTGTCATTGGCACGTCTTTATTTTAGATCCCACTGAAGACCTAGTTTCAAGTCAACGGACTGATCGGCCTGGACAGCCGGGCGGCCATGCTTTTTACAGAGGGCTTCTATGTTCAAGTCTCCTTCAAACACCAGTCAGCAGATCTAAGTGGGCATGAACGCCAGCCCCCCCTGTGGCATCACCTTTGAATGACACCCGTTTAACACATCCAGCGCTCAGGGGCCAGATAAGAATAGAGCGTCTGAAAATCCAAACAGGCGATGTGCTGATAAAAGTGTTAAGTACAGCTGTTAATATCAACTTGTACCAGGCAAGTTTATTTGTATAGTACAATGTATAAATAATCAGACATATGCAGCTAAACAAAACAGACTGGAGACAGGATTTAAACACTGTCAAAGTAGAGTCCTGTCTCACATCTTCAGGAAGAATGTTCCAGGTTTAAACTGCACAAGACTTAAACACTGAACACCATGTTTAGTCCCTGTTTTTAGTCCTGGTTTTTAGTCCCGGTTTAGTCCTGGTTTAGTTCTGGTTTCATCCTGGTTTAGTCCTGGTTTGGTTCTGGTTTAGTCCTGCTTTAGTTCTGTTTAGTTCTGGTTTAGTTCTGGTTTAGTCCTGGTTTAGTCCTGCTTTAGTTCTGGTTTAGTCCTGGTTTAGTCCTGGTTTAGTTCTGGTTTCATCCTGGTTTAGTCCTGGTTTAGTCCTGGTTTGGTCCTGGTTTAGTCCTGGTTCTGGTTTAGTTCTGGTTTAGTCCTGGTTTAGTCCTGATTTAGTCCTGGACTTAGTACTTCTACTACTGGTTTACTGGACTTCTACTTCTACTACTATTACTGCTAATGCTCAGTTCTAATGCCAGCCCTTTTCCTACATAAACATTATAACGATTCATGTAATGAAGTATTTTGAAAACATCTCCTCACAGTCTGGATGTGAGAATAGACTTTGTGGCTTTACCTTCTGTCCTATTTTTATTTCAATTCCTTTTAAACCCGCCCCTCATAAGCGCTCTGTGCTGATATGATATGAGGCTGACATGAGGCTGATGTGGCGTTGGTGATATAAACGAGGATGGTGCAGTACATGTTGCAGGATTATTCTGAGCTGAGGGGTAATCTCATTATGGCAGGACCACAGCAGTGGGACTAAGCTCAGGTCGTCTGGGGAATCCCTGTGTTAAACTGGAGCTCACTCGTGAACTCATGCAAACAAATTTAACTCGTGCACTGCCTTTTCCTCAGAGAACAGCTACATGTTAAAAGATCTATGAAATCTACACAAATACAAGTGTTTTTACCATCTAAAAACACGGCAAAAATAAAAGTTAAACTGTATAAACCAGACGTGGAGAGACTTATCCATGTGTTTGACTGTAGACTGTTTATATAAATGGACGTAGCTAACCTGCTAGCTGCCATGCTTCAAATAGGAAATGATCTTGAGTGCACTTCCAGCTCCATCGCCTCTGGCTCCAATTCACTTTCTATTGAAAAACTGTGTCCCCTCTCTCTCAGACTCATCATTTTGGTCTTAAATGTTCGTATTAACCCTCTACATGATCCTGGGGTTTTTATTTCACTATTGTGTCTGTAAATCAAGATATGAACGTTAATAACAGACAAATCAAAAGAAAAAAGACAAACCTTCTTCACTGAGGCCACTCCCACTAGCGTTAGCAACTTTGTGCTTTATGTGAGTTGGAGAAGTGGAAAGTGAAGCTCATTTTTTGTTGTATTTTTCATTTTCTGATGAATTTAGAAACGCTTTATTTGATTAAATGTTTACCCAGTGCCCTGATATGTTCTGGTGTAATGACGACGACAAGATGTTAGCTTCATTTCTCTGTAAAACCTGGAAGAAGCTGCAGACGATTTTGTTTTAATGAGAGTATTTGTTTGTAACACGTCTGGCAAAGGGCCTCTTGTATTTTATTGTATTTTGTTGGTGTCTTATGAGCCCATTAGAAGGATTTGCATGTTTTGTATGCAAGACACAATAGTACAATAAATAAAAAAAAACAACAGGCTAAGCGTCCGCTCCCTGCTAAACCAGCGGTGCGGGCAGGAGGGGGCGCTACCTTCAACAAAACGAACTAAAGAGCGACACGAGCACAACCGTCTGATTGAAACTCTCTCTACTGTCAGGACCTGAACAATCCTCTGTCCCTCCTCGTTTTCCAAATAAACGTGAGTCTTATCAGCGGTGACAAGCGGCTGACACTGAGCAGACGTGAGTGTAAAGGTTACCGTGACGACGCCGTGACCGTGACCCGGCGCGGCGGGCTGAGTGTTCCCCGCATCACGACGACACTTTATTTTCCACGGAAACTTCAGGATTTGACTTTTAAAAGACGAGTGGCTGATGTAGATGTGAAACTAGGTATTTTTAGATTTAACAGAAAGCTCCTCGAGGTTTAATCCTCACTTAAACTGTTTTTGTCATGTTGATACTTTGCAGCTGAACTTTAAGTGGGGGTGTGATGCTAACTGTAAGCACTGCTCTGTCCGACGCTTTGCTAATCTTTAATCTGAGCTTTATTTTAACACAATCTGACCAGAAAGAGCTGATTTAGCTGAACTACAACAGGTGTGCTGCTAAACAAGTCCCTCTCACATAACATTACAGCCACAAGCTAGCTAACATTAGCATTAGCATTAGCATTAGCATTAGCCAACAGGACTTAAACAGGACAAACAAACTCCTAAACCGACCCATGAACGCTCGGATTGATCACAGGCTCCTGAAATTGTGCTGTTTTAATCCATTTTGAGTTTCTGATGTGTCCATTGCATCACCATGGTAACCGATGAACATTCCACCATAGACATACATGTAGAACACCCCCAGCAAATATATCAATTCAAAACTAGTATTTAAAATCACAGTGCATCTCCTCTCTGCGTCGATGCAAAATGATCATAAAGTTGAACTGATTTATTTTACTTTTTTGGGGGGAGTTTGGTTCACGAGTTTTA
>JAIEZT010001318.1:29371595-29676595 GCA_019594935.1 Periophthalmus modestus
TGAAAGGTTTATGGGAAAAATAATGGAAACTGTACTTCCAGAACCCGCTATATCACTGTTGAGCTTTAAATCTTCTTCTTATTCGTTATATCTGATAATTAAAAGTGCACACTGCTGCCCCCACATGGCTGACAAATGCAAAGCGGTTTGACATTTATTGTTTTGTCTCGTGTTCAGGACGATAAGGACCTGGTGCATGAGTTTGTGATGGCCGAGGGTCTGACGTGTCTGATCAAAGTGGGAGCGGAGGCCGATCAGAACTACCAGAACTACATCCTCAGAGGTGGGTTTCATTTATTTTATTCTTTATTTGAATAGAAACAGATACAACAAACACAGAGTCACTGAGAATCTGCTGCAGGTGTCACAGTTTATGGTCTGGGCTAAAGCGCAACACCAGCCCCAGAAGAGCTTCAAAACTGTTCTCCCTCTCTCCTCCTCCCCCTCTCGAGCTTCAAGCTTGATTTCCTACACTTTAATTTACTCTGCGCATTGACCAGCATAGTAGCAAAGCATTCTGGGATTTATAGTATTACTGGTGCATGTGCTATACACCGGCGGGGCAGCGATAATGCACATTTGACATGATCTCGCGGCCAAATATAATTACACCGCGGGCCAGATTTGACCCACGGGCCTGAGTTTGACATATGTGGCATATGGTATTTTTCTTTGCTCTTTTCATTGCAGTTGTTACTTTTTCCTATTTACTCCCCCACCACCAACACCGGAGTACACACAAATACATCCTAGTACTAATACTTTCACTTTGCCCCAGCCACGGTTCCACACGTCGCCTTTGTTTACCGTTTTGAAGCCGAAGCAAACCGCCCAGAGGACTTTCCCTGTTATTTTTAGCTGTAGACACATCCACAGTTGCTCCACACTTGTCATTTAGTGCCATGGTTTTGTGCGTTTAGTCATGTTTCTAAATTAGCTGTGTGTGTGTGTGCTCTCCCTTCGTCTCAGCTCTGGGGCAGATCATGCTGTACGTGGACGGGATGAACGGCGTCATCGCTCACACGGAGACCATCGAGTGGCTCTACACGCTGGTCGGGTCCAAGGTAGAAGAAGCATTGTGTAAACTCAAACCACAAACAAACCACACACAGATATTTTCAGTCACGTTTGCACATTCTCCCTCAGTTTCGTTTAGTGGTGAAGACGGCCCTGAAGCTGTTGCTGGTGTTTGTGGAGTACTCCGAGTCCAACGCCCCTCTGCTCATAGACTCCATCACCTCTGTGGACACGCAGAGAGGTACACAAATGCCCTGCGCCTCTGGAATGTGGTGGCAAACTATGTGTAATTGTCGAAAAAAAACCCACAACAATTTTGGATTCTTTATTTTAACTAAATATAATGGATTTATTTATACACAGGAAGTAAACCTTGGTCCAACTGTATGGAGATTTTACATGAAAAAGACGGAGTGGACACAGAGCTGCTGGTGTACGCCATGAGTCTCATAAACAAGGTACGGGCACAGCTTCTTCTGCTGCTTCTTCTGCTGCTGCTTCTTCTTCTGCTTTTGATGCTTCTTCTTCTGCTGCTTCTTCTTCTGCTGCTTCTGCTTCTTCTCTCCTTCTTAATCTGCTCCTTCTTCTGCTGCTCCTTATTCTTCTGCTGCTGCCTCTGCTTCTTCTTCTGCGCTACTTCTTGTGCTGCTGCTTCTTCCTCTGCTGCTTCTTCTTGTTTTGCTGCTGCTGCTTCTGCTTCTTCTTCTGCTGTTGCTTCTTCTTCTGCTTCTTTTCTTCTGCTTCTTCTTCTTCTGCTACTGCTGCTTTTGCTCCTTCTTCTGCTGCTTCTGCTTTTCTTTGATTTCTCTTCTTTTTTTTCTTCTTCTTCTCCTTTTCTTCTGCCTCTTCTGCTTCTTCTGCTTGCTTTTTCTACGTCTGCTTTTTTCTGCTTCTGCTTCTGGCGCTTCTTCTTCTGCCCATCCTCCTCCTCCTTCTCACTTTTATTAATATTACTGTCATCATTAGTAGTTTTCTAATGTTCTCTGCTTCCACCACAGACTCTGGCTGCGTTGCCAGATCAGGACTCATTCTACGACATGGTGGACAGTTTGGAGGAGCAGGGGATGGAGACCGTTTCCCAGAGGCACTTGGGGCGAAAAGGCACCGACCTGGACTTAGTGGAGCAGCTGAACATCTATGAGGTTCAAAACGTTTACAACCTAAGCTTTTGTTCCTGTGTGCGATTCTTCTTCTCCTGATTCTTCTTCTTCTCTCACCAGACGACTCTCCGCCACGAGGACGGGGACGACGCTCAGCCGCCCCCTGCAGGACGCCGGGACAGACGCAGACCCAGTTTGGAGGGTGGAGAAAAGAGACACGGTTTACAGAGACGGAGGAGCCGGAGAGCGTCTTTGAACCGATCCGGACACGACTCCCCGCAGAGAGCCGGCCTTCCCCCGCTCAGTGGACGTAGGACAGAGGACAAGAGTGACAGGTGAGACATTTTCAGCTGTAAGAACGTCCAAACTCTTCCAGAACTTTGACTGTTGTGTACTTGAACTCCAGAGCACTGTCATGGTGTCTCCAGTCTATGTAAGTCCCTGAAATATGACCCAGAAAATGACCCTGTGACCCCTGACCCTCCACTGCAGTCACGCCCTCTGCCTCCCTCTGTGCCGTCACACGGGGCGTCGACCCCTGGTTTTCCTTTGAACACAATTAAAAACATTTATAATTCTGTTTTTACTGCTATGTGAGCAGCACATTATAGAAGAAAGCAGGGTTTTCATGGCTGTGAACCTCTGCACATCTGGTTAATCTACTTCTTCTGCCTCTTCTTCTGCTTCTGCTGCTCCTTCTTCTTCTTCTTCTGCTCCTTTTTATTCTCCTTCTTCCTCCTCTTCTGCTTCTGCTGCTGCATCTTCTTCTTTTTCCTCTTCTTCTGCCTCTTCTAATTCTTCTTCTACTTCTTCTTCTGCTGCGTCTTCTTCTTCTTCTACTGCTTCTTCTTCCTCTTCCTCTTCTTCTTCTACTTCTTCTTCTTCTTCTTCTTCTCCTTCTGCCTCTTCTCCTTCTTCTTTTTCTGGATAACTGTTCTGACTATATTCAATTTCTGTCTTTATTTAAACCTAAATATTTTACACTAACGATGCACAGAAAAAATAGCCCTAGTATTTCTAATTATTGTTCCAACTCCCTTTAAATAAAATAAATAAATATATATTTTTTTAATACATTTTTAAAAAAAAGTCTTGGTTATGACTTATTCAGTGTGGAAACATATAAAATAAAGTAGTAGTAAAAGTACTGTTCGTAATTAAAAACCTAAGGTATCTGCATTACTTCAAGAGGGCTTATGTAAATGCTTGTTTCCATGGAGATGTGGTCGCTTTGCCTGGCATGTCCCACTGTATGGCATTAAATGTATCTATATAGTATTTATGTCCTAGTGGCCTGCTCTTCTCCATGGAGATATCTTAGTTTAATGCCATACTATGTAACATTCAAAGCAAAGCACAGGGATGGGATAGGCAGAAGAAAGCGCCATAGTGCAGCTTTAGGTACATTTTAAAGCAGATACATTTTACTTTTACTTGAGTACATTTGAGAGCCGTATCTGTACTTTCTATTCCACTACATTTTTGAACAGGACTGAAAAGTATAAGTTATTTTTTATTATAGTTTGAGACCTGCTGAAAAGGCTGAGGGTTTATTTTTAACACGTTCGTAGTTTGAGCAGAACAAAAATATACAAATGTGTGCGAAATACTTTTATTTTTTACTCTTAAAGTACATTTTAGAGTAGATTTTTACATGTGATACTTTACTTTTAGTTGCTCTGGTATCTGTCCTTTTACTTAAGTAACAGGATTATGTTCTAAGAAGTGAGTTTCAAGGACAGAAGCTGCAGATCACACGTCACCGTCTCTGTCTCTAATCTCTCTTCTTCTTCTCATCTGTGTGTTCTGCTCACACCTCTGCATCTCAATCACGCTTTTCCTTCATGCTCATAGACTGTATATATAAACGGACATCGCTAACCTGCTAGCCGCCGCGTTCCAAACAGGAAATGACCATGTGCGCACTTCCGGCTCCATCGACTCTGGCTCCAATTCACTTTCTATTGAAAAACTGTGTCCCCTCTCTCTGTCTTAAATGTTCATATTAACCCTCTACATGATCCTGAGGTTTTTATTTCACTTTTGTGTCTGTAAATCAAGATATGAACATTAATAACAGACAAATCGGGCACCTTCTTTCCCTGAGGTCGCTCTTGCTAGCGTTAGCAACAGGTTTGACTGACAGCGCTGCTCTCTTTATACAGTCTATGTTCACGCTTTACTAATTCCACTCTTGTCCGTCTCCATCTTTCTCCATCTTTATGTTTTGCCATTTTCCATGTTTGTTCTTTTATGTTTCACAACTTCTTTCCATGAAATCACGTTTCTTTGTGCGTCTATCTCCTCCTGTCCCTCCCTGTGCGTCTGCAGAGAAGAGGAAGGTGAGGATGAGGAGGATGAGGAGGAAGAGGAGCCTGCGGTCACTGAGTCAGACTCAGATGAGCAGGGAGGGGCTCAAACAGTGTGTAGTGAGACCTCGCTCAGGTAGAGGAAGAAATGAGTTTATGTGAACGGAACTACTCCTTAAACTGTATGAAGTAACTCTAGAAACTAACTCTAATCTGCTGAGGTTTAACAGAGACTAAGGCAAAAAACAAACTAGAAAACACTATTGATACTTTGCAGCTGACACCATCAACATTCCCCGGGGGTGTGGAGCTAACTGAAAGCACTACTCTGTCTGAAGCTCTGTTACTCGAGTTAGACTTTACAGATCTGAGCTTTGTTTTAACACAGTTTGACTAGAAAGAACTGAGCTGAGCTGATTTGTGATTTGTGCTGTTAAACAAGTCCCACTCAAATTACATTAGTCACAAGCTAGCTAGCATATTAGCGTATTTTCCGGACTCTGGAGGATAAGTCGCACCAGCCAAAAAAATGCAAAATAATGAAGAAAAAAAACATATATAAGTTGCACTGGACTATAAGTCACATTTTTTGGGGAAATTTATTTTACAAAATCCCAGACCAAGAATAGATATTTTATCTTTAAAGGCAACTTATAATGATAACAGTAAAATAGAGAAGAACAGGCTGAATATCAGTACATGCTAATGTAACACATTTATATTTATTCAGCTACATGAAGCACAGACAGAACTGAACATGTGTCTGGTTTGTTAATGTAAGATATTAACAGTTAAACACAGAACTAAAGCATAAAAAACAAGCGACAAGTCTACTCTGGATCTCACTCCAAAATCACTAAATCCATTTAATTCTCCACCTGCTCCGGAGGTAGATGAAGCGCCGTTTCCGTGTGGTTGTCATTTCCTAAACAGGACCATGACCATGAACCTGAAAATGTGCTGTTTTAATCCATTTTGTATTTTTTCTTGAGTTTTCCGACAATCTTAAAACTTTTTTGTCCATTTGCTAATGTGTGCAATGCGTCCCCATGCTAACGGACAGAACCTTCCACCAGTAGAAGTGCACGTAGAACACCCCCCTGCAAAGTATCAATACGAGTCACTGCAGCAAACTCAGATCTACTAACGAAATACAGATTATAATTCATTTGATGATGTTTTTCTTCTGTATGCTGCGATGCTTTTCCCCTCAGCTCGGACACACGGGTTCCATCTAAAGTCCATACAACTACTTTTCAGTCCATCTGCGTTACTTCCAGGAGAGACTGTATTAAAGAGGAACCACAACGGATCCCAAATGAACCGGAATCATCGCCGACATCATCTTCTCACGGCTCTCCCTCGGTCCCCAAGTCGCCTCTCAGCCCGCCAGCTCAGCCCTCTATCCTCGCCACACTTTTGGCTCGCAAGAAGTCCGTAGTGACCGTCCCAGCAGCGAAGGAGGTCAGCCCGCCACACAAAGAGGAACGAGCCGGCTATCTCCCGACCGGCTCCTGTACACGCCCCACTCTCCCTTTCACCTCTTCTCCTACGACCTCGATGAAGAGCCATCTCCGAGTAAACCTAAAGAAGACTCACCCAAAACGACACCTCCCAGGTCAGACGGAGTCCCCAACTCCTCTTCTCAAAAGGACTCGCCTTAACATCACTCTCGTCTTTTTACTCTCCTTGGGCACCATCTTGGATTCATTTACTCGTCTTTCTTAAGTTATCAGCTTGTTTTAACTTTTTCGTTTTCACTTTTATCTTGAGTGCTCCTTCCTTTCACTTTCACAGCTCACTTTTGTTTCTTCCTTGTGCAAGAACTTGTGTATTTTTGTTCTCTCATTCCCGTACAACTATGAACTTTTAACTGCACTCTTTTTATTTCTTTTAATGTCATTGAGATCTTCTTGATTTGTGGCAACCATAGACTGTTTATATAAATGGACATAGCTAACCTGCTAGCCACCGCGCTCCAAAAAGGAAGTGATCATGGGCACGCTTCTCGGTCCCTCAACTCTGGTTCCAATTCACTTTCTATTGAAAAACTGTGTCCCCTCTCTCTGTAACTGCTGCTGTCAAACTCGTCATTTGTGTTTTAAAATGTTCATATTAACCCTTTACATGATCTTGGGGTTTTTATTTTACTATTGTGTCTGTAAATCAAGATATGAACATTAATAACAGACCAATTTCCCCAAGGTCGCTCCCGCTACCGTTAGCAACAGATTTGATTGACAGCGTTGCTAAATGTCCGCTCCCTGCTAAACCACTGGTGCGGGTGGGAAGGGTGGGAAGGGGCATACCTTCAACAGCCTCGCTATGATACTCGTGGTCGAAACTCGGTTCCAAATTGGCCCCTATAACGGCTAGTCTCGCTCTACATGATCCTGGTGTTTTGATTTCGCTATTTTGTCTATAAATCAAGGTATGAACATTAATAACAGACAAATCTTTCCCCGAGGTCGCTCCTGCTAGCGTTAGCAACAGGTTTGGTTCCTGATTGGCTCTTTGGTTGCTATGATACTCGTGGTCGGAACTCGAAATACAGAACTCGGCTCTAAATTCGCCGCTATACCTGCTCGAGCCTCGATGAGCTTCATTTGGAGCTGAATTCTGTGGGTGACGTCACACTCCCTTTGTCCATTTCTTTACACAGTCTGTGGTGGCCGTGTTATATTGTTGTTTTCTGAATGTTTTATCAAAACCTGTTACGTAAAAACGATTGCACTTGCTTCTCCAGTTCATTGGGGTAAATATTTATCTCTCTTCAAAGCATCTTTTCATGCTCACAGTTTATGAAAACACATGTACCAGGAAATGTCCACCAACTTTTAGAAATAAATACCCCTCCTGTTGCTAATTAGGGCGACTCTCGTGTTGCGCCAGCAGCATTCCTCTTACGTAATGAGGCATCTCACTGACCACCTCGCCCAAGCACCGTCCTTTAGGTCAGAGGTTTGAGGCCAGGGACCCCGTATCAGTATGAAAACATCCCAAGGACCCTCTGTCGTCCTACACAACAGCATCACAATCAAATCAGACGTTCAAACTGTTTAGAACCAAACTTGGATGAAATATTGGTGTAGTTCTTTCTGTCAAAATCATTAAACGTTTGGGATTGTGTATCATAAGGAGCTGTAGGATTTCAGTGTTAAAGGTCAGAGGTCACTCACTGTCCTCTCTTTATCGCTCTCTTCTCCAGGAACAATGGCTTTACGGCGTACCCATCTGTGAGCACCCCGCCGACGCCCACGAGGTCAGTCGAACTTAACAATACACAAAATAAATGCTACATTATCTTATATGTTCACCAAATTATACCTAGCTACAGTTACATGATCAGTGAGCTTTAAGTCATGTTATAATGTTGTTACCGCCTCAAAAACAGACCTTTATTATTAGTCTGTCTATGTCCCCAAACGTTAAAACGCTCTGTTCCACCTTGTGATGTCATGAAGTGGTAGTTTTCAAGTTATCAGCTCCTTTTACCTTTAGTTTAGTAGTAGATTGGAAATTCCACAGCTGAAATGATCCAAAAGATTCTAGAAATGAAGGTGTGTGGAGTTTAAAAACACAGTGGAGCACTTCCTGTATTACCACATGATGACATCACAAGGTGGAACAGAGTGCTTTCCTCCAGGTCTGTTGGTGACGTGGAAATGACATTAGAGCAGATCAGAAAACAGCGTAACATGTGCGCTTTAATATTAGACTTAGCTTCTGTTTCATGGAGTCAAATTTAGGACTCACGAGGGGGAAAAAAAAGCACAAGAAATCTGTCAAACACCTTCTCAGTCGGTCTGACGCAGCACGAGTGAGACGGAAACACGACAGATCTGGCTGATTTCAAAGAGTCACTGCATTTGCCATTCCCTACAAGCGATTTTCCGCAGAGTATTTAAAATGTTACGAACAGATTTAAAACTGCTGGTTAACAAAGTTTTGGTAACAACAAAAGCTGTAAATGCCGATGGGACCTAACTCTGTATATTTAATGGATTTTGACGTAACAAAACAGGGTTGACAGTACAGTGGTCCCTCTGGGGTTATGTTCTAAAAATAACCCGTGAAGTATCAGCTTTATTTTGTACAATTATTCTATATGTTTCTTGGCTGTAAACCCCTCACCACAGACTTTATACACTTCTCACACAGGCATTAACATTTTCTCACATTTCTCTCTTGTTTAAACTCTCTCAAAGTTAAAACCTTCGTCGGTGCCTTTGTCGGTGCAGAACGTTTCATCGACATTGTGGGTTTTGTCGGGGAGAAAACTTGCAAACATACAGCACTTCAAAGTCACACTGCGATCCAACATTTATGTAAATTTGTCTGACACATTCTGTACTGTACAGGAGACACGGAGGAGACTGATGGACAATGGTCTACAGTCCCTCAGCCAATCAGGACGCAGAACACAATGGTCTACAGTCCCTCAGCCAATCAGGACGCAGAACACAATGGTCTACAGTCCCTCAGCCAATCAGGACGCAGAACACAATGGTCTACAGTCCCTCAGCCAATCAGGACGCAGAACACAATGCACATTCATATGATTTTAAAAAAGCATGGAAAACTGCACTAAAAAAATCCGCGAAACAGTGAGGCAGCGAAAGGTCATTGAGGCTAGAGCAGTTATAGGGGACAATTTTGAGCTGAGTTCCACATTTGTAATACCAACCGCAAGTATCATAGCAACCAAAGAGCCAATCAGGAGCCAAAGCCTGTTGCTAACGCTAGTGGGAGCGACCTCAGGGAAAGAACGTGCCCGATTTGTCTGTTATTAATGTTCATATCTAGATTTATGCTTGTGCTTTTTCTGCTTCTTCTGCTTCTTCTGCCTCTTCTGCTTCTTTTTTTCTTTTCTTCTTCTGCAGCTCTGCCCCTGCTTCTTCTGATGCTGCTGCTTCTCCCTCTTCTTCTACTTCTGCTCCTTCTGCTTCTTTTCTTCTTCTGCTTCTTCTTCTGGTTCTTCTGCCTCCTTTTCTTCTTTTGCTTCTTCTTCTTCTTTTTCTCTTGTTCTTCTTCTTCTGCTGCGAAACAAAATATAAAAATGTGACCTTTTACCACCAATAAGAGAATAAAACTTGTAATGTTGTGTAATTCGAGACACTGTTTGTTTGTGTTTGGTAAAGGCCGGCGTTGGGAGGCCTCCTCTCGTCTTCGTACCGTCAGCATCAGGAGTCGCTGGCGGCCGAGAGGGAGAGGAGGCGCGTGGAGAGAGAGGAGCGTTTGCAGAGGATCGAGCGAGAGGAGAGGAACAAGCACAGGTGACTTGTATAAATAGCTTTGCGGTGTAGTAAATTTCACAAAGCCCAACACACAAGTATGCGCCTGGATGTCTGCAGTGAGAGTGTTGCACAACGCAGGTCCCTCTCTCCAGTGAATAAAAACACACTTTGTTTATCTCACGGTCCGATTATTGTTTTAAAAATCTTTCTGTTTTTGTGTCTCGTGCAGCCGCGATTATGTGGATAAAATGGAAGAAGCCCGGCTGGCACGAGAGGAGAGGTGAGTGTGTGTGAACGAAACCAAAACAGCACATGCATTATACCCACGGGGAGCGTTTCACTGCCAGCGTCAGGAACCGGTGTAATGGGCTAATTGTTTTCAGGTTAAAAAGGGTCCAGCCGCTGCCAGACTGAGCCGATACTGAACTCTCTATAGTTGTTCTCTTCATCGGAGCTCTCCTCTCCACGGACCTGACAAAGCCTTGTTTATGTTCAGGCTTGAAATCTGAATTGGTCAAGGTTTTTACACTCAATTCAAGTGCAAATAGATCCAACCGGCACAGTTTAGCTTGGGAAAATACTTCCATTAGTTGCAATAGGTTTAAAGAACATTAAAGCTGCACTGCGTAACTTTTTTCATCATATTTAAAGAGCACATTTGCCCATCTGTGTCATCACAAACTAACTCAAAACACAACTCCAGCTAATGCTAATGCTAATGCTTGCTAGCTTGTGACTGTAACGTGTGAGAGATTTGTTTAACAGCACAAATCAGCTCACCTGTTGTAGTTCAGATAAATCAGCTCTTTCTATTCAGATTATGTTGAAACAAAGCTCAGATTAAAGTTGAACTTGAGTCAGAGCCTCAGACAAAACAGTGCCTACAGTTAGCGTCACATCCCCAGTGAATGTGGATGACATCAGCAGCAAAGTGTCAATACTTTAATAGTGTTTTTATTGGGCAAATTTGCTTGATTTATACAAAATGGCTATAAACCCAATACAATATCTCCAACCCAAACTCAAGCAGAGAGTATCCGGTTTCTCGGGTCTCTGAAGTGGTCCGGTCCTAATGACCATGAAACAGAAGCTCCTCACATTTATGTTTGGATGAAGAGGAGGGGTTTAAGAAAATACAGGGGCCACTCAGTGCTCACAATCCTGGCAAAGTTCAGTGTATGCAGTTTAAATGCATTTGGTGAACCCAGAGAGGCAGACGAGGCAGAGAACCCAGAACCCAGAGGCAGACGAGGTGAGAACCAAGAGCCAGAGAACCCAGAGGCAGACGAGGTGAGAACCAAGAGACAGAGAACCCAGAGAGGCAGACGAGGTGAGAACCAAGAGACAGAGAACCCAGAGGCAGACGAGGTGAGAACCAAGAGACAGAGAACCCAGAGGCAGACCCGGGGCAGAGAACCCAGAACCCAGAGGCAGGCGAGGCAGAGAACCCAGAAACCCAGAGGCAGGCGAGGCAGAGAACCCAGAACCCAGAGGCAGACGAGGTGAGAACCCAGAACCCAGAGGCAGACGAGGCAGAGAACCCAGAACCCAGAGGCAGACGAGTGAGAACCAAGAGACAGAGAACCCAGAGGCAGACGAGGTGAGAACCAAGAGACAGAGAACCCAGAGGCAGACGAGGCAGAGAACCCAGAACCCAGAGGCAGGCGAGGCAGAGAACCCAGAACCCAGAGGCAGACGAGGTGAGAACCCAGAACCCAGAGGCAGACGAGGCAGAGAACCCAGAACCCAGAGGCAGGCGAGATGAGAACACAGAGACAGAGAACCCAGAGGTAGATGAGGTGAGAACCCAGAGACAGAGGAGGTGAGAACCCAGAGACAGAGGAGGTGAGAACCCAGAGACAGAGGAGGTGAGAACCAAGAGGCAGAGAACCCAGAGGCAGAACCCAGAGGCAGATGAGGTGGGAACCCAGAGGCTGATGAGATGAGAACCCAGAGGCAGACGAGGTGAGAACCAAGAGACAGAGAACCCAGAGGCAGACGAGGCAGACGAGGCAGAGAACCCAGAACCCAGAGGCAGACGAGGCAGAGAACCCAGAACCCAGAGGCAGGCGAGATGAGAACACAGAGACAGAGAACCCAGAGGCAGACGAGGCAGAGAACCCAGAACCCAGAGGCAGGCGAGATGAGAACACAGAGACAGAGAACCCAGAGGTAGACGAGGTGAGAACCCAGAGACAGACGAGGTGAGAACCCTGAGGCAGACGAGCGAGGGGTAGAAGGAACAAGTGTGGAGAGCTGATATGGAAGCATCTCAAACTGGCTCTTTCAAACGGCTCCTGTAGCTTTTTACCTTCCTCAGTTGAAGTATTCTTATGTTTTCTTTTTCTACATCACAAAAAAATATTCGTTGTACTTTTTTTTTTTTTTTCAAGACAAATTTCTTCTGTCGTTCAAGGTACAAAAACGTGGAGCGTATCGCGGCTGAAGAGTTTGAGAGGGAGCACGTGAAGCCGTCGAGAACTCGTCCTAACTTTGACCTGACGTTTGAGCCTTCGGAGGCGTGGCCCGCATCATCGCGCAGCAGCACCCCGTCCTCCTTCACCTCCCAGGACGACGCGGACGTCGAAACAGAAGCTCCTGCCCCCTACAGGCCGGCTGAAGACACTGGTAGGACACTTACACCAATAGTGGCATCAAAATGTGTCTCTCTTCTTATAATCGTGTTGTTGGGTAGTTTTACCATAGCACGGGTTTCAAGCCATGTTGTCATAGCAAATAAGCAGTTTAAATCTAAATGTTAAATGTTTGAATGGAAAAAAGCCCTTGCAAAATAATTTAAACAAGAAGGAATGAAAGAGTAAGTCGAGCTGCGTTTTAAGAATGTTTTCTGATCTGTTCTAATGTCGTTTCCTCCTGACAAACAGACCTGGAGTTGTGTTTTTTTGTTTCATTCTCACATGTTTAACACACAAACCCTGCACATTTAGGCTGAGTTCTTCTCTCCAACTGAAAAACCTCTCTTCCACCTTGTGATGTCATCATGTAGTACTACAGGAAGACCTCCACTGTGTTTTTAAACTCCACACACCTTCACTAGAATAATTTTGATGATTTCAGATCTAGAATCTCCAACCTACTACTGAATTAAAGGTAAAAGGAGATGTTAACTTGAAAACTACCACTTCATGACATCACAAGGTGGAACGCAGCATTTTAAGGTTTGGAGATATAGACAGACTAATAATAAAGTGTTACTCAAACATGTGTGAGTGAAACACAACTCCAGGTCTGTTTTTGAGGAGGGAACAACATTATAACATGGATTAAAGCTACAAAAGTCAGTTTTGCATAATGTAAGACTTTTTAAAAAAAAAAAAAGTCCCTATACCAGGGAGAAGAGGTGGGGTTTGTCCAACTCTTGTCCAACGATGTCCATGGCAATACAGGAAAAAGGGGTGTCAATGATGGGCATGCTAACACGGGTTGCCCTATCTCCATTTTTGTTTGAGGCTGTTAATACTCACTCAGGGCATGACTGACAGTACTTTACAGTGTCTGAATATTGTTGGGGTCAATTAAACCTAGGAACCATTCTAAGCAAGACAAGGCAAGGCAAGTTTATTTGTATAGCACAATCCGTACACAAGGTAATTCAAAGTGCTTTACAGAATAAGGAAGACAAATCACACAAATCTAAATATAAATAATCACAAATAATCATCATAAAATTGTCATTAAAACAGAAGAGTGCAGAGTAAAAACTTTCAGTCACATGCACCGCTAAACAGAACTGTTTTGAGCCTGGATTTAAACATTGTCAAAGTCGAGGCCTGTCTCACATCTTCAGGAAGAATGTTCCAGGGTTTATCTGCATAAAACTGAAACGCTGATTCTCCATGTTTAGTCCTGGTTTAGTCCTGGTTTAGTCCTGATTCTGGGACCAGCAGGAGGCTGGTCCCTGAAGTCCTCAGAGTGTGAGATGGTTCATGTGGCTCTAACATGTCAGAGATGTACTTTGGACCTAAGCCATGAATAGACTTGTTCACAAGCAGAGCTGCTTTAAAGTCTATTCTTTGAGCTACAGGAGCCAGTGCAGAGACCTGAGCACAGGACTTATATCATCAAATCGTCAAATTATGCAAAGAAAAAGAATCCAGCACAAACCACAGAGACTTGCTGCCTCTGTGGTTGGTGCATCATTCAAAAACAACGAAAGTGTCCCCCGTGAGATTGTTTTTGAAGGAACCACTTTGAACAATCATAGTGGTTGTTCATGATGGTTGGACTCTGCCTTTATTAATGAAAAACTCATGGACAGGATTTTTGCTGTTGATTGTTCTTGATATTTTGCTGTTGTTTCTTTCTGCTGAAGAGTTTTCCATCGGCTTGCTTTCTCCAAACCAAAGTGAAATTCTGATAGATTCCATGTTCTTTAAATTGCTTCTCCAACTAAAAACAGAAAAAAAAAAAAAAAAATTGAGAACATTGTTCTTTCAGCCCATAGTCATTGTTTTAACTGTTCTACTCAAGTCACATTTTGTTTCACTTCTAAAAATAAAAAGGTATATACTGTATAAGCAGCTCTTGAAGTCAAAATAAGTCGGCTGTGTGCTGCGTGTAATTATAAAGCATTTTATCGTCCAATAATCAGGGTGTTAGTGCATGTTAGCATGCTAGTTGGTGTTAGTCGGCTAAACTCTGCACTGGTCTCAGATGTGAAAAACAGTTGAAAACATCACCAGGGCTGTCTGAGCCTGAGCTTATTTTGCCGACTTTTGCCTTGCTCCTGCATTTTTAATCTTGATTTTAGCTTTTTTAAACAGTTTTTTTTCTGGTTTAGAGCAAAGAGAAACAGTGGCAGCTATTCCTCCTGTGTTTTTGTCGTGGTTTTTAAGGTGGGAAAAGTGTTTACATATTTTTTTTACTTTGTTACATTACTTTTAACAGTCTTTCATATTACAGGATTAGCATGCTACTGTTTTGTTTATAGTTATTTTTCATTAAAATCACACTTTATTTATGAAGTTATTCAATACTTTAGTTTTATACTTTTATATTAATACAACATTATAGTAACACATTATTTTGACTTCAACTTTAGTCTTTTGACACATTTTCATGTCCCTGACATGAGTTTTTACAAAGTTAACCCTGTCATTGTTTTTAACATTTTAACTATATATTTAAAGTACCTTGAGCAACATATAAGTGATGAATAACTTGCAAATCACTGCAAGCCGTTTAAAATTAACTAGTCATGTTTTTAACATTTTGAAGAGCATTAAAAAAAAAAAAAAACTTAAAAAAAAAACCGGGAACAGCAGCTTTAATTAAAGTAAAATAACTCACATTTTGAAGAAGAGAATTCATTGCATCAGATTGAGTCTGTTTGTATTTGGACTTTATATGTCTTCATCACTGGAACTGGATCGAGTAAAATGGACATTATCAGTGCAGGTGTTCACAAATATTTATTAAGATGAGGTAGGGTACTTATTAAACCTTTTAAATGAACATAATGGTTTAGACAAGCAGCCTAATGTCAGTTTGCAATTATTTTAAAAATGTTCCTAATATGAAGAGAAACTAGTAAAAGACAGTTTTGACATTTACCTGTACATATGAATGGACTTAAATCACCACATCTGCCATCTATGAATCCAGTTAAACCGATGCTCGCACAGTATTCATCATGGGCTTTTGTCGGACCACTTCCAAGATTCACTAGACAGTCCAATCCAGTAAAGTTGAGAGGACTGTATCTTCCCAATAAAACTACAAAAACAAAATATACAAAGACACTAAAACAAAAAAGGAACTTAAACCAGCTCTCCCTCCGCATGGCCCACGACCACATCCAAAGCTTTCAAAATGGCATAAACATAGGACACGCCCCCATTTGTCTGGACCATGTGGAGATTCAGGTAAGAATGGATGTGTTTAATGGAACCAAATAAATTCAACCAAATACAATTTCTTTAAAGTAACAGGTGTAAGTGTGATGTTTAATATTGAGATTACAATAGATACTTGATTTGTAAAGGGAAGAGGCGGCAGTTAAACCTCGATTTTACACCCGGGGAAAAGGTCACGCGAATAAGAAACAGAAACACAGAAGAAGTGTCTGGAGGACCAAGGCTGCACATTAAATCAAACTCCAGCTCTAAGCAAAACTGTAATTAACAAAAGCATCATTTTGTGTAATTATACAGATAAACATGAACCAGTTACATAAATTCAATTCAATTCAAGCTTGATGCTGTAAGATACTGAAAACTATAAATGGGAGGGACCGTCTGCAGAGCTCTCGTCCAATCAGAGACGTGGGTGAAAGGGTCAAGTGTGTTTGAAAGAGCTTTTAAGAGGAGATGCCAAACAGCTCGAGTGAGTAAACAGCCTTGTGTTGGAGCGGAGTGCACGCGGAGCTCTGAGCTGATGTTCTGAGGCTCAAACAGGCCAGTGTGCAGAGGCGGCGGTGTTATTCTAACCCCGCCTCCGTCACGGCACACACTGCACTCACCTGTGTGCGCCGTGCACCTCTGCGTGTTTTCACATAAACAGGAACTTAATGCTCCACTTCCTGTTCATTTCCTGCGAGTGACAGCCCACCTCTATGTCTATATCTGCAGCATTGTTGATTTTAAGATGTGTTTTTTCGCTTTTCGTCATGCGTGTGGCGGTGATAAGACACATGACGGCACATAAAATAAAAATTAAAAAAAACAGTTTGAAGCACTTATCCATCTGCGTCTGCGGGGGGCGCTGTGGTGAGCTCGGTTCGACTCTCACGCAGTTGCCAAAGCGTGTTTTTGTGTGGGGTTTGCAAACTTTGTAGCTGACGTCATCAACATTTCCTTGGGTTGTGATGCTAACTGTAGGCACTGCTCTGTCTGAAGCTCTGTTAGACTTAAATCTGACTTTTATTTTAACACATTCTGACCAGAAACATGACCACGAACGCTCACAAGCTCCCGAAAACGTGCTCTTTAAATCCATTTTGTGTTTTTTCTTAAGCTTTCAGACTGTTTTAAAACTTTTTCGACAGCGTTTACTCATGTCTGCATCGCGTCTCCATGGTAACCGCTGAACATACCCCCAAACACACCCATGTAGCACACCCCCAGTTCAGTTTCATGTTATGTTATCGCACTTATAGTTGTTTTGGACTAAATCCTGTTTGCGTTGAAGGTGAGGCCGACGACTCCAGCGCCAGCGTAGAAGAAGCAGAAGAAAGGGAAGCCGAGGCCCCTGCCGAAGAAGAGGAGGAGCAGAAAGCAGAGGAAGAGGAGGAGGCGCAGGAAGAGGAGGAGGAGGAAGAGGAGCAGATCGAGGTGCAGCCAGAGCCAGAACACGACGAGGAAGAGCAGGAAGAGGCAGCAGAGGAAGAGAAGGAAGAAGAAGAAGTAGAAGCAGAAGTGACGGAGGAGTGTGAGCCGGAGCCGGAGACGCAGGAGCCAGGGGAGGACACCGGGATCCTCAGTGACAAAGAACGACAGAATGAAGAAGTGAATGAGAAAGACAACTGCTCCGCATCCAGCATTTCCTCAGCCAGCAGCACTTTGGAGCGAGAGGAACGAGCCAGTAATGACGATGGTTGGTGTTTAAAACTATATAACTAAACTAATCATGTTCTTTTTGTTTGTTTTCTTTATAGGCAAAAGTGCATACTTTACCATCTTTGATTCTGCACAATGAACATTTTGGTTTACATAGGCAATAATAGTTGGATAGACAAATACATAATAAATAGACAAATAAATAAATAAATAAAAAAAAGAATAAAATAAAATAATAAAAACTAATAACACAATTTTGTACAATTTTAAAAATTTTAAAAGATAAAATAAAAACAATTAAATAAAATGAATAATAATAATAATAAAATCAAAAATAAATTAAGTATAAAAAAAAATACACAAAAATTTAAATAACAAATAAATTTAAATTACAAAATAAAATAAAATAATTATAGCCTTTTTTATGCTCCCTTGCCATTCTGTAGAATTTAATAAATTTGTATACAACAACATTTTAAAAGATAAAATAAAACTATTAAATTAAATTAATAATAATAAAACAATGAATTAAATAAATATAAAAAATATGCATTCAAAATAAAATAAAATTACAAAATAAAATATAATATAATAAAATAAAGTTTCTATGGTCCCTTGCCATTCTGTGCATTCACAGTGTTTTTCTCTTTTAGGCTTTAAGGAGCCAGAAGTGAAGGATCCCTGCACCAAACTTCTCGACAGCAAACTCTTCATGCTCGATATGCTTTACTCTCATAACAAAAAGCCCAGTGATGAAGAGGAGGAAGAGGAGCTGGGACGAGAAAAGGGAGAAGAGGAGGATAAGGACAGGCCCGAGGATGTGGACAGTCACATACAAGAGACTCAGGACAGTGACAATAGACACGAGCCGTGTGAGCGCGGCAGCATTCGGGCGTTTGCAGAGCGTTTTGGAGACTTGGTGAAGGACTTGGGTTCACCTCACGTGCTACGAGAAACAATAAACGAGCCCCCGCCTCCACCTCCTCCTCCACCCAAAAAAGAATCAGACACTATCTGGGACCAGCTGCTGGCCAGCCCCCGAGAGCTGCGCATCGGCGACATCAACTTCACCGACCTGACGGACGACGACGACAAGAACGTTCTGGACGCTGCTTTGATGGGCGGCTGTGGAGACATGCCCCCTCCGCCCCCTCCTCCACCTTTCATTCCACGCTTTCCTCCACCTCCGCCTGTACTCGGGTGTGGTCCGCCACCCCCTCCTCTGCTGGGCATCATGAGGCCTCCTCCTCCTCCCATGTTCAGTGCTCCAGCGCCCCCTGTGGCCCCAACGACAGAACAACCGCTTTTCAACAAGAAGAAGAAAACCATCAGGCTGTTCTGGAGTGAGGTCAGTTCATTTATCCATATATACTACAAAAATACTTTATATATACTACAAATATATCATATATACTACAAAAATACTTTATATATACTACAAAATAAATCATATATACTACAAAAATACTTTACATATACTACAAAATAATTCATATATACTACAAAAATACTTCATAAATACTACAAAATAAATCATATATACTACAAAAATACTTTACATATACTACAAAATAATTCATATATATACACAAAACTTTATATATACTACAAAATAAATCATATATACTACAAAAATAGAATCTACAAAAACACAGACCCTTTAAATATTACAAAATAAAATATATACTACAAAAATACTTTGGATAACTAATTGACAAAAAAATGTCATAAATAGTATAGTTTAGTCATAGTATACAAATAATTAACTATCAGGACTAAAAAGAATCTAAAACACAGACCCAGGTTTAAAAAATTATTATGGAGAATTATTATTATATTATAGTATTAGTATAATTAAGTTAATATAATCATTATTATTATTATTATTTATATATTTTTTTTATTTTTCCTTATTTATTATTTTTTCCATTTATATTTTTATAACACATTTGATTTTATATTTTTATAACTCATATATAAGGCTCTTACCAACTATTGTCCTGAAAAACTTTAATAAAAAGGTAATTTTAAAAAAAAAGCTCAGTTGGTAGAGTGTTCGCCCACTGATCCAAAGGTTAGTGGTTTGAGTCCCGCTCTCAACATAAACATTATTAGTAGAGCAGGTAAATCCACTGACCCACAGGTTGTCGGTGCAATTCCTGCTCCCCAGACGAAAACTGTTGTGCAGGTGACAAAGAGCTGTATAAAAATGTGACCATGAAGATGTGTTTCATTTGGCAGCATCTTTCAGCCTTAAAGTTTCACATTTTTAAAATCTCTATGTCGTGTGTAATGTTCTGTTCTTGTGCTGTTCAGGTGCATCCAAACGAGTCTCAATACAGCCACAAATGGAGGGGCGACTCGTTTTGGTCCAGGCTGGACGACGTGAAGGTCGACACGGGGAAACTGGAGCATCTGTTTGAGTCCAAGTCCAAGGAAATGGCCGTAACAAAAGTAATTACTGCAAATATATGTGACTTACTTTGCTTAAAACAGAATAGCGACACTTTTTCTGCGTGTTTGTGTCTCAGAAAACTGCAGCAGATGGAAAACGAACAGAAATAATTGTCCTGGACTCAAAGAGAAGTAACGCCATCAACATCGGGCTCACGGTTCTGCCTCCGCCTCGCACCATCAAAACCGCCATTCTGAACTTTGACGAGTACGCACTTAACAAAGAAGGAATCGAGGTGAGAAATCAGCGACTTGTTTCTTTTATTAAGTCGTTTTAGATGAATATTATAATTTAAAATGTGACAAGGCAAGTTTATTTGTACAGCACAATTCAGACACAAAGTAACTCGAAGTGCTTTAAAGAATAAGAAAGACGTTAAAATCACAATAAACTAATTAAAACATAAATAATCATCATAAAAGTGGCATTAAAAGAGTCATTTCAGTCACATGCAGCTAATCAGAACCGTTTGACTGTCTCACATCTTCAGGAAGAATGTTCCAGGTTTTAACTGCACAAAACTGAAACACTGATTCAACATGTTTAGTCCTGGTTTAGTCCTGGTTTAGTCCTGGTTTAGTCCAAGTTTAGTCCTGGTTTAGTCCTGGTTTAGTCCTGGTTTAGTCCTGGTTTAGTCCTGGTTTAGTCCTGGTTTGTTCCGTCCAAGTTCAGTCCTGGTTTAGTCCTGGTTTAGTCCTAGTTTTCAGTAGTCCTGGTTTAGTTTAGTCAGTGTTTTAGTCCTGGTTTAGTCCAAGTTTAGTCCTGGTCCTTAGTCCAAGTTTTCCTGGTTTAGTCCAAGTTTAGTCAGTCCTGGTTTAGTCCTGGTTTAGTCCTGATCTAGTCCTGGTTTAGTTTAGTCCTGGTTTAGTCCTGGTTTAGTCTTGGTTTAGTCCTGGTTTAGTCCAGGTTTAGTCCAGGTTTAGTCCTGGTCTAGTCCTGGGAGATATTTAAACATAAATGGTAATAATATAATAATAATGATCCACAGGTGTCAGATTATAACTATAAAGCGACACAAGTGCAATATGTCTGACCTAATCCTTGTTCTGCTTTAATCCTTGTTCTGATTTAATCCTTGTTCACTCCTCACTCCTTGTTCACTCCTTGTTCACTCCTTGTTCACTCCTTGTTCACTCCTTGTTCACTCCTTGTTCACTCTTTGTTCACTCCTTGTTGCTGCAGAAAATCCTGACAATGATCCCGACTGAGGAGGAGAAGCAGAGGATCCAGGAGGCTCAGTTGGCGAACCCAGACCTGCCCCTGGGATCCGCGGAGCAGTTCCTCCTCACGCTGTCGTCCATCAGTGAACTCTCTGCCCGGCTCCAGCTCTGGGCCTTTAAAATGGATTATGAAGCAACGGAGAAGGTTTGTAAAAACACACAGACATTTAAAATACACCATAAATCTGCCATATTTAAAGGTGCACTGTGTAACTTTACTGAACGAGGCTACGCTCCTTATCTCCATGGTGATTAATCTTTGCCTTGAGTGTTCCACAGTACGGCGTTAAACTTTACCAACTTTACTCTTATCTATTGATAATACTGATGCAGCTGATGTCATCAACATTTCCTGGGGGTGTGATGCTAACTGTAGGCACTGCTCTTTCTGAAGTTTTGTTGGTGAAGTTAGACTTTAATCTGAGCTTTATTTCAACAAAATCTGACCAGAAAGAACTGACTTAGCTGAACTACAACAGGTGAGATGATTTGTGCTGTTAAACAAGTCCCTCTGACATAACATAACACGAGCTAGCTAGCATTAGCATTAGCCAACAGTTTTTTCTGTTAGTCACTCTCACTTTTTCGTGTAAAACTCCTAAGCAGGACCACGAACGCTCGGATTGATCACAGGCTCCTGAAAATGTGCTGTTTAAATCCATTTTGTATTTTCTCTTGAGTTTTCAGACTATTTTAAAACTTTTCTGGCAGTTTATGCTAATGTGTGCATTGTGTCTCCATGATAACCGCTGAACATTCCGCCATATACATGCATATAGAAGCATGACGTCACTGCAAAATATCAACCTACATTTGTTTAATACAGATGATTTTATTGCTCTTTCTTACTACTGAACTAGTCCTGTTGTGTTATTCTCAGAGAGACAGATACACGTAATCTCCCTGGAGACGTGCAGCTGGCAGATCCTTCTCCAGAAAAGTTACAAATTACAACTTTTAAATCATATCTATTCTGCAAACTGGAATTTTCTGAGTTTTTCTGCATGTTCTAGTCGTTTCTTCTCATTGAGCCTCTGAAGTTGTATTTGGAGTGATTCATATTTGAGTAAATCTTTAATCACTTATTTTCAAGACGCCATTTTGTCGATCGACCTCCGTTTAACCTCCACTGTGACACGCCCACTGTGACACGCCCACTGTGACACGCCCACTGCGACACGCCCACTGCGACACGCCCACTGCGACACGCCCACTGTGACGTACACACTTCCTTCTCCAGGTTTTATCTTTTTAATCGGCGATACTCGTAGGATTCAGCAGCGTCGCGTCATCATTTTGGTACAAATTATATCAAATCCGCTTCTCGCTAGTGTGATGTGCAGTTGTCCATAGGGGGCGCCAACAGCTCCACGGCTCTTTGCTGTGATGACGTTTACAGCGACGTCAGCTCCCATTGGACACCACAGTTTTAACACAGAAATTCCCGGACTCGTCTCTTTTATTAAGTCGTTTCAGATGAATATTGCGATTTAAAATGTGCAAATTATAACATAACGATCCACGGATGTCGCAGATTATAACTATAGAGATGCAAGAACAATAGGTCCGCTTTGAAGTTTTACTAGGACGTTTTGCTTGTAAATATAAAACGGCGTACTAAAGTGTTCCATGCAAAGTCAAACCACAGTCGGGCATTAAAACCACCTGTTGCGTAGCATGTAACGCAGCACATATGCAGAACATGTGTTTGTCTGAGGTGTGTAATGTCCCTGCATCACCATCACCGCTCAGAAAACAAACAAAACAAAACATCTTCGCGGTGACCTCATAACGTCGTAACCCTTTGGCGTGTTCGCAGCGCCTCCCCCGTTCCACATGCACGAGGAAGCGAGAAGTTTACCACCTGCGTATCTGCTGTGACCGTGACGTTTATAGATTTCTTCAGGAAGTAATCGTCTTTAATCCCTCCACTTTAAATACTTGTGGTTTTAGCTGAGGAAATTCGCGCAATCTTGAGATCAAAACGGCGTTAATAAATCAAACGGGATCTACGCTACTTCGGCTAATCCCACCCGAGCTAAACGTTTGTCCCAGGACCCCTGCACCTGCTCCGAATCCCCGCCGTCTGAGTCTGAAGTTGGGCGTGTGGTAGACGAGGTTAACGAGGGGTGTGTGATGTTTTTTATTCCAGGAAGTAGCTGAACCGCTGCAGGACCTAAAAGAAGGAATGGAGCAGTTAGAGAAAAACAAAACTCTCCGGTCCATCCTCTCCACTCTGCTTTCAATCGGGAACTTCCTGAATGGGAGCAGCGTAAGTCACACAAACACGCTGATTATGTTTAACTGTGTCTGCGGAAATACAAAAAAGAAGAAAAAAAAAGTTAGCCAAAGAGAAGGAATGGTTTGAGACGGGAGTTAAAGAAGCAGTTTTTGTTAGGAAAGAATGAGGCCTTAGACATCATCTATCTCCTATCTATAACTCCATCCTCAGACCCAAAGCAAACAAAGGAAACAAAGAGAACAATATGGCTAGCCAGTATGCTAATAGGTGTGAAATCACTCATGAGGGACTAGGGATGAAACAATAAACAATAATGTCGTTCATCATGATAAAAGGGTCGACTATAATCGTTCAGTAATCGTGATAACCGTCCAACAGAGATTATCGGCAATATATCACCAGAATCTGCAGAACAAACCGACTTCTCCAGATTATTGTTCCATTCAATTCAATCTTCATTAAGAACACAATATCTGATTTAGCAAAGTAACTGTACTCAAAATAACTAGGCCTATTCAGAATGTTCGGTATATGTCCTCGGTTTGTTCAAGTTCCAGTTTATTTAGCACATTTAAAACAACTTGAGCTCTCAAAGAACGTCACATGAAAAAAAAACACACAGCAACACGAAACGTAGGAAAAGAACCATAAAACACCTGTATATCCTGTGTAGCTAGTGTTTAATGCCAGGGAGAAGAGGTGGGTTTTCAGTCTAGTCTTAAACTGCGTTGAAGACTGAGAGGATCTGACAGGCAGAGGGCGCTGTTCCATAGTCTTGGCTCTGTCACCTCTGGGTTTGAGCCTGGCTAAATCCCAAAAAGTACAAATATGGTCCATTTCCCACTCGACGGTTCATTTACAAAGTTACAAAAATTCAGAAAACACAAGAGAGATGTGATACTCAGAAGTACGTGTGAGTTAATCAGTGCGTTTGTTGAGTAAATGTTGTATTTTGATAGTGAGGTTCAGATCTTAGCCAGAGAAAAGAAATGGTTTGAGAGGGGAGTAAAAGAAGCTATTTTTGGTAGGAAAGACAATCCATCTTTGAAGAGGAATGGGAGTGTTAGACATCGCTTGTCCCCCATATATAACTCCATCCTCAGACCCAAAGCAAACAAATGAAACAAAGAGGACAATAACGCTAGCCAGCAGGCCCATTAAGACTGAAACTGGAGACAATAGCTGTTTACAGTTTCAGCGTAGTTACGTAGCTCCAGCAGTGATTTGACCAGAGCTGAAGAACCAGTTAAACGTCTTCACTCCTACAACGTTTTGTCCTTTTGACAAATTTAACTTTGGCTTTTACGATTTGTACGAACATTTCTTAGTCCAAAGCTGCGTGTTCATGTTCACAGGCTAAAGGCTTCGAGCTGACGTACTTGGAGAAAGTCCCCGAGGTAAAGGACACAGTACACAAACAGTCGCTGCTGCATCACGCCTGCTCCATCGTGGTGGAGAACTTCCCTCAAAGCACTGATCTCTACTCCGAGATTGGCGCCATCACAAGGACAGCAAAGGTACTACACATCACGTTAAACTGACAGTCCTGTTTATGGCGTGACAGCGCTGACTCACTATGACGCGGTTTGCTTCAGGTGGATTTCGATCAGCTGCAGGAGAATCTGTGCCAGATGGAGCGGCGCTGCAAAGCATCATGGGACCATCTAAAGGTGATCGCCAAACACGAGATGAAGCCTCAGCTCAAGCAAAAGATGTCCGACTTCCTGAAAGACTGTGCCGAGAGAATAATCATACTCAAGATCGTTCACCGCAGAATCATCAACAGGTATTAAGACAGTTTGCCTTAAAGTTTCACTGTGTAACTTTTCAGGTGTTTGCACTGAGTACGTTTCCATGCACCAGAGTATCTCGGTTATGAGCTTTATCCTGGTTATGACAATATTTTTACATGCGTTCAAAGAAATCAGGAGACTCTTACCCTCGTATACTTGTGCAATGTGGATATTTAGAGCGGTCGCTATGACAACCATGGCACAGATATGGCATTGCGCTAAACACTGTAGTAACGTTGCTAGCTCGCTAACACTTTTAAGCCCAATGAACTTTAAAATAAAGGCGTTAGAAGGTGATTTATTGAAATATATTGAAATGATCTGCTTTATTTTTGTTTGTGTAAAATAATATAGAAGTTTGAGTCATTTTGGAAAAGCTGCTGCTCTTACTGTATTTGTTACTTCACTTCGCACATGCCACAGTTTCAGAATATTATCAGAATATCCCTGTTTCTCATTCCTGGGATACTGTCTTATCCAGGACACTGCGTTAACCTTGACTATCACAAAACCAGGATACTCAAGAAACATGTTCATAACCGGGACACTCCTGGAATGTTCCTCTGTGTAGCATTAAGCTTATCTCAAGTGGAGATGGAGGAGCAAGTGAAGGCCAATTTACAGGTCAGCTCTGTGGAGAGATGACCCTGTACAGTAAGAATACATAGTTAGATAGACAGGTACAACTGTAAGTGAATAAATACAAGATAAATTTCGTATTTTCGCACCTGAGTATAAGCCGCACCATCCAAAAAATGCATAATAATGAAGAAAGAAAACATATATTTAAAGTGAATAAATACAAGCTTAGTACTGTATTTTCCGGAGTATAAATTGTATCTGAGTATAAGTCGCACCCCGGCCAAACTATTAAAAAAGTGCAATTTCAATTTTATTTCTGTAGCACATTTAAAATACAACTTAAACTGCCCAAAGTGCTTCACACAAAAGTCAACAAAAAACCCTCCATCAGAAAAGTTACACAGTGCATCTTTAAGCATTTCCTATCATTTAATTTTCTATAGTTTGATGGTATTTTTCCATTTGTGCAGGTTCCATTCGTTCCTGTTGTACCTGGGCCAGCCCGCCTACAGCGTCCGAGAGATAAGTGTCCACAGGTTTAGTAAAATACTGAGCGAGTTTGCACTAGAATACCGAACGACCCGAGAGCGAGTCTTACAACAGAAGCAGAAGCGAGCCGACCACCGCGAGCGAAACAAAACCAGAGGAAAGATGATCATTGACGTCACCGCTCCCGTGAGTCTCACACAGATCCACAGTTTAAATACGGCTCCTTTCATTTTGGCTTTATCTTTTTTCTATTTTCATTTTCAAATCCATGCATAGACTGTTTATATAAATGGACGTAGCTAACCTGCTAGCTGCTGCGTTCTCATTATTTTGGTCTTAAATGTTCGTATTAACCCTCTACATGATCCTGGGGTTTTTATTTCACTATTGTGTCTGTAAATCAAGATATGAACATTAATAACAGACAAATCAGACACCTTCTTTCCCTGAGTTTGCTCTCGCTAGCGTTAGCAACAGGTTTGATTGACAGCGTCGCTAAGGGTCCGCTTTCTGATAAACTAGCGGTACGGGTGGGAAAGCGGGGTTAACTTCAACAGCCTCGCTCCAGATTGGCTCTTTAGTTGCTATGATACTCGCGCTTGGAATTCCTAATATGAAACTCAGCTCCAAATTAGCCGCTATAACTGCTAGCCTCAATTAGCTTCATTTGACTGGAGCTGAACGCCACTCAGTCCACTTCTTTACACAGTCTATGCCTCCACCTGAGCCCTTTCCTTACATTTCCATGTTCTTGGTTTCTGCTGTTTTTCCCTGTAGTCTGAGGATGAAGAGGAGACTGAGGTATCTTAGCGTGTGCTGCCTTTTTGCATGAACACGTTTGCATGAGACTCCTAACACTTTGTCATTTTCTTTCCTCTTTAAACATCATTGTGCAAAGCTGAACTGGCTGCGTTTAAGCTTCTGCTGTGTCTTGTGTGAAAAGCAGAATCACATCCACATAGGGCTGGGCAATCAGGATTTGTTTTACATTAATTTTCTGAACTTAAACATGGCAGACAGCTTTTAACTCAACCAAATTCTTGACTTATACTGAAAACCTTCTAGTTAAAGGGCTCATGTGATGCTGTTTTCTGATCTGATCTAATGTTTCCTCGTCACCAACAGATCTGGAGTTGTGTTTTTTTGTTTCATTCACACATGTTTAACACACAAACCCTGCAGATTTAGGCTGAGTTCTTCTCTCAAACTCAAAACACTTTGTTCCACCATGTGATGTCATCGTGTGGTAATACAGGAAGTGCTCCAATGTGTTTTTAAACTCCACACACCTTCACTAGAATCATTTGGAAGATTTCAGCCCTGGAATTACCAATCTACTACTGAACTTAAAGGTAAAAAAGGATGCTAACTTGAAAACTACCACTTCATGACATCACAAGGTGGAACAGAGCATTTTGAGCTTTGGAGATGTTACAGACTAATAATAAAGTGTTACTCAAACATGTGTGAGTGAAACAAAACACAACTCCAGGTCTGTTTTTGAGGAGGAAACGACATTATAACATGGTTTAAACCTCACAAAAGTCAATTTGGCATAATATAGGACCTTTAAAAAGACCCAAAATGGCAGAATCTTTCTCTCAATTCAAAGTCGATGAATGGCCCAGCCCTTCGTCCACAGACATTACACATTTATAATATGTTTGTGTCTGCGTTCAGTGCGGTCGGCGCAGCTCCAGCGCCGGGAACAGTAACAGCGGCCCGAGCCTCGGTCAGGACAGCGAGCAGCCTCAAGGCCTCGGACACGCCGAAGACGCCGCCGAACACGAGCACATGAAGGCCGTCCTGAGAAACAGTCTCAGCGGAGGAGACAAGGAGGCGAGCGCCGTACCAGGACTACGGACACGCACACGCTCTCGGCCCGGGCGCGGAGGTGAGAGACTCAGACACAAAACGGTAAATGGTCAAATATTTATATAGAGCGTTTCCATCGTCAAGTCACTCAAAGGAACCACTCACCCCACATCCAGCTCCTTCGACTCTGGCTCCGATTCACTTTCTATTGAAAAACTGTGGCTCCTCTCTGTGTAACCGCTGCTGTCAGACTCGTCATTTTGGTCTTAAATGTTCGTATTAACTCTCTGCATGATCCTGGATTTTTTTATGTCACTATTGTGTCTGTAAATCAAGATATGAACATTAATAACAGACAAATCAGGCGCCTTCTTTCCCCAAGTTCACTCCTGCTAGCGTTAGCAACCTGTTTGATTGACAGCGTTGCTAAGCTGCCACTCCCTGCTAAACCAGTGTGTCGTAATGAGTAGGGTGAGAAGACCAAAGGATGCAGAACTCGGGGCAAGTTTACAGTGTTTATTGACAGAAGTGACACAAACAAGCAAATGACGTTAGATAACACAGGAGGAGCTGGGTGCAGGGGAGGCAGGGTCAGAAGATTACAGAGGTGTCAGATACAAGGAGACGAGCTGAACCAGGATACAGGGGTACCGGGGAAACAGGGTCGAAGGCGGGAGTCCAGAACTGTACACGAGCAGGAACACGAGCAGGAACACAAGCAGGAACACAGCAGTTACACGAACAGGACTCAATCAGGTAAAACAACAGGTACACAAACAGGTAGAACAACAGGAACACGAACAGGTAGAACAACAGATGATCCCCAAGTGTGAGGTCCTGGCCCCTCCTATCCACAGCAGGTGGCGTTGATTGTGCTGATGGATTCCAGGTGCGTGTAGGAGGAGCCAGGACTCCGCCCAGCTCCAGGCTCAGACACATGAGGGAGGGACAGAACAGGGATCATGACACAGTGGTGCTAAGCGGGAAGGGACTCGCTCCTGATTGGCTCTTTGGTTGCTATGATACTGGAGGATACTGTAAGTCGAACGTTGCGGGTGACGTCACACTCACTCAGTCCACTTCTTTATACAGTCTGTGGTTAAGTGTCTTGCCCAAGGACACAACGATGGCATTCATCAATAAAATAAAATAAAACACGGTGAAGATGTTTTTCACTTCCTGTCCATTATCTTGGGACAAAACTCTTTACTTTCTGTAGTGTCTTATATAAAGCTACATGGACCCGAGTTAGATTCCCTGGACATAGGGGGCTTCTTATGTGGAGTTTGCACGTTCTCCTTGTTATTTGTGGGTTTCTTCCAGGTTCCAAAAAGTCCAGATTGTAGCTCATGTCATGTGTGTTTACTTTATGTTTACTTTATCCGTTGCCATTTCGGGGCTAAATACACATCTGGTGAGTAATATCTGATGTTTTGTTCAGGTCGCACCCTGCAGGCTCGGAGCCCCGCCATCGAGGACGCGCCGGTCACAGGAGAAGACGCGGCTGACGAGATCATGGAGCGAATCGTGAGGTCGGCCACACAAGGTCCGTCTGCACGAGCCCAGCCCCGAGAGAGGAGGAGGTCCAGGGCCAACCGCAAATCTCGTAAGACCCACACACGAAATACAGGGTGTCCATAAAGGCTCTTTAGAATTTAAAAATGTCAAAACAAAGGCGGTTGATAAGATGTATTAATTAGACGTGTTCTGTTGTATTCAGAGGTTCTAAAAGTTTTGAATCACGTTGCATTTTTGTAGTTGATTAAAGAGGCATCGCTTTGAATGAACCTCCTCCTCAAGAGAAGCACAATGTGGATCATGGTTTTACTGAGACAAAATAAGATCCACAGACTCAACGAAACTACAGAACAAAGTCTGGAAGAGACAAACCGTCACGTCCAGCTCTTCATGCATGAAACAAGACATTTATGGAGACAGGGACAGTGTTAGAGAGAAAGAAGTGGACCGAGAACATGAGGAACATCTTTCTATGGAGATCTTTATACGGGACATTACTGAACCAAAGCAAAATTACTGTGGTCTACTACAGCGATGAAGGTCTACTACAGCGAAACACGACAAGAAACCCAGTCCCGCCTCGATGTTCTTCATGTGACTAATGGAGCTCATATAGAGGTGGATCAAACACTGAGAATAACAGAAAAAGTATGATTAAGATCTTATCACCTGCCTTTGTAATACACTGCCTGGCCAAAAAAAAAAAGGTCACACACTCTAATATTTGGTTGTTCCACCTTTAGCTTTGATTACGGCACATTCACTGTGACATTGTTTCGATTTCAGTTCTGCAATGTCACAGATTTATTTCCATCCAGTGTTGCTTCATTTTTCACCAAGATGTTGCATTGATGATGGTCGAGTCTGACGCTGCACAAAGCTTCTCCAGCACATCCCAAAGATTCTCACTGGGTTAAGGTCTGGACTCTGTGGTGGCTCCATGTGTGAAAATGAGTCTCATGCTCCTGAACCTCTCTGTCACAATCTGAGCCCCATGAATCCTGGTATTGTCTTGGAATAAAAGAAAATCCACTGATGGAATAACCTGGTCATTCAGTATCTTCAGGTGTCAGCTGACCTCATTCTTTGAGCACAGACTGTTGCTGAACATAGACCTGACTCGTACCTATAGACTCGGACCTATTTGCTTAGTTAAATCCAGGTGAAGACTTTTTTTTTTGGCCAGACAGTGTATTTTTTTATGTGACTTGATGGATACCCTGTTCTTCATTATTATTTTCATCCAGCTGTGTAAAAGTGCCTGTGTTTTCCTTCAGTGCGACGGACGTTGAAAAGTGGTTTGACTCCAGAAGAAGCTCTGGCTTTAGGATTAGTTGATTCTCCAGAGCCTCCAGTTTGATGAGCCGCTCTTCGTCGGGTTCAGGGCGGCTCCGTCTCTGTTTGTCTGCATCTGTCGACTCGTCCTCACAGACTCAGAATAACCCCACTGTGGAGCAAATATCAGTGTAATACAAACCATGAAATCAGATATTCAGAATATCTGGAATACGGTAATTCAAATATTGATCAAATCTTTTTTTTCATAAATTATATCAGTATGATATTTATAATGCTACTTTTTTATTTTAAGCTGTGAATTTGAAATAAGACGAAAATGAAAAAGGATTTAATAATATTCAGCACCTGTTTATTAGAATTTAGTTTTTGAACAAATGTGGTGGTTTTCAGTGCCTTTGCATTCACATATACAGTACATATACAGCTCTGTTACTCGACACCTCCATCACACGGAACCATCCAGAACCATCCAGAACCATCCAGAACCATCCAGAACCATCTAGAACCCTGCTCCGGTCACACCAGAGCCGTCCCGTGTCTTTTGTGGTCATTTATGGTCAGTATATTGTCTGTCTGTGGTGGACACCGGTCACTTGCCTAATTGTTGTATTTATTTGTGATTTGAAGATAGTGTTTTGTCTTCAGATGTGTGGATTATTGCACCTTACTCTCATGTTTGACTCACAGTGAGAGGTAAAATCAAAGACAAAATGTTTTACATAAACTGTAAAGTGTAAAAAGTTTAAGACTTCGACAGTTTGAAGTTTAAAGTTTGAGGACAACCACAGATCTGAAACGTGTACATGTGTACATGTGTATGTGTACATGCACCTGTGTACACACTTGTACACATGTACACATACACATTTACACATGTACCTGTGTACCGCTGGAGTGTCTGTATCAGCATGTTTAGCGTGTTCAGGTTGTGTATTTTTGTAATTTCTGTAGAAATTTGTATTATAGTCTGGCCACGCTGTTCTGTGAACTGTATTTAAAATGAAATACTTTTGCTTAAATGTTTTTGCTCCAAGGACACAGCTGGATTTGTACTGAACACAGTGGTCACTTTATACTTTGTATTGACTTGAACAGATTTGGGGACATTTTGGATCCTGTGTCATACAGAGCAGTGTCCTCAGTATGCAGCGTTACACTTACAGTGTAAACACTTTCTGCAATAAAAAAGTAAATATAAAATACACAGGTATCAACATCTTTTACTTAAAGGTATTCTTAAATATGAACATTTCACTTTCTGTTTTGTGCACATGAGTGGGAGAAGCAGCAGCTGTGGATAAAAGGGTTTTACTTTGACCATTTGACCATGTGTGTGGGGTCCGGCTCTGCCCCCTGCTGGAGGCGGAGGAGGCTCTGCAGCAGCATGAGCTGCTGGGAGAACACTAGAGTCAGGAGGAAGAACACTAGAGTCAGGAGGAAGAACACTAGAGTCAGGAGGAAGAACACTAGAGTCAGGAGGAAGAACACTAGAGTCAGGAGGAAGAACACTAGAGTCAGGAGGAACAACACTAGAGTCAGGAGGAAGAACACTAGAGTCAGGAGGAAGAACACTAGAGTCAGGAGGAAGAACACTAGAGTCAGGAGGAAGAACACTAGAGTCAGGAGGAAGAACACTAGAGTCAGGAGGAAGAACACTAGAGTCAGGAGGAAGAACACTAGAGTCAGGAGGAAGAACACTAGAGTCAGGAGGAAGAACACTAAAGTCAGGAGGAAGAACACTAGAGTCAGGAGGAAGAACACTAAAGTCAGGAGGAGGAACACTAGAGTCAGGAGAGAAGAACACTAGAGTCAGGAGGAACAACACTAGAGTCAGGAGGAACAACACTAGAGTCAGGAGGGAAGAACACTAGAGTCAGGAGGAAGAACACTATAGTCAGGAGAGAAGAACACTAGAGTCAGGAGGAAGAACACTAGAGTCAGGAGGAAGAAACACTAGAGTCAGGAGGAAGAAACACTAGAGTCAGTCAGGAGGAAGAACACTAGAGTCAGGAGGAAGAACACTAGAGTCAGGAGGAAGAACACTAGAGTCAGGAGGAAGAACACTAGAGTCAGGAGGAAGAACACTAGAGTCAGGAGGAAGAACACTAGAGTCAGGAGGAAGAACACTAGAGTCAGGAGGAAGAACACTAGAGTCAGGAGGAAGAACACTAGAGTCAGTCAGGAGGAAGAACACTAGAGTCAGGAGGAAGAACACTAGAGTCAGGAGGAAACACTAGAGTCAGGAGGAAGAACACTAGAGTCAGGAGGAAGAACACTAGAGTCAGGAGGAAGAACACTAGAGTCAGGAGGAAGAACACTAGAGTCAGGAGGAAGAACACTAGAGTCAGGAGGAAGAAACACTAGAGTCAGGAGGAAGAACACTAGAGTCAGGAGGAAAGAACACTAGAGTCAGGAGGAAGAACACTAAAGTCAGGAGGAGAACACTAGAGTCAGGAGGAAGAACACTTAAGTCAGGAGGAAGAACACTAGAGTCAGGCGGAAGAACACTAAAGTCAGGAGGAGGAACACTAGAGTCAGGAGGAAGAATTCTAGAGTCAGGAGGAAGAACACTAGAGTCAGGAGGAAGAACACTAGAGTCAGGAGGAAGAACACTAGAGTCAGGAGGAAGAACACTAGAGTCAGGAGGAGGAACACTAGACTCAGAGGAAGAACACTAGAGTCAGAGGAGAACACTAGAGTCAGGAGGAAGAACACTAGAGTCAGGAGGAGGAACACTAGAGTCAGGAGGAAGAACACTAGAGTCAGGAGGAGGAACACTAGAGTCAGGAGGAAGAACACTAGAGTCAGGAGGAAGAACACTAGAGTCAGGAGGAAGAACACTAGAGTCAGGAGGAAGAACACTAGAGTCAGGAGGAGGAACACTGGAGTCAGGAGGTGCTGGAGATCAGCCCAAGAGGACAGGCACCTTTTGAAAAAATGACATTATTTATGAGGGTTCACAAGGTTCTGTTCAGATACAAATGATTCACTCTTCGTTGTGTTTTAGCCTCCTGTTTTAGACGGTGGTGAATGAATCACTCTCCAAAAATCACACTCCACACAGACAGCTGCATGTATCTGTGACATTGTGCACATGACACAAGTTACGGCCATACTTCTGCCTTTGGGCCTCACATGACATTAAAGCCAGGTGCCTCCAAACAAAACATAATGCTGCAGTGCCATCTGGCAAGACACTTCACCCTCTGGTGTTTTTGAGTTTGAGGATAAATGAATGAGTCAGCTGAGTGTAGAGACCATTTGTTCTACCTTTAAATGGGATAAAAACAAATGCATGAAAATGATAACAGATTTTTTTTTTTTTTTTTAAGTAAATACAATAAAAATATTATATTAAAAATGATAACAAGTAAAAATAAAATATAATGTAAAAAAAAAAAAAAAAAAAAATAAACGTAAGAAAATGTTAAAATAAATGTTAAAATAAAAAAAAAATAAATGTAAAGAAGAAAATAAATAATATAAAATAATATAATATAAATATTATTATTAAAATATACGATATATTTAAGAAATTAAACATTATAAAATATTTTTGAAAATTTAATCAAATTGGGGCTGTTGTATTTCCCTGTCCGCTAGAGGTCGACAACGCCACGCAAAAGTCATTAGTTTATAAGACCACCAGATGAAGACCGTGGGCTAGCGTTAGCTTTAGCTTTAGCTTTAGCCACTAAAACCTCGGCATTTGGTCCGGAGGCGGGATTTAAGATTCTATTGTAAAAAAAAACCAACATACTTTTTGACAAGACAAAGCGAATTTAGACCTAAAATTGTACCAAAAACACATCCAGTTTTTCTGTTACTTTCCGTTGATGCATCAGAGGCGCCATTTCCCCCAAACGCAGTAAAACAGACACTTTACATTAGTGGTTATTCTGGTAAATGTTGCTAATAATAATAATAATAATAATAATAATAATAATAATAATAATAATAATAATAATAATAATAATAATAATAATAATAATAATAATGAATAAATAAATAAAGACGAGATCGCAAAAATTCTGTAAATGTTGCTGAACCTTTATATTCGCTGATAATATAATGAGCGCTGTCTCCATGGAAACGCAGCACTCGGTCTCCATGGAAACAGTGCGTAGCAGTGAGTTAGCTTTGATTGACGTGAAATGCTAAGTACCCGCCCCCGGACGAAATGCTTATGATTTAGAGCGTCCTGCCCCCGTTACACCGCCCCGCTGAGCTGCAGACCTGTTGTGTCGACCCCAGGAGCTGTTAAACCCGTGCAAACCCGTGTGAATCATGGCTAAAGACATCACTCTGTACTGGGGCTCCGGCTCTGCGCCCTGCTGGAGGATCATGATCGCTCTGGAGGAGAAGGCTCTGCAGGGATACAACCACAAACTTCTCTCGTTTGACAAGATGGAGCATAAGTCTCAAGAAGTGTTGAGCCTGAATCCCAGAGGACAGGTAGGCTCCCGGAGCATGGGTTACACAGATGATACTAGTGTTTAAATAAAACCTCTGTCCAATGTTTACGGCCTGTTGTTTATGAGGACTGAAGAGTGCCCTTTGGAAAATAAAAATGGCTTCTTTATAGAGTTAATGAAGCAAAAGGCCTTTCAGTGTAATGGTTGATATCACGTATCAACGTCATCACGTCATCATCCCGTAACAGACACAGTTTTATTTGGAGAGTTGAACAATGCCTTGAATCTATAATTTTATTTATTTTATTTATTTATGTTTTTTTAATCTGTTGATTATTTATTTTAGTTCGGTTTTTTAATTACATTTTTTAATATTTTATTTTTTATCATATTTATTTATGTATTTATTTCATGCTATTTATAATAATAATACTAAAAAATGGTGTGAAATAAAATAAAAATAAATAAATATAAAATAAATATAATATAATATATAATAATAATATAAATTAATAAAATTTATTTATTTAAAAAAGATTTGTACCTTTTTTTGGGGGGTTTTTTTTTTTTTTCTTTTCTTTCTCTCTCTCTCTCTCTCTCTCTCTCTCTCTCTCGTTTTTATTATGCAAATGTCAAACCGACACTATATTTCATCAACAAACACCAGGTGAGCAGATTGAGTATTTTATCTTTGTGTGTTGTCTTTCCCAGCTTCCAACTTTCAAACATGGGGACAACGTTGTGAATGAATCGTACGGAGCCTGCTTGTACATTGAGGTAAGAGGTAAACTTCTAATAATAATCTTTGTGTTGTTTATTTCTGTGCATCACTGTATATAATGGTTTGTTTTTGCAGAATCAGTTCAAGTCCCAGGGGAATAAGCTGATCCCAGACTCCTCTGCTGAGATGGCCCTGATGTACCAGCGCATGTTTGAGGGACTAAACCTCAATGACAAAATCAGTAAGAATTATTAAATCAGACCTGTTCTGCAAAATGTACTTTTCGGAGTTACCGGTACACACACTATGACATATGCACTTTGTTCTCCTGTTTTCTTTTCTTAATCAGTGATGGCATGGGATTCGGCAGTGTCACATAGTCATTTTGAAACAGTTTTTTTTTTTTTTTTATGAGCTGCAGCTATCCAGTGTTAGGTGAAAATTGCAATTAAAAATTTGTAAATTATAACATAATGACCCACGGTGTCAGAAATTATAACTATAGAGCGGCACAAGCACAATACGTCTGCTTTAAGTCACTGTCAAAACTACTTTACAATTAGTTTTATAAATGTTCATTATCCAGGTGCTACTAAAAAACATCCAACACTGCCCCCTACTGTTAGTACATAAGATATGCCAATAACTTACAAACTGGGTCACTAATGCATAAATATAACTCTGTTGTGCATTTCCTCGTAGATGCCGTGGTGTATTATGAGTACTATGTGCCTGAAGCGGAGAGGAATGATTCTCTGCTGAAGAAACGCAAAGATGATCTGGCGTCTGAGCTGAAGCTGTGGGAGGGTTACCTGGAGAAGGTTTGTGTTCACCACTGCACCTTAAACGCCTCACATCTGCTGCTCTGTTGACTCCTGTGTCTTGCTCTCGTTTCAGTCGGGCCCTGGTTCGTGCTTGGCGGGTCAGCACTTCTCTCTGGCCGATGTGACAATCTTCCCAGCTGTGGCTAACCTCTTCAGATATGGGTAAATACAAACATTTTTGATTTATTACACATCGGCAACTTAAAATTCAAATGTGTTTTTTCTGGCTTGACTTTGTCAGGTTGTCGGCCGAGCGTTATCCCAAACTGGCTCAGTATCATGCTCTGCTCAAGGACCGGCCCAGCATTAAAGCCAGCTGGCCCCCGCACTGGCTGGAGAACCCACAAGGGCAAAACACACTCAGAGACGTCTAGGAGTTAAGAGGAAGCTAACAGGAAATGATCAAGCATCTGTAGTGAAAGTAAATCATCTGTTCTACTAACATAATGTGAGGAAACGTTTACTGTATCGTTTCATTTCAGTTTATGTCTGAAGTATTTGCACTATCGACTTTATTGCACTAGTACAGAAGACGCTGCCTTTCTTTAATCCTTAAACTTCAAGCTCGCCACTAAAACTGTTAAAAGCACTTATGGCCTTGTAACTCACGATTTCATTGTACAAAAATACAACCAAGCTTTGCAAAATATCCTCTCGTTTTATTTAACTTTTTCTAAAATGTTTTAGATCAAATGAATGCAGTTTTAGTAAAGAAGGACACTAAAACATGTATTTATTTATTATTGTGCAACACATTACAGTACAAGTAGAAAGTACAGTGAACCACGGTTCAAAGGTCAAAGGTCATAGGGAAAGTCTATCACATAGCAGCATATTATGGCACTCCATGGAGTATAATCATTTCTAGATGTAATTTCCTCATTCAACAGGACAGTCAAATGAAAGTGGGTCTAACGAAACGTGTTTGATTGTATTTTTAAGATTAAGGTACATTTACATTGTGGCCTTCTAATAACTAACATCACCAGGGTTGTTCCTTAAAGCTAGTACAGGCACATTACGTATTCACATTGCACAGCGTCAGCCGTCGGCTTTCCCACTGAGTCTCTTCTCTGCAGAGGTCATTCCTGCAGCGCTCTGGCTGTAAGTCTTCTGCTCGGAGCGCTCCTCGTGTGATTGGCTGGATCTCAGGTGGCGTAAAGGTAGTAGGGTTAGCACAGGCACATTCACTGATTTAGTGGCCAGCTCCACCAGTGGTTTTTTGAACAGCTGCAGATTCAGTTCAAGGCTGTTCTTTAAGGCAACAAATGATTCTGGACAAAAAGTCTGATCCCTGAGAGCTGGGTGAGGTCAGGGATGTGCTGTCCCACGCTTTAGTCCGCTGGGTGCTCTGGACACGAGCGATTCACCTCAAACCATTCATCTATGCACCTGTGATCAAAGCAGCACTTAGACCTGTGTAAACATCAAACTTTAAGACTTTTACTGCTCATTTTACCCTTTGTGGTAGATGCAGAGGCAGGGCAGCCGGGCGATCGTGTCTCCCTGCTCCATTTCATCTAAACATATGGCGCACTCCCCCGAGTCTCTGGAGAGAATGTCCTCTGCCAAACACAAAGCAAAATATAACATGATATTAACCAGAAAGTAAACTATTTAAAGTGTCCTCATTACAAAAGAACGATCTCATATGCCCACTGTGTTACCATGGTGACGTAACGGCAAGAAAAAAGGTTTCAGTAACTCTTTATGAAGTAAACATGGGGAATGCAGGCTTATGTGCATTTCATTCCATTTTCTTGTGTATGTAACAGTGCCATCTAGTGGTGAGGCATACAGTAAGTATTCTTAGTAGGTTATAACCATGCAAATCTGTAAATACACTATGAGATTAGTACATAATACAGAAACTACTACGGCGCTACAGACAAAATAACCCCAAAATGATTCTAAATGTACAATATCCTTAAAAAAAAAAAAAAACACGAGCTGGAATAAGTAAACACAAAAATACGACATTTTAGTGCTTAGTTTCAATCTATAATGAGACAGCTCTAATCAAATCAGAAAAATAATTTAAAGCTCCAGGCTGGTACAAAGAAAAAATACCCATGTAAATATTGACTCCCAAAAGTGATGTTCCAACTAATGTAACTATATATTGACCTTTTTCCAATTCAATTCAACTTCTCTTTATTGTCACATGTGCATATACATACAAGATATATAGCACAGATGAAATCGCTGCCCTCTTCCACCTCAGAGCAAACATATTAATAAGAGATAAAGATAAAAAATAAATACAAATTTGCAAACAACAAAAAAGGAAATGTGCAACCAAGTAACATTAAAAATATAAACAAAACAGAAACATTCAAGTAAAGATAACCAAAGATAGAAGTGAGGTATTGCTAAATATATAAAGTTATTGATTGTCCATATATAAGTAACAATTATTGATTGTCCTTATAAAAGTGAGGTAGTGCTTCATGGTCCAGTTTTCTCAGTGAGTGACAGGGGCTGAGGGGGGCAGAGGGGAGAAGTGAGGGTGGGGCAGGGAGAGAGTTGAGTCTCCTGAGCCTGGTGGAAGAAACTGTCCCTGAGTCTGCTGGTTCTGGCCTGAAGGCTCCGCAGTCTCCTCCCTGATGGCAGCAGGCTGAAGAGGCTGTGAGATGGATGGGTGGGGTCACCTCCTGGTGGCTTTGCGGGTGAGGCGGGAGGGATAAATGTCTAGTAGAGGGGGGAGAGGAACACCGATGATCCTCTCAGCTGCTCTGATGATGCGCTGCAGAGTCTTTTTGCGGAGGACGGTGCAGGAGAGCCGTACCACACCGTGATGCAGCTGGATAAGATGCTTTCGATAGTGCCTCTGTAGAATGGGGATGGGGGCCGGGGCTGGGTCTGCGCTCTCCTAAAGTCCACAACAATCTCCTTCGTCTTCTCCACATTCAGGTGGAGACTGTTGTCCTTGCACCACGTGGTCAGCCTGTTAACTTCACTCCTGTAACTCGTCTCATCGTTGTTGTGGATGAGGCCGAGCAGTTGTGTCGTCCGCAAACTTAATGAAAAGGTTGGAGCTGGATGTTGGGGTGCAGTCTTGAGTCAGGAGGGTGAAGAGGAGGGGACTCAGCACACATCCCTGGGGGGCCCCTGTGTTCATCACGACCGTGCTGGATGTGTCGTTTCCTACTCGAACTGACTGCCTACTTCCACCTACTTTTTTCATAAAAGCAAATAAACCTCTCTTTCTGTGTAGCAGCACTTTCGATTTAGTGGAAATCACTTTCTTTTCAATGTGGGGAAAAGCTGTGGCACTAAAATATTATATAAAGTCGGTTGGTTTGTGTCAAATGTTCAAAAAAATCAAACTGCAACGATTCTCTGGGAAACTTTAAAACGGCTCTTTAGTCCTGAAATAACTTATTTACTGTCAAGATCAGCAGCTCCAAACAAAATAATACAACCCAAATCCATATGTAAGTAAAAAATCATTATGTGCAGGTTTTTACAGTGGATACCTCTACCAACCAAATCAGAAAAATAATTTAAATTTCCACACTAGTACATCGAGCCAGGCCGAGCTATAACTTCCTTAGCACCGACTGAAACGTCATCGTGATCAGTAATGACACACAATAACATCTCCACCCAGTCCCCAGTGCGTCCTTACTGTTGTAGGTGAGCCGTGCTTTGCTGAAACACATGAGCAGGTGCTTTTCGATCTCGTCTGTGGCCATAAACTTGGAGCAAACGGGGCAGTGGAAACCTGGAGGAAGCAAACAAAGGAATAAATCAGCTCAGACGCTCTTACGACACCCATAAGATTTTTATTGATATGTACACAGCCGCGGGACAGTGAGCCGGGCCTGTCCTTAAAGAGGGCGTGACCACAAACCCTCGTTTTAAATCTCTGTGTTTACTGTAAGCGCTCTGTTCAGATCTATATGATTTGTTGTAATACCAGTTCATACTTTTTCATTTCTTTGCTCCAGTTTTGCTCTTTACACGACCCAGATGTCAGTACTAGTTTGTATTTAAAGTCTATGGTCAGAGTGTTACCACAAACAGGGTAAAAATAACCCCTCAAATCATATGAAAAGTACCGATACTGTCTTAAGTTTTCAAGTTCAAGTTTCAGCTTTGAGCAAAACAAAACTAAAAACACAAAATTAAGAAGAAAAGTTAAGAAATTGACTTGTATTGTTCCTGTTTTGCACTTGAGCAAATGAAAAACACACACTTACTCTTTAATCTTTACTATTTAAAACAGGTTCTCCAATACTTTTACTTAAGTAGATTTTTTCATGTGGTACTTTTACTTGAGTAAGTTTTTACTTCTGCATCTACTTTTACTTAAGTAACAAGACTGAGTACTTCATCCGCTCTGGTGTAGATTAGTACAGACATGTGACGTCGGTTTTCTTACACAGGACTTTCTATTTGTATTTATTGAGGCTTGGTGTTGGCTCAGGGTGTTTCCTTGTGACCGTAACAGACTTGGCAGTAGTAGTAGTTGCAGTAGTACTAGCAGTAAAACCATACTGCTTTTAGTTTCATAATCTGGCTACATTTCTACTCAAAACATGCAACATGACGAGTGTGAGATACTTAACATGGTCCTCGAGGCACTTTTTACTCAAAACTGTGACTGTTGTTCCTGACGTTTCATTGTGAACAGGTTTCAGAAAGTTTGAGAGATGTGAACGCAGGAGTTTGAGAAGCGTTTGTTTTGTGGGCGCTTTGAGGCCTTGCAGCAACACGTCTCACATGCTTTTTAAAGTGCAATAAGAAGAGGAACCCTGAGGAAGTGTGCTGCAAGCCTGTTAGTTCTGCTCAAGAGACGCAAAACAGAGAAGGAACAACACAAACGGCTGCATTTTGAAATGTTTCCTCTAATAAAGTAGAACTTCAAACTACTACTACTAACACAGAGACTAGTGCACTAACACAGAGACTAGTGCACTAACACAGAGACTAGAGCACTAACACAGAGACTAGAGCACTAACACAGAGACTAGTGCACTAACACAGAGACTAGAGCACTAACACAGAGACTAGTGCACTAACACAGAGACTAGTGCACTAACTCAGAGACTAGTGCACTAGACTAGTGCACTAACACAGAGACTAGAGCACTAACACAGAGACTAGTGCACTAACACAGAGACTAGTGCACTAACACAGAGACTAGAGCACTAACACAGAGACGAGTGCACTAACACAGAGACTAGTGCACTAACACAGAGACTAGTGCACTAACACAGAGAACTAACACAGAGACTAGTGCACTAACACAGAGACTAGAGCACTAACACAGAGACTAGTGCACTAACACAGAGACTAGTGCACTAACACAGAGACTAGTGCACTAACACAGAGACAGTGCACTAACACAGAGACTAGTGCACTAACACAGAGACTAGAGCACTAACACAGAGACTAGAGCACTAACACAGAGAACACACTCAGAGACTAGTGCACTAACACAGAGACTAGTGCACTAACACAGAGACTAGAGCACTAACACAGAGACTAGTGCACTAACACAGAGACTAGAGCACTAACACAGAGACTAGTGCACTAACACAGAGACTAGTGTGCACTAACACAGAGACTAGTGCACTAACACAGACACTAGACTAGTGCACTAACACAGAGACTAGAGCACTAACACAGAGTGACAGAGACTAGTGCACTAACACAGAGACGAGTGCACTAACACAGAGAGACTAGTGCACTAACACAGAGACTAGTGACTAGAGCACTAACACAGAGACTAGAGCACTAACACAGAGACTAGAGCACTAACACAGAGACTAGTGCACTAACACAGAGACTAGTGCACTAACACAGAGACTAGTGCACTAACACAGAGACTAGAGCACTAACACAGAGACTAGAGCACTAACACACAGACTAGAGCACTAACACAGAGACTAGTGCACTAACACAGAGACTAGAGCACTAACTCAGAGACTAGTGCACTAACACAGAGACTAGTGAGACTAGTGCACTAACACAGAGACTAGTGCACTAACTAGTGCACTAACACAGAGACTAGTGCACTAACACAGAGACTAGAGCACTAACACAGAGACTAGTGCACTAACACAGAGACTAGTGCACTAACACAGAGACTAGTGCACTAACACAGAGACTAGAGCACTAACACAGAGACTAGTGCACTAACACAGAGACTAGTGCACTAACACAGAGACTAGAGCACTAACACAGAGACTAGTGCACACTAACACAGAGACTAGTGCACTAACAGAGACAGACTAGTGCACTAACTAACACAGAGACTAGAGCACTAACACAGAGACTAGTGCACTAACACAGAGACTAGAGCACTAACACAGAGACTGCACTAACACAGAGACTAGTGCACTAACACAGAGACTAGTGCACTAACAGAGACTAGTGCACTAACACAGAGACTAAGCACTAACACACTCAGACTAGTGCACTAACACAGAGACTAGTGCACTAACACAGAGACTAGTGCACTAACACAGAGACTAGTGCACTAACACAGAGACTAGTGCACTAACACAGAGACTAGTGCACTAACACAGAGACTAGTGCACTAACACAGAGACTAGAGCACTAACACAGAGACTAGTGCACTAACACAGAGACTAGTGCACTAACAGAGACTAGTGCACTAACTCAGAGACTAGAGCACTAACACAGAGACTAGAGCACTAACACAGAGACTAGTGCACTAACACAGAGACTAGAGCACTAACACAGAGACTAGTGCACTAACACAGACACTAGTGCACTAACACAGACACTAGTGCACTAACACAGACACTAGAGCACTAACACAGACACTAGAGCACTAACACAGAGACTAGTGCACTAACACAGAGACTAGTGCACTAACACAGAGACTAGTGCACTAACACAGAGACTAGTGCACTAACACAGAGACTAGACACTGCACTAACACAGAGACTAGTGCACTAACACAGAGAGTGCACTAACTAGTGCACTAACACAGAGACTAGAGCACTAACACAGAGACTAGTGCACTAACACAGAGACTAGTGCACTAACACAGAGACTAGTGCACTAACACTAGTGTACTTACACCAGACTAATACGTAATTCATTATAAACCAATCTGTTTTTCTATTTAAATATTGCACATTACTGATTTTGTGAGTATCATAACATCACAACTTCAATTTGTTTTACATACAAAATTTACAACACTACTACACTATTACTACTACTACATACTAAAAAGTATGTCATGTACATAACGTGAACTCAGTGATTGGTTCGTGTGATCCCGGAAATAGGACGAGTGAAATATGTGGCCTCTGTGAATCCAGGGAGCAAAGGTCGTTAATGGGGAGAATAATTAGACTTCCTCATTTGAAAATTACAGCCTATTCTTGTTAATCATTTATATTATCTTGAGCTTTTAGCTCAAGAACTTAAGAAAATCACTTCTCACTCTTTCATATTAGCAAATGATTGTTATAATGTCATGTTACAACAACATAAAAAATGTAATTTGTCTGATGTTGAGATGCAGAGAAAAAGCCTGAAGGTCTCTGGATTTTATCTGTTTGGCCCTTAATATTCACCACTGTCAGAGACAGCACCTTAACACAGGTCTGTGCTTTTCGGATGTTTTTAGTTTTGTTGCTTGTTTTTTGTGGCACATATTTTGAACTTTGAGGCCATTTGTGCTCGAGCCCCGTGCCTCTGTCTGGTTGATAACAAACCTGTGTTATGAAAGAGCCTTGGGGTCAGATGACTGAGTGTTTTATCAAAATCTCTCAAAGCTTGATTTTGAGAAGTGCGCGTGCGCGTAACCAGCAGGAAGCGCTTATCAGCTGACCTACATAACACACTCCTCTAACACGCTCCTCTGACACTCCTCACACACTCCTCTGACACTCACTCCTCACACACACACTCCTCTGACACACACTCCTCTGACACACTGACCTCTGACACACACTCCTCTGACACGCTCCACACACACTCCTCTGACACACACTACTCTGACACACACTCCTCTGACACACACTCCTCTGACACACACACTCCTCTCACACTCCTCACACACTCCTCTGACACACACACTCCTCTCACACTCCTCTCACACTCCTCTCACACTCCTCTCACACTCCTCTCACACTCCTCTCACACTCCTCTCACACTCTTCTCACACTCCTCTCACACACTGGAAAACAGTTTGAAGTGTACAACAGAAAAGACACAAGTGAAGTAACAGAAGTGCAGAACAGCACCTGCAGCTCAGAGTAAAACACTGTGGGAGTCATTGTTAAAGTTGTACAGTGTGACAGAAGAATGTTACATTAAAGCTTGTGAGGATTATCATTAGAAGAAAAAAAAAAGCGTAAAAACTTAGTTTAAAATAATATCATGGACACAAAGGTTAATCTATCACACTTCTCACTAAACCCTGTTCTCTGATCATTATATTGATGTTTTTCCCCGTGGCCCCTGGGGGCCTCGTGAGACAGGTCGTCTCGCACGCGGGTCATGATGAACATATGACAAACAGCTCCTGGCGTTAGGCAGCTACAAAAACATGTACGTTTTCACTTCTCCAGTGCACTCCTTCATCACAGCTCTAGAGCTCCATGTTGGGCCCCTCTCACCTCCATGTTGGGCCCCTCTTACCTCCCAGCAGGTGAGAGTTGAGTTGCGCAGGCAAAGAGCCAATGAAGAGCCGGTGACCCTCGGGGGGGACCTCGTGGTCTCCATCTGTGCTGTCCACGCTCTGGCTGAATGGCCCTGTCCGGCCCGTGGGGATGCTGAGTCCAGGGCCCACGGGGCCTCCTCCCGTGTACCGGATCCGAGGCCCCTCGGGGCCGTTTGTGTATCTGAAACCCGCGATCCTGTCTCCGCCGCTGGAGTTTCCAGACGGAAGATCTGAGCTGGAATAAGCCCGAGTCCTGCCGTCAAACACCGGGCTGCTCGGTTTACCCCCCATGTCTCACTGTGTCACTCCTCACGATCAGGACGAGATCTAAACACGAGTCATGACGCTCACAGCGCAGAGCAACAAACAAACCAAACAAAGGACGACAGCAAACAAAGGACCAGAAGTGTCCCAACACTTCACAGTGTCATGGTGCGCGCTGTGCGTAAAGTGCGCACTCACGGCCGCAAAATCACCAAAAGGAGCTTATTCTGTCGTGACCCGCTCCTCTTTTCACAGGCCCAGGGTGAAGCTTTAGTCCAGCACCAAAACACACGCGCACTGTCGACCCCGGGCTCGTCTGGTTCAAGTTTGTTTTTGTGGACAACTGTGTCTGACTCAGAAGAAAAATATAAGCCAGAGCTGCTCTCCTCCCCCAGGCAAGCTCCACACACAGAACCCCGACAGGAAACGTCCCCTTCAGAGTAAAACACGGACAAATATGGAAACACGGACTCAGAGCCGCGCACAGAGGCCTGTTTTTATTCACTGTAGCGCTTTATCTTTAACTGCAGCTCGTGATCTCAGGAGAATCTCATGTCTGAATGTCTCTGATGTGTCTGATGTGTTGTTCTTGTTGATATGGAGCCAGTCCCAGGAGGCAGCGCTTTTATTCTGAAATCTCCTCTTGCAGGTGTTGTGTCTGAGCTTGACGCGTGTCCTCGTGCATGCGTCAGGTGGGGCGTGACGTCACGGCGTCGGCAGCGCCACGGGGCTGTGCGCGCGCGGCAGTGGCAGAAGTGCACGGGAGGCCCTCCATGTTCTGCACCGCGTGTTTCATCAGGTTTAGTTGACAAAGATGCACAAAAAGAGGACTTTGAAACATTCTTTGACACGTTTATTGAACAATCTCACACGCACACGTCTATAATGACCAACAGAAGAGTCACTGCAGAGAACACTTCATAAATAAATAAAGACAAAACATTTACAAGCGGGAAACAGGCCAAACAAAACTGCTAAAAACAGTCTGAACGTTTAGAGTGTTTAAAAAGGAATCCAAGCTTTGCAATGCAGAAGTGATTTACAATGTGACACTAGAGAGGGGCCCCGGACACGCTCCTCAGGACACTACTCAGCTTCTACCACACAGCCCGTGGTTTCATTTGGGACTAACAACACTATTTTGGAATTTAGCTGGGCCAATTTCATGAACTCCCCCCACATAGAGCTTTCAAGAAAAAAATAGGGCAAAGTGTGAACCACCAACCAGGAAGACGACAGGACAATAGGGCTGCGGTGTCATGGGACAGAGACACCTGGACTGGGAAGCACTTCAGCTGCGTGGGCCTTTGACTGCCTGAAACATCCCCAGATCAAGATAATTTAAATGCATTTGAAACTTTATACACTAGAAATGACCCCTTCTACCGTTGAGCTGCACACAAAAGGAGCGTATGTGTTAAAACTGGGGCAGACCTGTTGCCAACCACCACCACCACCTGGGATTACGTCACAACAAAACCCCCCTGTTCCTCGTTCTTTAAATGGAAAATAGTGTTATCTCGCATGGGTGTTACTGCAGTTGAAGCTTCCAACTGTCACCTTTTAACCCATATTCCCCTCGGTGTAGCCTCTAAGTCAACAAAACCACAGAAACGGGGCTCCTCCCACTCCGATCTCATCTCAAAATCCACACAGGAAGCAGCGTGTAACCATCTCGACTGCCGTTCCGCCCAACAAACCAGCCCGACGTTTAAGTTTAACTACCCAGATGGTGAATGATTATGACGGAGTTGTATTATACACGGCCGCCGCTCACGTAGCCCGCCCGCCCATGTGTGTGTTTGTCTAAAAAGGGGTCAACACAGAGCAACAAAGTGCGCCCATCATAGGAAGCGAAGCAGCACAGAACATTCAAGGGAGATATATTTAAGTGTGTGTGTCTGTGTAAGATTGCTGAATGGGGCCGATGATGAGGAGGAGGAGCAGCTTCTTCTTTCCGGAGAGCGCCCCCTAGCTCTAAGCTGGAGCCGCCTCACTGCTGACTGACTCCCATCTGCTGGTGGTCGGGGCCCGGTTCGCCCTCCATGTCGGCGTGGTAGTGCTCGAAACTGTCGTCGTCGATGTCGGGGAGACCTAAGAGCTGAAGGAGACAGAGCGAAGAAAGTTAATCTGATCAGAGAAACGTTTACTCTGCAGGATAATATTTAACTTTAACTAACGTATTAAGTAATATTGTTTTGGTTTCACTCTAGGCCTTCGAGTCGTGGTGGAAGAAGTACCAGGTTTTGTTACATAAGTACCTTCACTGGAATCATTTGGATGATTTCAAATCTGGAATTGACGATTTCTACGGAACTAAATTTCTACTGAACTAAAGGTAAAAGGAGATTTTAACTTAAAAACTACCACTTTATGACATCACAAGGTGGAACGGAGGATTTTGAGCTTTGGAGATGTAGTAATAATAAAGTGTTACTCAAATAAGTACACACAAGTACTCACAAGTGTACTCACCAGTACACACAAGTCTACTCACAAGTACAAACAAGTACACTCAACTCTACTCACTAGTACAAACAAGTCTACACACAAGTCTACACCCAAGTACACTCAAGTCCACATACAAGTCTACTCAAGTCTACTCACTAGTATACAAAAGTCTACACACATGCCTACACACAAGTACACTCAAGTCTACTCACCAGTACACACAAGTTTACTCACTAGTACAAACAAGTCTACACACAAGTATACTCAAGGCTACACACAAGTCTACACCCAAATACACTCAAGTCTACACAAGTCTACTCACTAGTACACACAAGTACACACAAATCTATACACAAATACACAAAATTCTACACTCAAGTCTATACACAAGTACACACAAGTCTACTTACTAGTACAAACAAGTCTACTCACTAGTACAAGTACACTCAAGTCTACACACACGTCTACACACAAGTACTCACAAGTCTACACTCAAGTCTATACACAAGTACACACAAGTCTACTCACCAGTACAGACAAGTACACACACAAGTAGACTCAAGTCTATACACAAGTACACACACAAGTCTATACACAAATACACACAAGTCTACTCACAAGTACAGACAAGTACACACACAAGTCTACACACAAGTACACATAAGTCCACACCCAAGAGGAAGGACACAGGGCATCTCTGAGGGCATGGTACTGCACAGGTCAGAGGTAACACAGGTCAGAGGTCACACAGGTCAGAGGTCAGGGTTCTGTTCTGTGGGAGAGTGGCTGATGTTGTGTCGTACTCACAGGCCTAAATGACATGAAGACCTTCTCCAGCACCTCAGGCAGGGTCTTCTTCCCACAGGACGAGATGTAGTCCTGCGCCATCTGCAGGAAGGGAAGACAGTCCTCGCTCTCGCTCCACACATGCTGCAGAGGACACACAGGGTTAACACAGGGAGAACACACACACGACAAACTCACACACGGCGAACACAAACAGAGTGACACACAATCCACTTCCACAACACGTGTTTGGCCCATAGACTGTGTAAAGCCACCCACTTTTTCCGTAAATGCACCTAAGTCTTTGTTTCGTTGCAGTAGCACTTCCGGTTAAGTGGAAATCGCATTCTTTTCATGGAGGATTTGGGAAACGTCTCAGCGCTAAAATATTATATAAAGTCGCTTGGTTTGTGTCAGATGTTCAAAGTTTATGTGCAAAAACAAGTCGACGCTGCACCGATTCTCTGGGAGGCTTTAAAACAGCTCTGTCGTCCCGAAAGAACTTATTTACTGTCAAGATCAGCAGCTCCAAACAAAATAATACAACACAAATGACGATGGCGGCGCCCACGGCAACTTCCGGAGTAAAGTGAATACAGTCTGTGGTCTGAACTTGGCCTTTTCCAGTGGCATTTTGTTTTTATGGATCTGTATCACATTCAAAAGACACATCATGTAACTTTTTGAGCAGAGCACCCACCACCTACACGCCTCCATGGAGATACAACTGTTTTTAACTAGAATATTCCACAGTATGGCATTAAACTTCATGGAGAGGCAGGTGACACCATGAGACCAAGTTGCTGATCTGTTTAGGATGTTTGTTTAAAGCCATACTGTGGGAAATTTCATGCAGTACCATCTCCACGGAGGCAAGCAGATGGTAGACCCCACCCATGGATTGTATATATAAACGGACGTAGCTAACCTGCTAGCTGCATTGGCACGCATCCAGCTCCATCGGCTCCAATCCAGTTTCTATTGAAAAACCTTCACCTCTCTCTGTAACTGCTGCTGTCAGACTCATCATTTTGGTCTAAAATGTTCATTTTAACCCGCTTTATAACAATCCTGGTGTTTTTATTTCACTATTGTGTCTGTAAATGAAGATTTCAGCATTAAAAACAGACAAATCAGGCTTTTACCTTCAACAATCTCGCTCCGGATTGGCTCTTTGGTTGCTATGATACTCCAAATTAGCCGCTATACCTGCTCTAGCCTCAATGAGCTTCATTTGAGTGGAGCTGAACGCTGTGGGTCCACTTTTTTACACAGTCTATGCCCTCACCAGAAGAATTACACAGTGCAGCTAGCTTAGTTAGCTTTGTCATTATTAAATCTCTCTGAAGTTTTGCAGTTTGACACACTGCCGTCTAACTGACAAAACACGATGATATAATACAATAATGATCATTTATATGTTAATCCATCCAAAGGGGGCCTCGTGTCAGTCTCCTTCTGAAAATGAAGCATGGACTTGAGTTGGATCTCATTTTTTAAAAGAACTGAATCTTTTTCTGTCTAATTTTCATGCATTTTTACACTGATTAACACTGAACCGACACAAGAATCAGCTCAGAACCACAGCAAGCAACACGAGGGAGAGCTTTACGCACATTTAGGATCATAATAACAGTTAGTTTTAACATTATTATTACTGTAGTGCAATGGTTTAGTTAGATTATGCTTAATTCCAAAGGGTAAACACTGTCCCACTGTCAGTTTGAACCATTTTAAACACATAATGCACAAATCCAAGAGATTGCAAATCCCATAAAAGTGCCAAAAGTCCCATCACTATATGGCCTATATGGAATACCTAAGAGTTTCGCAGATAATCCCGGTGCCATACTGCAGATCACATTCAGTATCAGTGGTATTAATGAAGTCATAAAACACAAGGCGAGGCAACAGTGCGAAAGGCCTTATATCTGTGAGTGTTTCCATGGCGTCTCTCGTTGTATTACCAGTTTGAGAATACTGCTGCGTAATTTCATCCCGTAATGAGCCTCTGGTGCGGCTTAAAACTTTGAAGTGTGGTTTTATTTCCCTGATATGAGATGTCGATCATTGATAAAATTAAACTTCCTCCTCCACACTGCCAGGCGCTTACGGGATGTTATGAAAAAGCTCCAGCTCTGCAGCTCAATAGGCCTCGTTCTCGTATTACATGAGCACTTCTACAATGCAACGTATGTAATGTAAAGTGGTATTCTTTTACGGCGTAGTGCCAAAATGCGCATTAGACGTGGGGTTTTTGGATACCTGGAACACGCTGGCTTTCAGGGAGATTTCTCAAAGTCATACGAGAGCCTTGAGAACCAAAATCTTGCTGCAATAGAGCCAAAACTATCTCCTTGCATTATTTTTGAGGGTTATGATTTAAAGCGTAAGATGTGTCTGCAGTTTCGCCTCGAGCTGAGCGAAAAGCAAAGAAAAGCAAACATAAATACATGATTCGTCACGCTGAGTTTGTAATCTCATCCCGTATTTTTTGGCAGAAGTTTTGCAGCTTTTGATATTTGTGGAACAGAGCCAAGTGCACCCCCTTGTGGACAAATAAGCACCAGCACCTTCCTGCAGCTTTTGCTGAAAACAAAGCAAATGGAGATAAACAGAGAAGCAGAGCAGAGGAGCACGTGAGGCTGCTGCTGATAGCTCTATTGATCAAATGAAAGTAACGAGATCTAAACGTGCTTAAAGGCAGACAGGCCGTTATTCAGGATGATCAGGGAGCGCGAGGCAGCTGTGTGTGGACACATGCAGCTGATAAGAAAATGGTGGTGAGGGGAAAAAAAAACACTCTGGATGTCGATATGTCTGAACAAAATACTGTAAATAGAATCAGAGCAGACAAATACTGATTCATTTTAAGTTATTTTAAGTGTGTGTGATGCAGTTGGCACCTCACGACAAGAGAGTCCAGGGTTGTATTCCCAAACCAAGCGCTGGATTACCTTGGTTTGGCACATTAGTTTATATGTACATAGTTTATACAGCTCTTTTCCACTTTCAAGGCACTCAAAGCACTTTATATCAAGGAAACACTCACACATTCATACACCAGTGTACGCAGACACTGGGCGAGGTGGGTTAAGTGTCTTGCACAAGGACACAGCAACAGAATTCATCTCCATTTCAAACTCAAGATCTCCACTCAGAGCCGACATGCTGCTGCTGCTACTGACCACAGTCTCTACTCTCTGCTTAATTGGAACCAGCGTCATTATAACATATATAAAAGTTTGCACATTTAACTAACAACTCTCCAACACTGTGTTTCAATGGGATTTTCTTCGTATCTTTGTTTTAATTAATTTTGCATTGCGCTTTTCAAAGGTAAACTCGCATAAGGCTAAAGATTATTGTCATGAAGCCATTTTAATGTGACTTTTGTTGTCGTTTGAATGCATTTTTATATTATGATTATGATGATGATTATTATTTAAATTTATGTATTTATTATTATTATTTATGTTTTTTTATTCATGTATTTTATTATTATTATAATTATTATTTTGTATATATTTATTTTATTATTTTTTATTATTGTTATTATTGTTTTTATAATATATATTTTTATTTATTTATGTATTTTATTATTATTGTTATTTTTTATTTTATTTTTTTTTATTTTTGTTGTTATTATTTTTATTATTATATATTGTTAATTTATTTATTATTATTATTTTATCATTATTATTATTATTATTATTATTATTATTATTATTATTATTATTATTATTAATCACTAACTTAACTCAAAGCTATCCCCTTAAACACAGTCAGCGTTGTGGAGGAGTGCCTTTCCCCTTGTCTTCCCACAGCGTGCCTGAACTCTTCGCTCTATATACATGTTTCTATGGCTCTGCAGAGTGGTTATGTAATTTAGCTGCCCTGTCTTTGCTCTGCCTCCTTCCCCGGGACACGGTTAAGCTTTCAATCTGCACATATCGTTATGAAAATGACTACAGACCTACTTAGAAGCGCTGCACTTAAGCAGACGTATGTGTGTTCTGTCCTGTGTTCTCAGCGAGTGTCTCTATAGAGTTTCATACCGTCATCACCTTTTAGAAGACATGGCTCGTGTCCCGTGCATTTATTATTTATTTGCACTGGGGAGCGTTATTGTGGAAAGGATCCTTAACCCCCCTCTGCTTCCCTCTTACATAACATCAGCTCCCTGTAGACTGTGTATGCTCACGGTTTGATCTGGATTTTAGACTTAGACGTATTACAGAGCTGTGGTTTTCAGCAGTGCCAGTGGAAAGCCCCAGATTTTGCAGTTCGTTTGTGTGCTGTGTTGTGTGGAGCAGGGCCGGGGCGGGTGCAGAGGCAGGGGCAGGGGGAGGCCGGGGCGGGTGCAGAGGCACGGAGCCAGTGGTCAGTGTGTGTGACATAATGTGTTATTGAGTGAGCAGAGTTCTGTCCAGGGTCATGTCCATCTGCTTCACTCTGACTGAGCCGGTGCAGGGAGAGCAGCTCGCCAGTGGGAACGACGTAAGCTAGGACACCTCCTGCTTAATCAACACAAATACTTTGACCTAATATTCATTTTCTGAGCTGGAAAAGTGGTATAGCTCATCACTTTCACAGCTGTAGCCGCCACTACCGTTACAGAAATGATCATAATGTCATTTTATAAGTATTACTGCCTCTCTCCAGAACATATTTTGCAGGACTTAAAAGATTGGAGTGTTTTTTTAATATTTGCATGTGTCATTTTGAGTGACAAAAGTAAAAAAACACCCAGCACATTCCCGAGTTTGGACATTTTTTTAAAGGAGACTGGATTCTCAGCGTTAAAGATGGCCGTTGTCATGGTAACGGTTGAATAAATAAGTTATAATAATAGATAGAAGTGTCTTATCAGATTGTGCCAGGTCAAAATATCCCACGAAGGCCCATATTGGTTTGTGGGTGAGCTCTTGTCAGTGTAAAATATTCTAGAGATGTTTCTGTGTCTTAAGGATGCTCTGAAGATGCGCTGAGTGGCCTGTTCTTTCCAGAAATACACCTAGGCCCATGTTAAACTCAGCACAGGTTTAAACTTTACACTAGAATGTGTCTGAGACCTGTGTCTGTGGAGCTGTTCTGACACGGTCCTGTTTCCTTTTTGATGAGCGCGTGCGTCCTCCTGTAACCCGGATGCTTTGAGACTGTTGTGGGTCGGGGGGTGGGGGGGGGGGCTGTAGGGCGCATCTGATCAGGGGGAGTGAGGTGGTACAGAGCCCCCACAGCCTCACCTCACCGCACTAAAACCAAACATGACATCATCACCTCAGCAACACAACAGAGGCACAGAGAGACACACAGAGACACACAGAGACACACAGAGACACACAGAGAGACACACAGAGACACACAGAGACACACCTAGGCCCAAACAGAGCCACACACAGGGCCCAAACACAGGGCCCAAACAGAGCCACACGCGCTGCCACGGGCCAAACTCACGAATGTGTCGGTTCCTCCCGGACACAGCACGTAGAAGGACACTCCGGGCTCCGCGTAGAAGTCCAGCCGCCTCTCGTCGTCCTCCTCGGCGAAGATGAGGTCGAATGGGTTCCCCGTGCACCACTTCTCCGCCGCCTCCACCAGATGTTTGAAGTCCATGCCTCGCTCCGCGCTGCGCCTGGCTCCCGCTGGGCTTGACGTCACGGCTCAGATGCTCCAGACACAAATAAAAGGCGTGTGGACCGCAGCATCAGCAGCAGCGTGAGGACATGGCCCGGGACGCGCTCTGCAGCCTGAAATGTGGGATGAGTCCGGCTGTTACTGCCCCATCCCTCTGGTTCTGGCCGCGTTATGAAATCAGCCCGTCGCTCCCAACATGCACGCGCCAGAGGACGCAGCGTGGAGACGCAGCGTGGAGCAGAGCGACGCGATGACGAAGAGGAGAGGACGTCCACGAGAGACAGGCGCGCGCCACAGACGCACTGGCACTGAGTCATCAGCCCTTCTCCACCAAACTACAACAAGAGACTTTAGAATAAAGCCTCATGGAGCTGCGCACAGGCCCGTGGAGCAGGGGCTTCAGGGCTTCAGGGCTTCAGGGTTTCAGCTCGTGTCAGAGTCAGGCTGAGGCAGAACTGTGTCTGAATGTTATGGCCTAATGACAAAGACTCGACTGATGGGCCAAACATGGCTGTTGTCATTAGGCAAATATAATATAAGGATTCAGAACAAAGAGTCTTTACGTCACCATACTGTAGTTTCATACATGGACACAGGCCGGTGACAGACTGTAGTCACTTTGTTACATTATAATATGCACATTAGCCTCCTTAGTCCAGCAGAGGGCGCATGGAGCTCACTCACAGCCGCGCGCGTCCAGCCCATGCGCCGAACACTGAGGTAAAGTGACACTGACACACAAACCGGAACAGAGCTGGTCTTTGAAAATAAAACTAAGTGAAACACGGCTTCAGCACAGATGTGTCTGTGAGCCGCAGGTCTGTGCTTCTCTCTGCGTCAGGGCCCAGAGTCTGTGTCTTTAATGCTGCGTCTGCGGAAAGTGACGTGTTGTAATTTTATTTGTAGTTTTATTTATAGTTTTATTTTGAAAATCTGCTTCAGCCCAGAGGAGATGTGCGGGCTCGTGTGCGCGCTTCACGGGGTGGAGGAGTTCAGAGAGTCTCTAGTGGAGTCTCTGGTGGAGTCTCTGGTGGAGTCTCTGGTGGAGTGAGGGTCAGAGCTGCGCTGGAGCTGCTCTTTGGAGCAGAGTTTATAAGATGAAGAATGGCTCAGGATTATGACAGCTGACAAATATGTGTTTAATATAATCCGACTTTTGGACATTTCACTGAACAGAAAACGCAGACTTCACCAAAACAAATGGATCCTTTACAGAGTGAAGAAAACAGTCAGGAGGAGGACGCCCAGTGCGCAGAGGAGGCGGTGGACCCCAGGATTCAGGTGAGGTGTCTCCTGGTTTGTTGAGGAGAATCTGAACCTTCAGTAAAACCTCTGTGTTCTTCAAACATGTCTCACATGTCTCACACATGTCCCTCTGCAGACGCGCAGTTTGCTGCTCTCTCTTTCGGCGCATGTCGCTCTGTGTTGTGTTAAACTCTGAGCTTCTGTAACTTTGACTTGTTGTATGTGAACAGGGAGAACTGGAGAAGCTGAACCAGTCCACAGACGACATCAACCGATGGGAGAGTGAACTGGAGGTAAGACTTCAGCCTGACTCTGGAGCAGTTTGTTATGGTTCGTGTTTCTAAAATCTCTTTAGCAACACAGAGTCATCAGAGAGTGGAAGTGTGTCAGACTGAGCGTAGAACAGGGTGGAAAAAGTGAAGCACAATACCAAAGTTTTGCAGTTTGATCTCAGCTCTGAACATCTCTCTTTATTGCGTCCTTGAGCAAGACACTTCTGCTGCTCTGCCGATACGCTGCTTGAGCGGGGTGGTACTTCTTAAAGCTCCAAAGTGTTTTATCTTGTATCCAGGCCATCACAGACTCTTGGTAGTTTTTACGAGTTTTGTTTTATTGTTTTTTGTTTTGTTTTACATCTCTCAAAAACATCTGCACTACTCTGTGACCTCGTCCTCTGCCGTTTGTTCCGGCTCGAGGGGGGTTTGCAGCAGCATAAATGTGTAGCAATGCGGTTACTCTTCACCAAAGTAAAACATTCCACAGGCCGCCCATGTATTTCTCCACAGCTCCTCGTCTGCTCCTCATTAAGCCTCTTCCCTCCAGTCCAAACCCGAGTCAAATTCTAAACCACAAACCACCAGGGAAAACAGACACGTGTGGACTCCACTCTCCCCCTGATCACGAGATTGTTAGATTGTTGTTGGGAAGTACCTGAAAACAGGGTGGCACAGTTTGGCCTGTCACTATAATCACTATAATTACTTCTCGTTTCTACGGAGCCCCGCAGGTGACAGAAAGGAGAAGAATAAAATTAACAAAAGAAAAAATATATTAACTTGAAGGAATGAGATATTATCTTGAGGGAATAACACAATTATCTTGAGGGCATGAGATATTTTTAACCTTGAGGGAACAAGATATTTTTTACTTTGAAGGAACAAGATATTATTTAGCTTGAGGGAACGATATTATCTTGAGGGAACGACATAATTACCTTGAAGGAACGAGATATTATCTTGGGGGAACGAGATATTATTTACCTTGAGGAATCGACACAATTATCTTGAGGGAACGAGATATTAGCTTGAGGGAACATAATCATTTCTATACATATATTTTCACGAGTGCACAAGATATTTAACTTAAAAATGAAAAATAATATCTTGTTCTCTTGTAATAATTAAGTTGTTCCCTTCAGATAATATCGTGTGGGAACGTAATATTTCCTGGTGGCCACGCATTAATATTATATTTTGTAAATGTCCCATGTTAGGCTCCGTACTTTCCAAATGTGGAAGGTGGAACAATAGTTTTTGGAGTCAGTATTTATCATGTGTTGACTTTTTCCTTGCACTACTGGGAGATTTTTGTTAATTTCTTTTAGCTATACAATAAGATTTAAGCCATAAAAGTTTGAATAAATAACTTTTCTAACTCGTTACAGATGCAAACTAACGGCTAAAGTGTTTTGTTCTGCTGTTGCTCATGATATTTAACAATATTGTAGATTTAGAATAGTTTTGTGGTTGCGTTTATTGTGTCAGTGGTGTAAATTAGTTTCAATATTATCGTTCATCATCTATATTTACTTCAGCGATAGATCGAACTTTAAAATGTGTTATCGTGATGAGCTCAGGTACAGTTACTCCTTCAGTTGGCGGTATCAGAGTACAGTTACTTTTGTGGTACTTGATCACATAGTTTAGGCTTCAAACTGCACAGAACCAGTGAGGAAAACATATAAAAATATAAAACGCAGCTCTTGTGGTGAGGCAAGTGCGATTTTAGCTCGTCCAGTTACTGATAAGCAGCGCAAACAAACTGTGAAGCAAACATAAATCTGTTTATAATCATATGTTGCGGCTTTATAATTTAAATGCAACTCGGCGTGAAAGTATTCTAAGTATGCAGTACAAGATAGGGATGAGACAATAGACAATAATATCGTTGTGTTGGGATAAAATGGGTCGACAGTAATCGTTCGTGTGACATTTTATATAATCACCAACAAAGATATACAACATTATATCACCAGAATGAGCAGAAAAAACAACTCGTCCACAGGGGAGTCGACAGGGGACAAAGGGGTCTGTTTTCCTGGGGTTTAGGGGGGAATTGGACTATTGGACCTATTCATTTGTATCACACAATATCAGTCTGGTCCCCTCGCCCTTCGTTGCGTCTCAGGCCAGATCAAATGTGATCGTCCAATCAGATCGGTTCTTTCAGTGACACATGTGAAACGAAGGAGCTTATTGGTCACCTAAATCATAACTCGCCCATTCCCACTCACAGTCATACACCGGTGCACACAGACACTGGGATTGAGGTGGGTTAAGTGTCTTGCCCAAGGACACAATGACAAGTATTCATCTGTGGGAGCTGGAATTGCATCTCAGATTAACAAAGTTTAGGCTTCACTTATAGATTCTACAAAAATCCGCCATGTTTTTCAGTCTCCTGTGATATTTTTTCCTTTATTTTTTCCAATGCATGTCCCTGATTGGCTAATCCACCTGTCAATCACGCCCATTTGAAAACGGAGATTCACTGCTGACCAGACTCATATCTTTGCAAAGTATTGAAGAAGTGTGTGTTTTGGATCCAAGGCGACTAAACTGGTCTAATAGTTACCAAATATTTTATATATTACTGTATTTTCCAGTCACTTTTTTCATAGTTTGTCCGGGATTGCGACTTATACTCCAGAGCGACGTATAGTCCAGAAAATACAGTAGTCCTACTTATGTAAATGTAAATGAGTCTTATAGATTTACTTCATTTCCAAAAAGTATTAATTTCACTTCATCTGTCTAACTTACATAGATTGTATATATAAATGGACATCGCTAACGTGCTAGCTATAACTGCTCTAGCCTTGACGAGCTTCATTTGACTGGAGCCGAACGCTGTGGGTCCACTTCTTTACACTTCTGTGCTAACCTCATTGACAAATTGTAGTAATTGTTGTAACAGCCAGTGCAGCACATGAAAGTGTTGTAAACCACAAGTTCAGTCCCACCCAACGAGTCGTACGATTGTGTCTTTGAGCATGACACTTCACCTGCATTACCAGTGTATGAGTGATGTGTATGTGTGAGTTAGTAGCTGCGTTTGGAAAGTCAGTGGGTGCAGATTGGCAGCCAGTGTGGGGAGTGGAAGAAGCACGGCCTACAGAAGCACTTGGAGAAGATTCAGTCTCTGTTCAGTGTGTTTATATCTGCACAAGTTATTGATGGAACATGGTTTAGTTTCAAGAATTAACTTTGTATTCTCACTGTGCTACAAAACAGTCTTAGCTTGGTCAGATATCAGCTTCCAAATACTGGTTCAGCCCATATCCTGGTTGCACATACACAGTGATGTAATTTACAGTGTACTGACTGTAGTTTGCAGAAAGTTTCAGACTAAGTTGTTCTGTCGTTACTCGAGACATAATAACAGATTCATAACAGATCTGTGTCAGTTTTGTCTTATTTTATTTCTGTTTAAGGGAAATAAATGCTCAAAAACATGGCGGATTTCTGCAGAATCTATGAACGAAGCCTAAAGTCTGTTAATCTGATGTGCGATTTCAGCTCTTACAGATGAATGTTGTTGTTGTGTCTCTGGGCAAGACGCTTAACCCACTGTCTCCCCAGTGTCTGTACTCTGGTGTATGAAAGTGTGAATGGGTGAGTGGTTCCTTGATGTGAAGGTGGAAAAGCTTGCTTCCACTACACATTTTGGGTCGTCTAGGCCACAGTACAAATGTTTTCTCTACAAAGTCCCCGTGTCCACATATGAGGTCATTAAACTGTCACTTAAAGGTGACAGAAGGGTTTAACACATTACAGTTTAGATTCAAGATGGACTAAAGGCATATGTCTCCTGCACCTGTTACATGAGCCAATTTTTCCAAGATGCACAATTGTTTCTCATTTTGTTTTTACTCAGGAAAAATGTTGCTTTTTAACAATAGTTTTTGTAAATCTATCCATCCATCCATTATTTCCGCTTATCCTGGACTGGGTCGCAGGGGCAGCAGTCTAAGCAGAGACTCCCAGATTTCCCTCACCCCAGACATGTCCTCCAGCTCCTTTGGTGAGACACCAAGGCGTGTCCTGGGTCTTCCCCGGGGCCTCCTCTCGGTGGGACATGCCCGGAACACCTCCCGAGGGGGGCTTCCAGGAGGCATCCTGAACAGATGCCCGAGCCTCAGCTGCTCCTCTCAACGTGAAGGAGCAGTGGCTCTACTCCGAGCTCCTCCCGTGCGGCCGAACTCCTCATCCTATCTCTAAGGGAGCACCTAGCCACCCTGTGGAGGAAACACATTTCGGCCACTTGTATCTGCGATCTTGTCCTTTCAGTCATTACCAAGAGCTCATGACCATAGCTGAGGGTGGGAACATAGATTGACCTGTAAATCAAGAGCTTTGCCTTTTGACTTTTGGCTCCTTCTTTACCACGACAGACCGATACAGCGACACATCACTGCAGACGCTGCACTAATCCACCTGTTAATCTCATGCTCCATCCGTCCCTCACTCGTGAACAAGACCCAGAGACATTGGAACTCCTCCACTTGAGACAGTGACTCCCCACCCACCCGAAGAGAGCAACTGCAATTTGCAAATCATTGTTCAAATATGATTTTATTTTGTTCTATCAAAATCATAAAAAATTAGAAAGTATGTTCTTTTCTCAAAATGTAAAAAGAGAATTCTTTATTTTTAAACTTGTCAGGTCCAATCAGCCCAAATAACAAAGAGAAATGAATAAAGTCATGTTATGTAAGAGCTCGAGTCCTAGGAGATTAAAGCCACAGTGTCGAAATCTGTATCAGAACTGAAAAAGCCGTAAAGGTGCATCCCCAGTCCTCAAAACCATGAGTCATGTCAAAATGAGAGACTCGACACTGTGCAGGTGCCCTCAGGTGTTATCGGCTGTTTACCTGTTCCCCTACAGTCTGCGGTTTGCATAGCTCATGAACATTTATATAACGTCAAACGGGAGCGAAACAGTCATGACTTAAACTTGTTTTTTATGTCAAAGTGCACTGGCGTCTCAGACACGTTCGAGCGTGTCCTCAGTGTGAGCTCATTCTATAGGGACACGTCTGCGGGCGAGTGTCACTATCAGAGCAGAGCAGTCAGTCAGGAACCGCCGCGATGATGTCACAGGAAACGAGCGCTTCCTCCTTTTGACGCTTCATGTCGTTTTCCTCAGTTTTTCCAACAGGACGCAGCTGCAGCCCATTCGAACGCTGCACGAATCGGCAGTGTTATAATCGCAGTAGCTAGTATTCTGTGGCGCAGCCTGAAGGTTAGAAAAGCCAGCTGGGTTTTCAGTACGTAGATTTCCTGCCATGTTGTGGTTCTTGCAACAAACTGCAGCTGCAAACATTTTAAGCAGATCAACTAAACCAAACAGCCAAAATCTCCTGTTATAATCCGTATGTAGATGTGTAAAGTCATGTTCTCTTAAGAAAGGCAACTTGCGATTGGCCAAGGATAAATAAACATGCCTGACCAGTGTTTGCAGAACTGATAGTGTTTTACATGTGATTTTCCATAGATAACAGTGAAAAGTTCGTAAGAGAGAAGCGAGAAGGAGAGGAAGATAGATTTAGGAGGAGAAAAGGTAGAAAAGAACTTTTAATCCAAGCTCTCTACGTCTTGTCTATGTCCAAAAACAGTCCTCACTAGAATTGAAAGTGGGACAAAAGCTTTTGGTTTTCTTACTGCGTGTCGGGGGAGGACCCAGGACACGCTGGAGGGACTATGTCTCTCAGCGGGCCTGGGAACGCCTTGGGGTCCCATCGGAGGAGCTGGAGGACGTGTCTGGGGTGGGGGAAGTCTGGGAGTCCCTGCTCAGACTGCTGCCCCAGATAAGAGGAAGCAAATGGATGGATATTTTCCTTCCTAAAATTGAAACACATCTGATGAATATGTAAAACTGGAGCCACTGCAGAACTTTAACAATGTGGAGATAAACATTTACATCACACCTGCTTCTGTTTTTAATGCATTAAAACCTGTGCAGGTGTTTGGTTTGTTTGGATTGTTGTGTATTTCTGTTATTCTCTCACTGTAGAAATAGAAACACCGTGACCCCATAAGCGTCCCAAACAGCGGATCATTTCATTGCTTTAGTTCAGATTTAAGTCATTTCCAAACAGCCTGAAAAAGACGATATTCATTTCCTGTTAATGTTTACCTCCATAATAATCTTGTGTTATGTCAGATGTTTTTACAGATGATAAAAATGTATCTTCTTCCTCGTACAGGACTACCGCCAGCGCTTTCGGGCCGTTCTCGTTGAAGCGACTCTGAAGCTGGACGAGCAGATGAAGAGGATCGGGAGAGCTGTGGACGACTCTAAGCCCTATTGGGAGGCCCGCAAGGTCGCTCGACAGGTGAGGACGGGACAACTTGGCAACCCAAACTCACAAATCAACCTGGCAACCCGAACTCACATGTCCAGTCCTCAGTGTGAGGCCAGGGCCACTGCGATGTGGGGATGACAAGTTTAAAGAGCTTCTTAGATCTACTTAAAGGCAGCTCTGTCACGTGCGGACTATTTTTAGACTCCTTTACACCTCTGCACACCCACTCTGTAAAACTGCATTTCAACGCTTTAAGCACATATAGAGTCTGAGAGAGGCACAGGGTCAAAGAAAATGTAGCGTTTTGTGAAAAAAAAAATCTCAAAATGCTGGAAGACTCTCAAAAATGTAGATGGTGATCTGCCTCGTCAGCACATTTTAGTTTAAAATTGAGTAAAAATAACCCACAATAGGCGAAATCCGTGAATTTGTCAGCTTTAATTTTTTACAATGATTCTATGTTTCTTGTCTGTAAAACCCCTCACCACACACTTTATACACTTTTCTCACACAGGCATTAACATTTTCTCTCATTTCTCTCTCGTTTAAACACAAAGTTCAAACCTTCGTCGGTGCCTTTGTCGGTGCAGAACGTTTCATCGACATTGTGGGTTTTGTCGGGGAGAAAACTTGCAAACATACAGCACTTCAGAGTCACACTGATCCAACATTTATGTAGATTTGTCTGACACATTCTGTACTGTACAGGAGACACGGAGGAGACTGATGGACAATGGTCTACAGTCCCTCAGCCAATCAGGACGCAGAACACAATGGTCTACAGTTTCTTAGCCAATCAGGACGCAGAACACAATGGTCTACAGTCCCTTAGCCAATCAGGACACAGAACACAATGGTCTACAGTCCCTCAGCCAATCAGGACGCAGAACACAATGCACATTCATATACTGTAAAAAACAAAAAAACATGTAAAATTGCACCAAAAAAAATCAGCGAAACAGCGAAAGGTGAACCGTTATATAGCAACAACTGTATTTTAAACAAACTGGACTTTTCAGAGCTTTTGACCATGTTGTAGCTGTTTCCTTCTCATTTGGAGTGATTCATGTTTGAGTAAGCTTTAATCGCTTATTTTGAAGACACCATCAATCCCCATTTTCACCTCCACTGTGACACGCCCACTGTGACCTACAAACCTCCTTCTCCAGTTTTATTTTCTTAATCGGTGATACTCGTAGGATTTGGCAGCGTTGTGTCATCATTTTGTTGCAAATTTTTTGAAAACGCCGACAGCTCCCATTGGACACCACAGTTTTCTAATGCGAAAATCAGAGGATTTGTTTCTTTTATCAAGTTGTTTTAGATGAATATTGTGATTTAAAACGTGCAAATTGTAACATAATGATCCACGGGTGTCAGAGATTATAACTAAAGAGCGACACAAGCGCAGTAGGGTGAATTTAATTAAAAAATGCTAATAGTAACAGTTGAGAGAGCTGCTGTTTTGGCCTTTGACCCCATTGACCTCACTGTACAGCCTTTATAACCTCCTCCACACTGCTCTTTACTTGCACAAAGCATTCACCCGTTGTTCCAGATGGTACTCAGGTCACTCTTTCCAAAGATCTTGCCAATGCCCTGCACCTGCACCTGCCTGTCGACACTTTAACTTGATTGGACAGCGCCCCCTAGTCTTAACCAATGAAGGAGCGGCGTTTAGGCCATTATTCAACATGACAAGTGTGTGTGTGTCAAGTGCCGAGCTAAAATAGAGTGTGCCTGCTCTGCTCTGTGCGATTCTTAAGCACTCCTCTGAACGCCGAGGATTATGGGAAGGCTGTGATGCAGGATTAACCATTTTCCGTGTCATTTCTGCTGACTTGAGAATGTGATATCGTCGAACTCGTTTTGTGAGGCTTATGTCTTATAAATGAGTTTTCAATTTTTAATCGCTGACCTACTTCAGAGGGATCCGATTCTCCGCAGCAGTGACCCCCCCAAAGCGCAAACAAACACAGCAGACCCGACCCCCGCGTTTAAGCCAGCGTCTTTTATCCGCAGCCCCCAGACCTCCCTCCCTCTTTACATTCCTGCTCTCTCTTGAGTGCTGCTGCTGCCAGGAATTCACCCATTTTCTCCAGTGTTGTCTCCTCTCTCCCCAATAATCAGTAAATCAACTTATTTTTCTATATATGAAGCCTGGAACAATAGAATTTGCAGCTCAAAATGTATCGTGTGCATGTTTTCTTTGTAAAAATGGGTAAATTTGGAGCATTTTTTTTTTAAATTTAACTTTATTTATGCAGGGGAACCCAATAAGAGCACTTATCTTTCTCTTTTTCATTGGTGCTTTGTTTAAAATACAAAACAACAACTATACAAGTCCATGTAAAACATTCAAAACAGGTGCATTTGTGTGTATAAAAGTTCGTTACTAAATTATTTCTGTTGCAATACGATAAGATTTGAGCTGTACAGGGTTGAATAAGTAACTTCTGTGGTGTCTGTGTGTCCGTCAGTCGTCCAGGTCTGATCCAGAAGTTTTTAGACGTTTGGCTGCTCGTCCAAGCTGCTTCTTCAGTTCTGGTCAGATCACTGCGGGACACTGCCTTATATTTGTCTGACGGGAGGAGCTAACGACACTGAAACTAGCGACAGCAAAGACAAGGGAATAATAAATACATTATAAATTGTAATGTTTATGCTTCAGGAGCTTCTGAAACATGTTCATGACAGTTTGACTCGTTCATGTCGTACCATGTGACCGCTCCAACCAATCAGAGCTTGAGCTTAGCTTAGCTAATTTTTACCTTTAGTTCAGTAGAGATTGGTGAATTTCGAGCCGCGTTGCACATTAGGAGTTCCAACTGCGGATATCATAGCAACCAAAGAGCCAATCCGGAGCGAGGTTGTTGAAGGTAACGCCCCTTCCACTTAGCAACGCTGTCAATCAAACCTGTTGCTAACGCTAGCAGGAGCGACCTCGGGGAAAGAAGGCGCCTGATTTGTCTGTTATTAATGTTATGTTGATTTACAGACACAATAGTGAAATAAAAAACCCAGGATCATGTAGAGGGTTAATACGAACATTTAAGACCAAAATGACGAGTCTGAAAGCAGCAGTTACAGAGAGAGGACACAGTTTTTCACATAGAAAGTCGATGGAGCCGGAAGCGTGTCCCATGATCACTTCCTATTTGTAACCCAGTGGCTAGTAGGTTAGCTCTGTCCATTCATATAAACAGGCTGAAGTCCAACACTTGTTCCCTTTGTATTGCCCCCGTTTTACCGCAGTATGGTAATGAGGTGAGTGTGTCGTCTCCATACTCCCTCAACACCTCATGTTTACAGATAATGATAATGGGACGTGTGTTCTTGTCTGAACAGGCGCATTACTCATATTTATCATGTCACCACATCTCTGACACATTAAAGGTCTTAGATTACGCAAAACTGTCTCTTGTGAGGCTTAAGTCATGTTATAATGCTGTTACCTCCTCAAAAACAGACCTGGAGTTGTGTTTTGTTTCATTCACACAATATTATTATTAGTCTGTAACATCTCCGAAGCTCAAAATGCTCTGTTCCACCTTGTGATGTCATTAAGTGGTCGTTTTCAAGTTAACAGCTCCTTTTACCTCCTTTTCAGCTCCTTTAAATGATTCTAGTGAAGGTGTGTGGAGTTTAAAAACACAGTGGAGCGCTTCCTGTATTACCACATGATGACATCACAAGGTGGAACAGAGTGTTTTCAGTTTGAGAGAAGAACTCAGCCTAAATCTGCAGGGTTTGTGTGTTAAACATGTGTGAATGAAAACAAAAAACACAACTCCAGGTCTGTTTGTGATGAGGAAACTAGAAAATAGCGCAACTTGGGCCCTTTAAACCTGCCACTTGGGACAGGAAACGCCTCGGAAGGAAGTCACCGGAAAAACGCTAAGATTTAGGTGACATTTTTTTCTTTAGTTTGACATAAATCTGTGATGGATGCCCCCCGGCCAAGTGTTCATTTCTTGCCGAGTTCATCAAATATAGACGACGTTCCTTCTGTTTTTATGGCTTCCCGCTTCTCGTTCCGGAGTCTGGGAAGTGGGTCGCGAAGACGAGCAACATGGTGGCCGTTATCTGGACTCTGCGCAGTATCTTTTAAGTCTTTGGTATCTTTACAATTACAGATATGCGAGCAGTCAGATAGCAGGTTTTGTGTCGAGCTGGAGTCGTGTGAGAGCATGCTGACGGGAGCCTGCTTGCGTCAGTGGGTGAACCTTATCTCAGAGGCCGTGAGAAGGGGCCATAGGGAGGTCGTTTGAGTACCCACCGATCTCAGGCTTTTCCTCAAGATTTCTTCTTTATCGAATGTTTCAAATCGCAAAATTAGCAGATATGATTCAAAAAGCAAATGACAAAAAGACTCAGGAGCCATAGGACGAGCAGGGGGTCTCTCTGCACGATTTGACAAGTCATTATGAAACTGATACCAGGGCAGAGCCTCAAAGTAGAATCAATTTCCTTTACGCTAAAAATTGTATTAACCAGAACTGATCCTAATGTGTTACGCAGCTGTTCTTTTTCTGTGAAGCAACCACAGAACAGCTTTGTCCAGGGCAACACAAGTTTATTTGTACACAAAGTCATTCAAAGTGCTTCACAGAATAAGAAAGAGTTTAAAATCACAAAATAACAAATCAAAGCATAAGTAAAAGTGACATTTATAAAGAAGAGTCAGAATAAAACTATTTCAGTCATATTCACAGCTAAACAGAACCGTTTGAGCCTGGATTTAAGCATTGTCAAAGTCGAGACTGTCTCACATCTTCAGGAAGAATGTTCAAGGTTTTAGCTGCACAAAACTGAAACACTGATTCACCTGGTTTAGTCCTGGCTCAGTCCTGGTTTTTAGTCTTGGTTTAGTCTTGGTTTAGTCCTGGTTTAGTCCTGCTTTAGTCCTCAGAGTGTGAGATGGTTCATGTGGGAGATGTTCTTTGGTTCATGGAGAGACTTGTTCACACTGAGCTGCTTTAAAGTCTCTGAGCCACAGGAGCCAGAGACACAGGACACATGTGTGAAGTACTTCCTGGTTCTAGTCAGGACCCGAGCAGCAGCTCAACTACGGGAAGTTTGGTCCATTTACTGACTTTCTGAAATAGGACACATATGCCCTCACTTTTTTGTTATCTTCAGTTCCATTGGACCACAGATAGAGACACACGCCTGGTTGATAAGCCGGAGTGTGGCGTGTCGCTATCCAAGTCAATTAAAGTAAAAATAAAGGTGCATTTTAAGGCCATTCTACCTCCCTTTTGTAATTGTCATGTTTTTATTTCATGTCTACAGTTCTAATTGTAATTTATGTTAATGTTGGCAGTGGTGGCATTGGTGGCGTTGACGGCGTTGGTGCCGTTGATGGCGTCAGTGGCGTTGATGGCCTTGATGGCGTTGGTGGTGATGATGCCATTGATGCTGTTGGTGCTGTTGGTGCCTCTGGTCGCGTTAATGGTGTTGGTGGCGTTAATGGTGTTGGTGGCGCTGGTGCAATTGATGCTGTTGGTGCTGTTGGTGCCGTTGATGGCGTTGGTGGCGTTAATGGTGTTGGTGGCGCTGGTGCCGTTGATGCTGTTGGCGCCCAGTGTTTCATATTAAGATTTAACATTGTACAGCCACAATAAAGATTAAAACCATCAGTAAAAGAAGTGTTTATCGGTTGAGGAGGTGGTCTGATGCTTATGTTAAGTTTCCGAAAATGTCGTTGAGAAGTTAAATAAATCAGTATTTCCACATGAGCGTCTGGTGTGTTCATCTGTGGGTTGAAATATGCCGAGAATGATGAGAATAACTGCTCCATTGATTTGACTGTTGGCAGGAAGCGCCCACTGACACTGTGGCACATTGACTTAATGACTTCCTTTCATCAGGGTCACACTCCTCACAGAGCGGCTCCTCGTCCTTCTACAGCCGTCACAACGAATCAGCCACGGTTCCTTCACAGTGAATATAGGTCATAAAACAGGCACGCTCCGAGAAGATGGATTTCCACAAGTTAAAGCGAGTTACACTATTTTATGATCTTTGTTCTAATGTTGTTTCCTCATCACAAACAGACCTGGAGTTGTGTTTTTTTTTTTTTTGTTTCCATTCACACATGATTAACACACAAAAACTCCATACACCTTCATTTCTAAAATCATTTGGATCATTTCAACCCTGGAATTACCAATCTACTACTGAACTAAAGCTACAAGGAGCTGTAAACTTGAAAACTACCACTTCATGACATCACAAGGTGGAACAGAGGGCGTTACTCAAACATGTGTGAATGAAACAAAACACAACTCCAGGTCTGTTTTCGAGGAGGAAGCAACATTATAACACAATTTAAAGCTCACAAGCCATTTAATTAATGATTCATTTTTAAGTCAAAGTCCAGAAATACGCTCTGTGAACAGTAGCACGCTTGCTAGCTCACTGTGTCTCAAAGCTAACCCTCAGTTTTATATAAAAAAAAAAACAACCAAATTCAAATTAAAATAAAGACAACCCGATTATTTCTTATGTAGAATGCATTGGTAGAGTTTTTATATGTGTGTTGTGTTGTTTTAATATTTAGCACGCCTCAGAATTAGCATTAGCATTAGCATTGAGACACAAACATGTCCCTTGTGTTCTCTGGTGAAATGTTCATTTTATTTGTGTCGTGTTTAACATGTTGTCAGTGACGTCCACCTGCAGCTCTCTGTCCACTGTCTGACCCTAACCCCTTGACCTCTGACCTCTGACCCCAACGAAAACCCCATAGACATAAACCTGGAAGTATAGGAATAGTATAGAAACAGGAAGTAGTGAGGCTAACAGTGAGGCTGCCGGGTGCACGAGTTTATTGCTTATTCATTAATTACTTGTTCCCCTTTGACCCATATCTTACTTTAAAGACAGCACAGTTGTTATGTCAGCCTTATTGTGTAATTTACATCTGTTTTGACTTAGTGTTTGTTCTTTTTTTCTGTGTACAGGCCCAGATTGAAGCCCAGAAGGCCACGCAGGAGTTCCAGCGCGCCATGGAGATCCTCAGAGCGGCTAAAGAAACTATAGCTCTGGCTGAAGAGCGGCTGCTAGAGGAGGACAGCCGCCAGTTTGACTCTGCCTGGCAAGAGATGCTAAACCACGCTACGCAAAGGGTATTTCAACATCAGTTTAAAGCATAAACTGTTTATATAAATGGACATAGCTCACCTGCTAACCACCGCGTTACAAATAAGAAGTGAGCATGGGCGCACTTCCGGCTCCAAGGACTCTGGCTCCAGTTCACTTTACACTTTACAAAACTGCTGCTGTCCTGGTTTAGTCCTGGTTTAGTCCTGGTTAAGTCCATGTTTAGTCCCGGTTTAGTCCCGGTTTAGTCCCGGTTTAGTTCTCGTTCAGTCCTGGTTTAATCCTGGTGTAGTCCTGGTTCAGTCCTGGTTTAGTCCTGGTTTAGTCCTGGTTTAGTCCTGATTTGGTCCTGGTTTAGTCCTGATTTGGTCCTGGTTTAGTCCTGGTTTAGTCCTGGCTTTTTCCAGGTTTAGTCCTGGTTTAGTCTTGGTTTAGTCCTGGTTTAGTCCTGGTTTATTCCTGGCTTTTTCCTGGTTTTGCTCCTTTAGCCATGGTTTAGTCCTGGTTTAGCCCTGGTTTAGTCCTGGCTTTTTCCAGGTTTAGTCCTGGTTTAGTCCTGGTTTAGACCTGGTTTAGTCTTGGCTTTTTCATGGTTTAGTCCTGGTTTAGCCCTGGTTTAGTCCTGATTTAGACCTGGTTTAGTCCTGGTTTAGTCCTGGTTTAGTCCTGTTTTAGTCCTGGTTTAGTCCTGGTTTAGTCCTGTTTTAATCCTGGTTTAGTCCTGGTTTAGTCCTGGTTTAGACCTGGTTTAGTCCTGGTTTAGTCTGTCATTTTGGTCTTAAATGTTCGTATTAACCCTCTACATGATCCTGGGGTTTTTATTTCACTATTGTGTCTGTAAATCAAGATATGAACATTAACAACAGACATTCAGGCGCCTTCTTTCCCCCTCTAGCGTTAGCAACAGGTTTGATTGACAGCGTTGCTAAGCGTCTGCTCCATGCTAAACCAGTGGTGCGGGTGGGAAGGGGCGTTACCTTAAACAGCCCTGCTCCTGATTGGCTCTTTGGTTGCTATGATACCCAGGAACTCGTAGATAAGTGAAGAGCAGCCAAGAGTTTACTGAACATTTAAAAGTTGACACAGATCCCAAACCATGTCATGCAAAATATTAAATACTGTTTGTAGGTGGGGCTGCAGCATTACTCACAAACACATTTTTTCTCTCACTTCATATGTCAGTCTTTTTGGTCACTTCTTCTAAAAGTGTTTCAATGTGAAATTTGAAAAGAATCCTATTATTGAAACATAACAAATCTGCAAATCTGTGATATTTTTCCCCAAAGCTTCAGTCTGAGTCGGCTGAAGAGTTTGATTGTTCTATGTTTGAGTTTTTATCACATATTTGCCTAGTGGTGCTAAATCAGCCGTATTGTGCCTGTGTCTGCTCTCACACGAGGATCTTTATGTTATCTTTTGCACATTTTAAATCACAATATTCATCTAAAACGACTTAATAAAGGAAACAAGTCCGCTGACGTCGCCGTAAACGTCATCACAACAAAGAGCAACTAAGTGTAGGTGTCAGCGCCCCCTATATATAGTTAAATCTTACGCGTATCACCCATTAAGAAAATAAAATTGAAGAAAGAAGAAGTGTGTGCATCAGTGACGGTGAAAACGAGGATGGATCGGCAAAATTGCGTCTTGAAAATAATCGATTAAAGGTTACAGAAATATGCACAAATCGCAATAGGTGAAATCCATGAAGTATCAGCTTTATTTTTTTACAATTATTCTATATGTTTCTTGGCTGTAAAACCCCTCACCACACACTTTATACACTTTTCTCACACAGGCATTAACATTTTCTCACATTTTTCTCTTGTTTTAACACAAAGTTCAAACCTTCGTCGGTGCCTTTGTCGGTGCAGAACGTTTCATCGACATTGTGGGTTTTGTCGAGGAGAAAACTTGCAAACATACAGCACTTCAGAGTCACACTGCGATCCAACATTTATGTAAATTTGTCTGACACATTCTGTACTGTACAGGAGACACGGAGGAGACTGATGGACAATGGTCTACAGTCCCTCAGCCAATCAGGACGCAGAACACAATGGTCTGCAGTCCCTCAGCCAATCAGGACGCAGAACACAATGGTCTACAGTCCCTCAGCCAATCAGGACGCAGAACACAATGGTCTACAGTCCCTCAGCCAATCAGGACACAGAACACAATGCACGTTCATACGATGTAATAAAGCATGTAGTATTGCACAAAAAAAGATCCGTGAAACAGAGGTCACGAAACAAGAAAAGGAACAACCCAACGTGTCAGTTTGAGTTCAAATGTTCAAATCATTGCATGTGGTTGACAGCTCTGGCTTCTCTCTCTTATCGCACAGGTGATGGAAGCTGAGCAGGCGAGAACACGCAGCGAAGCCGAGCACCGAAAGACCGCGGCCAATTACAACTCCTGCATCAGTCACATGAAACAGCTCGAGAAGAAACTCAAACGCTCCATCAACAAGTCAAGGTTTGTCTTATTGCTTTCTGCACAGCTCTGTATCTGCCCCTGCCCCGGCCTCAGACTCTGGGGAAACAGGAGAAAAGAGGCTTCGCTGTGATGAGGTCCAGATGTTTCTTGAGTCCAGTGTTGGGGTGTGCTCAGTTTGTAACAGCCGAGGAATGCCAGACCAGGATTAGCCAACTCCTCCAGTGCTTCTCCAGTGACAATAAGAGGGTCCTCCCACTCATGTTCTGTCTCTTTCTCCCCCTGCAGGCCGTACTTTGAACTGAAATCCAAGTACTACGTCCAGCTGGAGGTATGTGTTTGTTTTATTTGGTTAGTTATTTGGTTAGTATTGGGAAGTAGCTAATTACTAATTTTGAGTAACTATATACACTTAACTTACTTTTACTGCACAATATTAGCGATAAAAGTGTAGCACAGGGGTCCCCAACCTTTTTTGCACCACGGACCAGAATAATGTACATTTTATTTTCACGTGTGGCAGATAAATATGGCAAAAATAAGTTAAATGTATAAAAAATCCACCTCACTATCCTGCTGGATCAGAGGGACCTGCGCTTGTTTCTTCTTTCCTTCTTGTTCACGTTTGTTTCTTTCAAAAACTCTAAAGTCTTATCTTTTCATCCAGGGTCTTAGTCTCCATGTGCTAAAGCAGTTTTGAAGGTTTCATTGCCTCGTTCATATTCCGCAGAGCCGACTCGGCGCCTGAGACTCACCTGTAGCGACAAACCCATAGGATTTATGTGGAGATTTCCTATCAGGATTTTCATTATATATGTACGGACGAGCTTATTAAAGAGTCATGAGGGACGGGCCAAAGTGAGGTTGGAGAAGATGAGGTCGCTGATAAATTATTTACTGTTTTTGTGCGGCCCGGTAGCAAATACGTAAAGGACCAGTACCGGTCCTAGGTCCGGTGGTTGGGGACCCCTGCTGTGCAATGTCCAATTTTTCCACTAAAATATGAAGCAACTCAGTGTAAAAGTATCCCAAGTATCCCAAGTATCCCAGGTTAGCAGGTTACCTATGTCCATTTATACATACAGTCTATGGGATTATTTTGTGTGCAGGTCTTCTGTAACTAAACACATTTTCAAAGTTTTCTTCCCATCTCTGCTGGTAGTACACTGTGTCCTGTTTTCCATACATAGGTAATCGTGTTTGCTAAATTAGGTTAGGTGTAGCTTAAGAGAAAAAACCTTAAAATGACCTTTATAACTGTTACATTTAGTGGTGGAAAAAAGCTGAATAATAGCTCTATATATATGAACTTTGAAAACTTTTGTCTCCACACTCACAATAACAGCAGACACCACTATTTACACTGACCTTTAGGTCCATTCATCTATTTTCTTCTTTTTTTTCCGAAGCTGAGTCGTGGGGGCAGCATTCTAAGCAGTAACTTTAAGTTTAGTTGCCTTTAGTTACACCAGCAGAATTTTCAACCAGCAGAATTTTCAACCACCAGAACGTTCATTGTGTGAATATTATACAGACAGTTCAGAGGTCAGGTCAGGTCAGGTCAGCCTCCCTCTCTCCTTCTCCATTATAATTTTATTTATTTTTACACAGCTGTAAAAATGATTATTTATTTATTATTTGTCATTTTTCTTATTTTCTTATTTTAATTATTTTTGTTTATTTTTTTCATATGTATTGGACACTTCATTTGATATTTTACATGATTATTTATGTTCAGAGGTCAGGTCAGCTTCTCTCACTCCTTCTCGTTTTATTTATTATTACATAGCTTTAAAAATTATATTTTACTATTATTTATATATTTAATTTTTTTGTTTATTTTTTATATAAATTGCACACTTAATTTGCTTTAAAAAATTATTATTATTATTAATATTATTAATTAATTAATTCATTCATTTTTTTGTTTATTTTTATTATTTTATTATTTATTTATTTTTTGTTTATTTTTATCAGATGTATTATGCACTTATATATTGATATTTTACATGTTTATTTATTTTTTGATTTATTGTATTGTGATTTTAATGTCTTTCTTATCCTGTAAAACACTTTGAATTACTTTTTGTACAAAATGTGCTCTACAAATAAACTTTCCTGACCATAGTTATATAATCTTTTGGAAACGCCTCTTCTGAATAACGTAACTTTTCTTTCTTTTTCTCGCAGCAACTGAAGCGCCACGTGGACGATCGTCAGGCGAAGCTCGTGGTGGCGAAGGCAGAGTACCGCACGGCTCTGCGTAACCTGGAGAGCATCTCAGAGGAGATCCACGCTCAGAGGCGCTCGCTCGCTCTGGGCACCCGGGAGGAGGGCGTGGGCGCGGAGAAGGACGCCGCCCACGACGACATCGACAACTTCAAGATGGAGTCAGACGGTTTGTCGAGTAAGTGCGAGTCGTGTTGAGCCATAACGGGGGTTACTATGGAAACACAACAATCCCACTGCTATAAAATGTAAAATGAATGAATCTAAATTAATAATATTTCAGTATGTCTCCGAAAAGTGACACATAAAGTAAAAAAAATATTGGAAAATGAGAGGAAGTCAAGTGGCGTAACAAAATTTAGTAATTATAAACAGAAATCTAAACGTAAATAGAATAATATACAACCTCCAGGTGTTTTATTTCAATAAAATAATCATATTTTATGTCTTATATGAATAAAAATCCCCCCTCTCTTTGGTCACTACTTGGTTTAGTCCATAACTGCCTGTAGATCTGGGTGATAATAATGAAATAATGAACCACAAGTTTCTCCTTTATAAAAACAAATAAAAACATCTTTTATTATAAACACAGACTTTAAGAAATTCCTGTTTTTTAATGATTAACCCACAATCTGAACTCTGCCCCAAAACGACAGACTTTTACTGAGACAGAAAGGACTTTGAACGTCTTGTTTAAAAAGACCAAATTGTCTCATTGATGATTAGAAACAACTGAATCTTTAACTGGATCTTTAATGTCTTTATACTGTCATACTTTGAATTAAATGCCAGGGAGAAGAGGCAAATCTAGTGTTAAATGCCAGGAAGAAGAAGAAGAAGAGGTGGTTCTAATGTTAAATACCAGGGAGAAGAAGAAGAAGAGGCGGGTCTAGTGTTAAATGACAGGAAGAAGAAGAAGAGGTGGTTCTAATGTTAAATACCAGGAAGAAGAGGCGGGTCTAGTGTTAAATACCAGGGAGAAGAAGAAGAAGAAGAAGAGGCGGGTCTAGTGTTAAATACCAGGGAGAAGAGACGAGTCTAGTGTTAAATACCAGGGAGAAGAAGAAGAAGAGGCAGGTCTAGTGTTAAATGCCAGGGAGAAGAGGCGGGTCTAGTGTTAAATACCAGGGAGAAGAAGAAGAAGAGGCGGGTCTAGTGTTAAATACCAGGGAGAAGAGGCGGGTTTTCAGTCAAGTCTTAAACTGTGGCGTTAAAGACGGAGAGGACCTGACAGGTAGAGGGCGCTGTTCCGTAGTCTGGACGCTGCCACACACATAATGAACTTTTTGAACTTTTATTTCTAACTTGTTCTGTTGTTAGTTCAGAGATAACAGCTACGTAACACATTCAGAGCAGTTTTTATTTCAGTTTAAAGGAAATAAAAGCTGTTTTCCGTCTTTCGTACCCGTTTTTCCCGGTTTGCACTGAGCACGTGCGGTGTCACTCCCTCTTTTACCCGATGTGTTGTGCATGTGTTGTAGTGGTGTCCGTGTGCACTGATGAAGAGAGCAGTCAAAGCAGCTGCTCAGAGGAAGAGACAGACGCTTCCTCCACTCCTCCGTCCTCCTCATCCTCCTCCTCCACCACGCCCTTGGACATGCCCTCCCCTTTCATGTCCCCCGTGTCGCCCCTGTCCCCCCTGTCCCCCTGTCCCGCCACAGTGGAGCCAGATTCCCCTGTCCTGGGCCCTCGCAGCCAATGCAGTGGAGCCTCCTCTCCAGAGTGCGACCAAGAGAGAGGTGTGTGACCCTCGTTCCTCATTTCACTCCCGATATGTGTGTGTGTGTCTATATTTAAAAATCAAAAGTACTCCATCAAACTCAAAATACCCTGTTCAAAAAATCCTGGTTTAGCTTTGAGTGAACAGTTGGCACTTCCTCTTCTCTGATTCTAAAATGTCCGCTATATTTTCCAGACTATACATCGCTCAGGAGTATAAGTCACACCACCCAAAAAATACATAATAATGAAGAAAAGAAACATATATAAGTCGCACTGGACAATATACAAGAAATTTACTTTGCAAAATCAGAGACCAAGAACAGACATTTTATCTTTAAAGGGAAGTTATAAAAGGAAGAATAAAATAGGGAAGAACAGGCTGAATATCAGTACAGCACGCTAACATAACACATTTATATTTATTCAGCTACATGAAGCACAGACAGAACTGAACACGTGTCTGGTTTACTCTGGATCTCACTCCAAATCACTAAATCCACTGAATTCTTCATCCTCGGTGCCGCTTCTGAACAACTCCATTTGCTCCGGAGGTAGATCGATACTGGTACGAGCCTAGAGCGCCCTCGTGTGGTCATCAGTGTGACAGTGACGAAGATGTGAAATTATATATTTGAATAATTTCACATATAAGTCGCATCTGAGTATAAGTCGCACCCCCGGACAAACTATGAAACTATGAAAGTGTGAGTTATAGTCTGGAAAATACAGTAAAAACATTGGCGATGAAAAATGATATTTATGCAAAATGACGTTAAGATGAGGAGGTGTAATCCCTCGTTTGTCCAGGAGGGGCTTAAGGTAGAAAAGGTAGAAAAGGTGGTCACTGGTGTCACTTCTTCCTGTCCAGTTTTATCTCAATGAGGTTTGCGCTAAAATGAATAAATGTTTAAAGATCTGACAGTGGAAAGGAGGTGCATTAAGGTTGGGTTAGAGGTCAGGGGTCAGAGGTCAGACCAGTGGCTCCTGTAAAATGAATTTCACGTCTTACCAAGTTACATTTGGGCATCACATATCACTATAATATATCCAGCTGATATCGTAACCCGCTCCAACAACCACAGTAAGACGATACCGTTTAAATCAAACAACTGTAAAATCATTTGAGCGTGTCTTGTCTTGCGTCTTCCAGGTGACAGAGCAGAGGGAGCAGAGGGGGCGCTAGAGTCCGGCTTAAAGACCCTCACCCTGACCGTACAGAACCACTCAGGAGACTCTGGCGAACAAAGCGATGACCTCGGGTACGTGAGCCCAGACGTTCCCCTGTCCGGCCCATCTGCACCTGTCCTGCTCCTCAACAGCGTCTGAAGTTCTACTAAACTTTGAGATATATAAAAAAAAACAACTTTAAAACTGTGACCCGGGCGTGTTTTAGCTATGTGTAGGAACAGGGCCGTCGACAAGGAAGGGGCAAAGGGGTCAGTTGTCCGGGGGCCCAAGGTATAGGGGGCCCAGAGTTGGACCCTCTTCCTATTAATTTATATTAGAGGGGGGCTATGTGAGGCTTCTTGTCCCGGGCCCCCAAATTTCTGTCAACGGGCCTGTGTAGTAGTCGGGACAGTACTCCTTGGAAGGGCGTTTCTTGTCCTAGAATAAGTTGCACACAGCCATAAAAAAAAACGCTTTTCTGATTCAAAAAGCAATGCAATTTATGACTGTGTTTTTAATGGGTCTTGTGTGGCCACTGCACTAATTTCAGTTTAACATTTCACATGTTTTCTTGTGCAAAAACGTCACCAGTTCATGCAGTAAAACGTCTATATCTTAAACATTACGCCATTGTCCTTCTTAACTCTGCCAATGGTTTATCGACGCAACACTAAGATTTTGTGTTTTTCTAGGCCGAAGTAAGTATATAACTGTTTATAGTCGAGTTTTAATATGTTAGCTATGATCTGAAGGAAGTTGAAGGTTCACGTTCAGTTTGCAGTCTAAATAAACATAGCTCCACTGAGAGTAAGTACCACTCATCTTCCACTAGGATTTGGACGTGTTAAAAGAGATCAGTATCTGATTGCTCGTTGATATTTTATGTCAAAAACCCATATGAACAAATAATCTATATTTATACATGTATAATTTTGTATATGACCTTGTTGTGTGATGAATGTTGTTAATAAATGTGTTTTGTAAAACTTTTGGCTTTTTTTAAAATATACTTTAAGATGTGATAGACTCCCCATAACGATGACGAACGCACAATCTGTCAGTGTAATTATAAAACAGAGCCTTAAACGTCCTATATTACACAAAACTGACTCTTGTGAGGTTTAAGCGAATCTGTGAATGAAACAAAACACAACTCCAGGTCTGTTTGTGATGAGGAAACAACATTAGAACATCAGAAAATAGTGTAACATGATCCCTTTAATTACATAATGTCTCTCCTGTCTGTTTTCCTGCCCCTTTAGCCACATCATACTAAATGATCCACATTGGCTGCTGTGTGCTTAATAAAAACCTCATGACTTAAGTTTGCAGCCTGACATCAGACTTGAGTTGGGTCACTTGAGGTTTGCCCGTGCGCACGTGCTTCATTAAATCTACTCTTATATTTTGCATTATGCTTTAGGATTTTATTATCACTTATTATAGCAATAATTGTAGCATTATGGGTAATTTCAAATGAGTACTGACAAGTATGTTATTGGAGCGCATTGTGTTGTGTGATACTGACCTCTAGCGGGATCTGTGTATATTGCAATAAATTAACTGCCAACAATGACCGGTGAAAGTCACAGAATCTTGCATTTTAAACGGTCTTTTTGGACTTAAAACACCAGTTTTATTTATATTAGTTATCACGTAGCTAGTTAGCTCACGCGATGGCTTTGAATTCTCAATATTTGAATTTTACGAAAAGTCTATGGGAAAATTAATGGGAAATTAACTTCCGGAACATGAGTAGGCTTTTTAAAAATTAAATTACATTATTATTATTATTATTATTATTATTATTATTATTATTATTATTATTATTATTATTATTGTTGTTGTTGTTGTTGTTGTTGTTGTTGTTGTTGTTATTATATTATATATCATTATTAATATTATTAGTATTATTACTACTACTACTATTGTAATTATGCAGAAAAAAGCAAAATACAAACAAATCAGAGCGCCGTACAAAATACAAATATATAGTGGTTCAATTTGCATTTGCAACTAAAAGAGCTTAAAGCGGAGCATATGTTGCTAATTAAATAAACAAAAACACAGATACAACAAACAAACAAAAAAACACACATACAGACAAAAAAATAAAATAAAATAGAATAGAATAAAACTGGAAAAAAAAAAAACGGTATTATTATTATTATTATTATTATTTTTAAATCATAAATCCAATTTGTCCATACATGAAAGAAATAACACAGGACCTGAGCAGGCTTCACTTTTGAGCTCCACTGCAAAAATAAAAATTGACGTGGCTTTACGTGTAAATTCTTAAACTAGACCTGCTGTTTGCTTGGAGTTGGACATTTCAGTGTCTTTTCTTAACGAATTATTTAAGACATTTACATTTAAACAATATTGTTCCGTACTCTAGACTATAGGTAACTAATTACAAGATAAAACATAAAATTAAATCAAAGTTGAAAGAATAAATCAAAAACGTTAACGCAATTTACGTCCTAACGGCCAACGGTCATATGACGTTAATCACATGACTCTGATATCAAGGACCCGCCTTCTTGTCGCTGATTGGCTGATTCTTCACGTAGCCTCTCTGTGATTGGTCAACTGTGATATCAGTTTCCTGGTTAAGCAATTTCCCAATAAATTGCAGTTTGCAGATGTGTAGGAGGTTTTTTAACTTTTATTTGTGTGTGGCGGCGGTCGTGGTGTCGTAGATCGGACTTCATGGTTTAGTTTTGTTAGTTTTTTGCGTTTAATCAGTGGAAACCATGCAGATTTGGACACATGTCGTGGTCTCCCTTTTGTGCACTGTCACAGGTAAGTCTAAAACAACAAGGTGAAGGAGATTTATTTTAAAATGACCCATAAATATGATCATGTTAATCACTAATATGGTTAAAATTAAGACGAACATGCTCATTTTGTGAGATTGTGAAGCTTTTTTTTTTTGGATCTGCTCCTTGTGTTTGTTTTTTTGCAAGGACTTGAGCAGATGCATCATGGGATATCTCCTTAAGGACTTTGTTTTGAAATGGGAGAATGTGGGATTTTGTTTCTTCTGCAAACAAACAAACAAACAAACAAACAAACAAACTGTATTTCATGATAAATCTGTACATTATGTTGGGGAAAATTCTACCTGCACAAATGTAAACAAAGCAAAGCAATCAAAAAACTCTTTTTGCTCATTTCTTTGCCATTTCACTCCTTCTTAGATTAAACTTTTAAGTGGCTCCAATAACAAAAAGGCTATGAAAACAGTACACATTAAAATATATCTTAAATCTTTGGCATATGGCGTATACTATTTATTTAACTTTGTAAGCTTGCTCATTAAATTCATTTAAAAAGTTTTTAAAATGCAGTTTATTTAGTCCTTTGCGTTTGTTTTCAGTCTGGAATACTTTGCTTAATTTTTCATTCATTCAAGAATTTTGCAGCTCATTTCACACCACCTGAGTCTGACCATGAAACAAAAACATCACCAAAAGATTTCTACATGTGTCAAATTTATTACATTTTCATACTGTTTCATTCCTGCTGTGTGTTTTTTGTAGGTGTAAAGGGGAAAACTGTCCCTCCAGTTCCAGATTTTGGAAAAACGTATCATGTTAAAGGTAAAAAGATTGTATTGTAAGCTTAAATTTAATCACTTTGTATATGAGATTGTGCAGTGTTACGATAACATTTTTAAGTACGACATATCACTGAAATAAATCTAAACATAAATGATTATACTGAACTATTTATGCCACTGACACAGTTGCCCTAAAGCAGGATTATCCCCAAGAAACTACTCTAAATGTATAATGGGGTTATGTATTCAACTAATCTTTTCATAGTACAGAAAAATAACAAAAAGTTCCCACTAGTACAAAGAAAAAGTACCCACGAAATGCACTGACCCACAGAAATGATAGTTCCATCTAACATATATTGAATAAAAGTCGATATAGTGTTTATCGTGACAGGCCTGATTTTGTTTCCTTCACAGGTGTAATCTCACTGCCGTACGCTGAGATCTTAGAGCCGTTTGAGGCCTGGCTGGACCTGGACACCAAGTCGAGTAGAATTGACTACTATCACGGTAAGATACAGGAGCAGAGCCAAAACCTGAGTCAGGACGTGTCACATGAGCGATGATGTGAAACCAAAAACCTCTTGTGTCAGACCCGTGTGACTGGACCGTAAAGGCACTTAAACACAGAAATGAAAAACAATGAGTAAGCACTAATGTTCTTTTAACTTTCCTTTTATGGATGGTAAAAGGAAATTTCAAATCTGTCACCGAGTAGAAAGTTGACAGAGGCACAAACAAAGTAATGTGGTCTACTCCATTCAGTGTAGTGAAGACTGGAGTGAGAAACTAAACAGCTATTCCATAACACAATGTTCTGTAATACACTGTCGAGAGAGCTCCTCTGGACCCCAGTCTGCTGTACATCTCCATCTCAAAGCCTCTAATCACGTCTTTTGAAGAGAGTGAGGTTCAGATCTGAGCCAGAGAAAAGAAATGGTTTGAGAGTTAAAGAAGCTAGTTTTGTTAAGAAAGACAATCCATCTTTGAACAAGAATGGAGCCCTTAGACATCATCCCCATCCTCAGACCTAAATCAAAATGTGTGAGAGCAGCCGTTACGGGCCTGAATGATTACACTAAATGTTTACACTTTTGTTTACTAAATACGAGTAAACAAAAAGGGTGGAGGGGTGTGTGCATTTTTCAGAGATAACTTAATTACTCATAGATTGTCATTTGGGGTATTTTCATCTTTTGAGTATATTTCCTTTAAAATGGAATTAAAACAAACACCCTCCATAGTCTACTTAGTCATATACAAACCTCCTCAGCACTGTCTAAGTTTTATTGATGATTTTACTGAGATACTTTCAGTCGTCTGCACAGACTTTGATGGTTTAGTCATTACAGGTGATTTTAATGTACATGTGGATAATATGTTTGATAGAAATGCTAAAGAGCTCTGCTCTGTCCTTGAAACCTTTGGTCTGACTCAGCATGTCAGCGAGCCCACCCACAACAGAGGACACACTCTGGACCTGCTCATCACAAAAGGAGTAAATATATCAAATGTCAGCGTGGTGGATGTTGCTCTGTCTGATCATTTCTGTGTCTTTTTTGACCTGTCTGTTATTCCCAAACCAGCGGCTGGTCCTGCAGTTGTTCGAAGGAGACACATAAATGATAAAACAGGTGAACTGTTCATGGAAATGATTCACTTTGAAAATGCCTCATGTTCTAATGTTGATGATTTGCTGAACTCTGTGACGTCGGGTGTTTTGAATGTTCTGGACACCATTGCCCCGATGAAGGTTAAAATGGTTAAAGATAAGCAGAAAGCGCCATGGAGGAATGATGACGCGGTCAGGGCACAGAAAAGGGAGTGCCGGAGGGCCGAGCGGGAATGGCGCAAGTCAAAGCTCCAGGTTCATTATGAGATTTACAGAGAAAAGATGCATATGTACAACCACACTTTATGTAGAACAAGGCAGAGATATTTCTCTGACATTATTGGAAGTTGCAGTAACAACTCTCGTGTCCTGTTTGCAACAGTAAACAGATTAACAAACCCTCCAGCTCCGCTGCCATTAGAACTAATTTCCACATCTAAGTGCAATGAGTTTGCAGTGTTCTTTAATGACAAGGTTCAGGCCATTAAAAATGCATCAATCCCACAAAGCAAATAACATCCCTGCAGCCACCTAGACACTTGGAGCTGACTCACTTTGCACCTGTAACTGACAAAACTGTCCAAGAGATCGTCACCAGTCTGAGTTCATCTACATGCTGCCTCGATGTGTTACCCACTAAATTTCTAAAGTCTGTGCTCAACAGTTTGCTGTCACCAGTCACTTGCATAGTTAATATGTCACTTCAATCTGGAACATTCCCAAGAGCTTTGAAAACTTTCTCCTAAAGAAGAGCAGTCTTGATGCCACAATATTGAACAATTACCGACCAATCTCTAATCTGCCGTTTTTAGGCAAAGTCCTTGAAAAAGTTGTTTACCAACAGCTTTATTAACTTCCTCCAAATTAACAACTCTTTCGATACTTTCCAGTCGGGTTTTAGACCCCACCACAGCACTGAGACTGCTCTTATCAAGGTGACAAATGACATCCGCCTGAACACTGATGCAGGCAAAGTCTCAGTCTTGATCCTGTTAGATCTGAGTGCTGCTTTTGACACTGTGGATCATGGAATCCTCTTACAGAGACTAGAGGACTGGGTGGGCATCTCTGGTACAGCACTAAACTGGTTCAAGTCCTATCTAGAAAAAACAGGGAGTTCTTTGTTGAAATTGGAAAATGTGTCTCAGATAAAATGTCCCTGAGCTGTGGAGTGCCCCAGGGGTCAATTTTGGGACCCCTGCTGTTCAATCTGTACATGCTGCCGCTAGGTCAGTTTAATACGCAGCAACAATGTGTCTTACCACAACTATGCAGATGACACTCAGATCTATGTCACACTGGCAGCAGGTGAATATGGACCAGTGGATTCACTCTGCCACTGCATCCAACAGATCAGTGAGTGGATGGAAAACAACTTTCTTCAGCTAAACTCAGACAAGACTGAAGTCATAGTCTTCGGCCCACACAAACATAGAGAAAGTGTCAGCAGTCACCTCCAGTCTCTTTCTCTAAAACCTTCAAATCGGGCTAGAAATTTAGGGGTAATAATGGACTCAGACTTGAACTTTAACAGCCACATCAAATCAATAACATCTGCAGCTTTTTACCATCTAAAAAACATTGCAAAAATCAAAGGTATACTGTCAAAACCAGACTTAGAGAGACTTATCCATGCATTTGTCTCCAGTAGGTTAGACTACTGTAACGGCCTGCTCACTGGCCTCTCCAAACGGGCCTTAAAACAGCTGCAGTACATCCAGAACGCTGCTGCTCGGGTCCTGACCAGAACCAGGAAGTACGAGCACATAAGTCCTGTGCTCAGGTCTCTGCACTGGCTTCCTGTAGCTCAAAGAATAGACTTTAAAGCAGCTCTGCTTGTGTACAAGTCTATTCATGGCTTAGGTCCCAAGTACATCTCTGACATGTTAGTGCCATATGAACCATCTCGCACTCTGAGGACTTCAGGGACCGGCCTCCTGCTGGTGCCCAGAGTCAGGACTAAACATGGGGAATCAGCGTTTCAGTTTTATGCAGCTAAAACCTGGAACAGTCTTCCTGAAGATGTGAGACAGGCCTCTACTTTGACAATGTTTAAATCCAGGCTCAAAACGGTTCTGTTTATCTGTGCATATGACTGAGAGAGGGTTTTATTTTTATTCTGCACTCTTTTGTTTTAATGTTTTAATGTGTGATTATTCATGTTTGATTTGTGTGATTTTAATGTTTTTTCTTATTCTGTAAAGCACTTTGAATTACCTTGTGTACGAATTGTGCTATACAAATAAACTTGCCTTGCCTTGCCTTGCCTAAATATGACTCGGGCACAGCTAACAAACTGTAAACAAATACAGTTACTTTACAAACACTATATAAAAAGACACGTATGCTTTTTTTTTTTCTCACTGTCTGACATGGAATCAGACTAAACTTTTCCTGTTTTAGGTCAATTAGAAATATATTTTTTAATCTTATTTGCTAAAAGCCAGAATAATGAGAAGGATTTTAAAAGAATATTTTTTATAACTTTCTTCAAAAGTCAATGGTTTACATTTACATTTCATTAGTATTTGGTGCCACTGTATGTTTTTGTCAGTGTATTTAGCTCCTCCCTTCAAACAGAAATGGGCAGCCAAACGTCTTCACTCCTACAACTTTTTGTCCAGTGACAGATTTGGATTTTTCTTTTACTATGGGTCACACTTGGATGACTGAGAGATCACACAGACATCTTCTTATGAATTATGTATAAAGCCTGACCACATTATCAGTTTGCCAAAGTAAAGTAAAAATCATTTGCTTATGTTGTTTCACAAAGGTCAAGTTTCTACCTACCAGCTGGGGGCAGACCAGCAGTACGGCACCGCGTACAAGATCAGCCCAGAGACCACAGAGACCGAGCTCAATGTCATGAAGTGTTTTCAGGTTAATGGAACCAAAGATGATCTCGTGCAAACCGCAAACATCGTTACCGGATGTACAGGGTTTCCAGGTAAGAGCAGAAAATGAAATCATGACAACACCATGTGCCGGCAAACTCTATAGATCACTCAGTATGTTCACGTGTTCTGAGTAATGATGAGTTAGTAGAAATGTATATTAAAAATGCAAACTATGCTCATATTTCCTACGTTTTGCTCATTTGTTCAGTCTAATTTACTATAGTTTACCTTGGCACGTTTTCTTTTCTGGTGTACTCTGTGGGGCACCTGGGAGATACAGGTGGGTGGTTCACATAGACCACAATGCACCTGGGTGGGACTATGTTTTTTACCAGTCGTCAGGAGCGGTGGTGGGTAGGCCTTGAACATGTAAACTTGTTTATTTGCCTGCGTACTAGAACATAAACCTACAAAAATGCATTTCTGGGCATGGATGTTGATTTTTGTTCGGGTTTTTTTTCTGTGTAAACCACATCCTCCTGGTGTCCAAAGTGATGATTTCAGTTGCGTTGAGTTCCAAGTTTGCTCACTGCTTTTGTTTGTTAGTTTTCATTGACAAATAGTCACCACAGCCTCTTCTGGTGATGTGTCGGCTACCTGCTTGTCTCCATGGAGATGTTATTGTGTTGCCTGGAATGGTCCTCAGTATGGCATTAAACGTGTCCATCTATTGCTCAAAAAGTTGTGCTCCACAGAATTTAAAAATCAGCCGCAGAATAATCTAAGTGTGTGTCGGGGGAGAGTGTGTGTCGGGGGGGAGTGTGTGTCGGGGGGGGGAGTGTGTGTCGGGGGGGGGAGTGTGTGTCGGGGGGGGGGAGTGTGTGTCGGGGGGGGGAGAGTGTGTGTCGGGGGGAGAGTGTGTGTCGGGGGGAGAGTGTGTGTCGGGGGGAGAGTGTGTGTCGGGGCAGAGTGTGTGTGTCGGGGCAGAGTGTGTGTGTCGGGGCAGAGTGTGTGTGTCGGGGCAGAGTGTGTGTGTCGGGGCAGAGTGTGTGTCGGGGAGAGTGTGTCGGGAGTTCACACACCAGATTAGGTTGTCCGTGATGTCCACTTCCAGATGAGATGGATAGTTCTACTCCTGTGGCTGACCCTCCACCACAGAGTTTCCTATTGCACATTTTTAAGCAAACTTCTCCCTGCTTGTCTTTAGTTTCTGAGGATGGAGTACTACGGAGGATCTCTGTGTGAAGTCTGGCAGAACGTCACAACAGTGGGTAATAAGAAGAACACGTACACGCTGTGGGTGACCCGTGCAGAGAGTGGCCCTGATGCCACGCCCTTACATTATGAGATGATGGGATACAACACTCTGCTGGGGTCTCACTACGACAAATACCTGGTGGACTACAAAGAGTACAGCGCTCATGTGGACCCCAAAGTCTTCTCTCTTCCTGAAGGTATCTAGAAATGTCAAGAAAACACTGTGTTGAAAACTTACATTTTTGTCACGATTGACTTCTTGTTTTTTGTTTTTTTTTTGTTTTTTTGCTTTTCACCTCTCCACGGCTGTTCATCTGTGTGGATTCTGTGCCATTGTTCTCAAGTGTGTTTTTTTTTTGTTTGATGTTACTGTCGCTGCCCCACTTCCCCTTGCTCCCTCACTCACTCTCTCACTCGTCTCGTCCCTCACTCGTCTCCCTCACTCGTCTCCCCCACTCGTCTCCCCCACTCGTCTCCCCCACTCGTCTCCCCCCACTCGTCTCCCCCACTCGTCTCCCCCACTCGTCTCCCCCACTCGTCTCCCCCACTCGTCTCCCCCACTCCGTTTCACCCCCACAATATGGTAATAAAGTATAAATGAAGAGGATGAGTTAAGAGACATTAGTGTTTTGGTGGAAATAGGCTTCACACCTCTCTTGCTCTCGTCCTCCATATACCCCAAAAAGATGAATATATGAATTGTTAAAAAACAAAAAACACAGCATAGTATGTTTTGCTGTTTTTTTACAAGTATTGAATTAACAATTCTATTTCTACTTTTAGGCATGACTTGTGGAGGATTCCCTGGGCCTGGAGTGGAACATCATATACTGGCCAATCCGATGAAAGAACTCATCCACACGTCCGCAGAGGGCCACACACAGCACATATTTAACCACTTCAAAAACAAGTTTCAGCGGCAGTACAGCAGTGAAACAGAGCACGAGGAAAGGGAGCACGCTTTTGTCCATAATCTTCGGTAAGTGAAGCCATTACAGGAATATGGAACAAAACAAACACCCAGTTATCTCATATGTCACAAAATTTAGGTACGTCCACTCCAAGAACAGAGCCGGCCTCCCTTACACACTCGCCCTGAACTCTCTGTCGGATCGTACCATGTCAGAACTGTCCCTGATGAGAGGAAGGAAAAACAGCAAAACTCCAAACCGAGGGCTTCCTTTTCCCAGAGTTTACAGCAGCGTGAAGGTGCCAGAGTCACTCGACTGGAGACTCTATGGTAAGTGTCATCTTAATGTGATAAATGTGTTTACAACTGTTCCCTTTGCTTGAGTGTATGTTTTATTGTCAGGTGCTGTAACTCCAGTGAAGGACCAGGCCATCTGTGGTTCATGTTGGAGCTTTGCCACCACTGGAACAATAGAGGGCGCACTTTTTCTAAAGGTGAAGCCGTAAGAACTATCTGGGATTATTTCCAGATTCCTTAATGTTTTAGTGGCAGGGCTGTAATGTTTTTTACATATATATATATTATAAAATTATTATTTTTTTGTGCCTAAAGGGGAAGAAAATAATAAAAAGTAGCTTGTTCTTACTCTTCACTTTTGAGGCCTACAGTTATTTGTCTCATTTCCACATTAACATAAGAATGAGCTGCTACGGCACATGGCGTCACACAGTGAGATGACAACAGTGGACGTCTCGTGGGCCTTCTACCGTGAAAGCAGTGAAATTCCTTTAATGTGTTGCCGGGAAACGCATTGAGCCAGTTAATTGTGAGATTTGGTCACACCCATTTCAAGTGACACAATCTACAACTTGATGCTTGAGCAACAATGTGGATCTAATGACTCTGTTACACAGTTTATAAGTTCACTCAAATATTCCTCCTATTTAAACAAACTGCTTTAGTTTATTTAAATGTGTTTGACTCTTTTACATATTTATGGCCCGTTTAACTCTGAAAACATGACATCAGTGAGCGACTCCAAACGGCCTGAGTGTGTATTAATATACATGTTTTTGTTCTGTTTTGCAGACCGGCTCCTTGCAGGTCCTGTCCCAGCAGGTTCTGGTCGACTGTTCCTGGGGTTTTGGAAATAACGGCTGTGATGGAGGAGAAGAGTGGAGGGCCTACGAGTGGATCATGAAACACGGAGGCATCGCCACAACTGAGACATACGGAGCTTATCTGGGCATGGTGAGATTTTCTGCTCTTTTAAATTATTGCCAGTATCCAATATAAAACATCTGCAACTGTGCAACTCACATTCAAACATTCTTAAATGTGCAACTTGTTTAAATATTGTAGTAATGTTTGTCTTTTGCTGGTAAACAGAATGGCTTTTGCCACCTGAACGATTCTCAGCTCACAGCTCGTATTCAGAGCTACACCAATGTGACCTCGGGCGACGCAGACGCTCTCAAAGTGGCTCTGTTCAAAAATGGACCTGTCGCCGTCAGTATCGACGCATCCCACCGATCCTTTGTGTTTTATAGCCACGGCGTCTACTATGAACCTACTTGTGGTAAGTTTTTGCAGTTTATTAACATGTCAGATCTGAACTAGTAAAATCCACCCTGTAACATTTTTTATGTTTTAGGAAATACCCCAGATGCCCTGGATCATGCTGTGCTGGCCGTGGGATATGGCAGCCTCGACGGGGAGCCGTACTGGTTGATTAAGAACTCCTGGTCCACTTACTGGGGCAATGACGGATACATCCTCATGTCTATGAAGGACAACAACTGTGGAGTGACCACAGACGCCACATATGTGACTCTGGCCTAAACGGAGGACGTTTGGGTCATGTCCTAAAGAGGAGGGAGGACGTTTGGGTCATGTCCTAAAGAGGAGGGAGGACGTTTGGGTCATGTCCTAAAGAGGAGGGAGGACGTTTGGGTCATGTCCTAAAGAGGAGGGAGGACGTTTGGGTCATGTCCTAAAGAGGAGGGAGGACGTTTGGGTCATGTCCTAATGCCACTGTAGCTGTGTGACACTGTTGAAAACATGTCGGCTTCTGTGTTGCCTTGTGCTTTATGTAATTCATGTTTTAAATTTTTGTAACAAAAGTTGCACTCAGAACTGATCAGATTTTAAGTCTGGCCCAAAGGCCACTTTATTAGTAAAAGCACATTACAGTTGTTTTTAAATGCAATGCATTCAAATGATACAATAAAGTTTATTTTGTAAATGAGAACACACATGAACACTGCGTCTGATCCACGCACACTGCATCTTACACGCACACACACGCACACACACACACACACAGCATCTGACCCACATCTGACACACACACACACGCGGCATCTGACTTTTCAAGCTCCTTGAGGCTGGTGTTTGACAGGTTTAAACGGCTTTATTCTTGTTGGAAGTCACCAAACTGATGTGTGCGTTTTACATTTTCGCCGTAGACTGTCTTTGATGGAATTGTGCCTGTCGTTTCAAACTAAAACAATGTTTATATCAAACTTTTTACAGGTTTATGTGTAAACACATGATTTTTTAAAAACAAGCATCACATTAATTGACTGTAAACTTTAAAAGGAGTTTTCCTCTTTAACAAAGAGCTACAGTTTAGTTTGTGACATAAGTGTCACTAAAAAACGGCACATTCGATGTACAAACGGGTTAAACGTCTGTAAACACAAAACTTCAACACGGCATGCTACAAAAGGTCAAAGGTTATGCTACAAAAGGTCAATGGTCATGCTACTAAATGACTATCTAATGTAACATTCACATCACAAAAATGTTACTGTTATTTCTCGTTATTATATTTAGAAAAACAGTTGTGCGTTTGAAGCGTTTTCTCCCCTTGTCCCAGGGAAAGGTTCATATGAAAAAACAAATCAACAGAAATGAAACAAAAGGCTTAACATTTTAAGTCTGTAAACATCTCGGTCTTGAGAGTATTTTATATCAACAAAAACACATGTTATGTATAAAAGCAGCTCGTGCCAGAAAAGTCCCTTGTGCTTGTTCTTTGAACTGGATAAAACCTGAGGTTATTGCATAGAGGGAGTTGCATAGAGGTGCAGTGTGACATGTTTGAAGGTTTGGCTCAGACTTTTTGTAAAATGAACAATAAAAAAAGCAAAGTTCTATGTTTGACTTTCAAGCTGATGTTCTCCTGAGTTTGATAATTCAAACCCATCACCGGGAACTTTAGGTTTGTCAGAGTCCGCTGGTGATCTGCAGAAAAGAACGTTTCACAGAGTTACACAAAACAAGTTTATTTAATACAATAAGTTATTGTTTTACAGTTTGGACTCAAGTAAAACTACCATTAAAATCACTCGAGGTATTAGACAAAAAAGCTCATTAAGAGTCTGTGCAGAACAGCTCTGTGAGTGTCGATACAGACTGTAAAGAAGTGGACCCACAGCGTTCAGCTCCAGTCAAATGAAGCTCGTCGAGGCTGGAGCAGGTATCACAGCTAATCTGGAGCCCAGTCCCATATTTGGAATTAACTGGGAGTATCATAGCAACCAAAGAGCCAATCTAGAGCGAGGCTGTTGAAGGTAACGCCCCTTCTCATCCCCACTGCTGGTTTAGCAACGCTGTCAATCAAACCTGTTGCTAATGCTAGGAGCAACCTCGGGGAAAGAAGTCGCCTGATTTGTCTGTTATTAATGTTCATATTTACAGACACAATAGTGAAATAAAAACCCCAGGATCATGTAGAGGGTTAATACGAACATTTAAGACCAAAATGATGAGTTTGACAGCAGCAGGTACAGAGAGAGGAGACACAGTTTTTCAATGTAAAGTGAATTGGAGCCGAAGTGCGCTCATGATCACTTACTATTTGGAACGCGGCAGCTAGCAGATGAGCTCTGTCCATTTGCATACACAGTCTATGGTTTTGTACAGGGCGAGTGTTCTGCTCTTACCTCGTGGACCAGTTCTCCACATCCTCCACAGAGTCGGGCAGAGGTTTGTCCGCGGTCTCAGGCAGCATCAGAGCCAGCGCCGCCCCGAGCACAGGCGCACTTCCAAAAATAACCAGCGGGGTCGTGGGGCTGTGGCTGTGGATCATATTAATAATAGGAGCCAAAACTCCACCCATTCTGGCAAACATACTGGACACACCAATCCCCGTTTGGCTGAGAGCGACAGACATATGAACTGTGTGTTAGATTCCACATACGCACAAGAAACTCCAAAGCTCACGCAACGTTCCTACCGAAGCACAGTTGGGAATATCTCCGCAGTGTACACATAGACAACGGCAAAGGAAGCGGTGATCCCAAATTTTCCCACCATGGCAAGACCCGTCATCACATTGGATTGATCTAAGAAAGAAAAAAACAGACATATTACACAGGAAGAGTTTGCAGTTTACCTGACTGAACCGACGTTACCTGCAGGAACCACGAGCATGAAGAGACAGGCCACTCCCCCAACAGCCAGGAAGCCGCTCTGGGAAAAGCGGCGGCTGAACGGGAGAACAAACAGAACTAGGGAGCGAGCCGGGATCTCCACCAGCCCGAACACAAACTGAGTGAGGTACAGGTTTGTGCCCAGTCTGGAGACGCCCAACGAGAGGCCGTAGTACACCAGCACGTTCACAAACCTGGGAACAAACACAGAAGGACTATTGTTCTGTCAGGGCTTTGTAACCAGATTATTCATTATTCAGACTGTGTAAAGAAGTGGATTAAGTGAGTGTGACATCGCCCACAGCGCTCAGCTCCAGTCAAATGAAGCTCGTCGAGGTTAGAGCAGTTATAGCGGCTAATCTGGAGCCGAAATTCACATTTGGAATTCCAACTTCGAGTATCATAGCAACCAAAGAGCCAATCAGGTGTGAGGCTGTTGAAGGTAACGCCCCTTCCTGCCCACATCACTGGTTTAGCAGGGAGCAGGCGTCAATCAAATCTGTTGCTAATAGTAGTGAAATAAAAACCTCAGGATCATGTAGAGGGTTAATACGAACATTTAAGACCAAAATGACAAGTCTGACAGCAGCAGGTGCAGAGAGAGGGGACAGTTTTTCAGTGTAAAGTGAATTGGAGCCAGAGTCAATGGAGCTGTGTGTGCCCATGATCACGTCTTGGAACGTGGCGGCTAGAAGGTTAGCTATGTCCAATCATATATAGAGTTGTCCCTCACTATGTCGCGGTTCACCTTTTGTGGTCTCGCTGTTTCGCAGATTTTTTTCATGCTTTTTTTTACAGCGTATGAATGTGCATTGTGTTCTGCGTCCTGATTGGCTGAGGGACTGTAGACCATTGTGTTCTGCGTCCTGATTGGCTGAGGGACTGTAGACCATTGTGTTCTGTGTCCTGATTGGCTGAGGGACTGTAGACCATTGTCCATCAGTCTCCTCCGTGTCTCCTGTACAGTACAGAATGTGTCAGACAAATTTACATAAATGTTGGATCGCAGTGTGACTCTGAAGTGCTGTATGTTTGCAAGTTTTCTCCCCGACAAAACCCACAATGTCGATGAAACGTTCTGCACCGACAAAGGCACCAATGAAGGTTTGAACTTTGAGAGAGTTTAAACGAGAGAAATGTGAGAAAATGTTAATGCCTGTGTGAGAAAAGTGTATAAAGTGTGTGGTGAGGGGTTTTACAGCCAAGAAACATATAGAATAATTGTAAAAAATAAAGCTGATACTTCTCAAATTTTGCCTATTGCAGGTTATTTTTAGAACGTGACCCCCGTGATAAACCAGGGACCACTGTGCACAGTCTGTGGGTTTACCAGATGTAGAACAGGATGAGGGCTTGTTTTCTCATTTGTGGGGTTCGCACAAGATCCAGGGCTGTGTGACGTCGCCTGCTTCCACCTCCAACCGCACACTTTTCAACCTGGACATAGAAAGCACTTTCACTTTCTAATACAGTTATTCAGTGTTCTCTGGATCTGGATCAGGACTAAATCAGGACCAAATCAGGACTAAACCAGGACCAAATCAGGACTAAACCAGGACCAAATCAGGACTAAACCAGGACCAAACCAGGAATAAACCAGGACCAAATCAGGACTAAACCAGGACTAAGCCGGATTAAACCAGGACTGAACGAGAACTAAACCGGGACTAAACATGGACTAAACCGGGACTAAACCAGGACTAAACCGGTACTAAACCGGTACTAAACCGGTACTAAACCAGGGACTAAACCAGGGACTAAACTGGGACTAAACCAGGCCTAAACCGGAACTAAACCAGAACTAAACCTGGACTAAACATGGACTAAACCGGGACTAAACCAGAACTAAACCTGGACTAAACATGGACTAAACCTGGACTAAACCTGGACTAAACCTGGACTAAACCTGGACTAAACCGGGACAAAACCGGAACTAAACCAGGACTAAACCTGGACTAAACCAGGTGACTCAGTGTTTCAGTTTTGTGCAGTTTAAACCTGGAACATTCTTCCTGAAGATGTGAGACAGGCCTCGACTTTGACAGTGTTTAAATCCAGGCTCAGGTTCTGTTTAGCTGCTGTGACTGAGGGTTTTATTCTGCCTGTTCACTTTTAATGTTCATTTTAAGATGTTTATTTCTGTTTTGATTTGTTCTGTAAAGCACTTTGAATTACTTTCTGTACAAATAAACTGCCCTTGCGTAACTTTGGCATGTTAAAACTTGGATTCCATTGACGAAAAATCCCTAGAACCAAAACCAAGAATCCGCACCACAGTCTCAGACACGAGAGGTAAACGTTTTTAACACATTTACTTTATGTGCCAAGCTCCCAAGAACGTGGAGCTCCTCTGGGCACCACTAAACTCCAGCTGTGACCAGCGGCTTTGCATCTGTTGACGCTGGACACGGCTCCTGTTCAAGAATGTGAACTTATCCAGAACAGACGTGAGTAAATCTAACTCACTTAATACTCAGCAAAGCAAGACGTCTGCTTCTCGTTTGCTCAAATATATCTTTTGTTAAAACATTTTCCTTCTCGTGACGTTTGTGCTCAGGTTCAGGTTGGAGCCGGTTCAGTAGCATCGACATACAGACATGAACTGGACAGAGTCACTCTTCACACGTCTGCACCAGGACGTGGTGTTGGTCAATTTTATCGACTGGGGCAAGAACGAGTTATTTTTACATAAAGGAACCTGTGTCTCCTCCCAGACCATCCTGAACATATGAGAGGGGCCTGTGAGGATCTGTCTCACTGTTCAGAGTCTGTCTCACTGTTCAGCCCGTCTCACTGTTCAGAGTCTGTCTCACTGTTCAAAGTGTGTCTCACTGTTCAGAATCTGTCTCACTGTTCAGAGCCTGTCTCACTGTTCAGAGCCTGTCTCACTGTTCAGAGCCTGTCTCACTGTTCAGAGTCTGTCTCACTGTTCAGTCTGTCACACTGTTCAGAGCCTGTCTCACTGTTCAAAGTGTGTCTCACTGTTCAGAATCTGTCTCACTGTTCAGTCTGTCTCACTGTTCAGAGCCTGTCTCACTGTTCAGAGCCTGTCTCACTGTTCAGAGTCTGTCTCACTGTTCAGTCTGTCTCACTGTTCAGTCTGTCTCACTGTTCAGTCTGTCTCACTGTTCAGCCTGTCTCACTGTTCAGAGCCCGTCTCACTGTTCAGTCTGTCTCACTGTTCAGAATCTGTCTCACTGTTCAGTCTGTCTCACTGTTCAGTCTGTCTCACTGTTCAGAGCCTGTCTCACTGTTCAGAGCCTGTCTCACTGTTCAGTCTGTCTCACTGTTCAGAGCCTGTCTCACTCTTCAGTCTCGTCCAGCTGATCCTCTAAATATTCATGAGTTGAGACTTTTCTGTTCTTCAGTTTTCTGTCCGTGTCCTGTCCCACCTGCAGCGTTGGGGGCAGCACTCGGCCGTTCACTCGCGCCGCCTTACGCAGCAGCGCCAGGGCCTCGTCTGTTCTGTTATTCGCCAACAACCACCGAGCCGACTGAGGAAGAACCCTGAAGAGGAGGACGAGGAGAGCCGGAGGTGGAGAGGGAGAAGGAAAGGTGCCAGGAACGAGAGCAGAGGAGAACATGAGCTACACAAAGACGCCTTTAAGCAGAAATCCATGAATACACAGAGAGTGATGTTTAAACACCATATATAGAAAATAAGCAGGAAGCCGGGGGCCGATATTGCCAGCTGTAACGTTCTCCAGTCTCGTATAAAGTACGCTATGCCCGCTAGCATCATGTAGCCCAGGCCAAAGGCGTAGTCGGTGGTGATGCCAGCCAACATGCGTCTTTTGGTGCAAGTCCACTCAGTACCTTAAAAAAAAAAACAGATTGTGGGGAGGAGGGAGGAACAGGGTCAAAGGTCAGGGTCAAACAGGGCTAAACGGAGCTGGTGTGGATACAGAGGTGAAGTATGTGGTGAGGTGTGGCAGGGAAACAAAACACCAAATTAAACCGACCCATAAACCTGCTGTGTTTTAACCTCGTAACCATGGCAACATAACACTCGGATTTGATTCAAGTGGAGCCAGAAAATGGTGATAACTCGGACATAACAATTAGTGAGATATGAGAGTATTTATAGAGAGTGAACCTGATACACACACACACTGAACAAGACGCCACAGCGCTGACACATCCTGAATATATTTATACTGTATCATACCACAGAAAAAGAAGATACTGTGATACACACGAACGAGTGTGTGTGTGTGTTCTACTGGTGTGTGTGTTCTACTGATGTGTGTGTTCTACTGATGTGTGTGTTCTACTGACGTGTGTGTGTTCTACTGATGTGTGTGTGTTCTACTGATGTGTGTGTGTGTGTGTGTGTGTTCTACTGTGTGTGTGTTCTACTGATGTGTGTGTTCTACTGACGTGTGTGTTCTACTGATGTGTGTGTGTTCTACTGACGTGTGTGTGTTCTACTGATGTGTGTGTTCTACTGATGTGTGTCAAACTGATGTGTGTTCTACTGACATGTGTGTGTTCTACTGACGTGTGTGTTCTACTGATGTGTGTGTTCTACTGACGTGTGTGTTCTACTGATGTGTGTGTTCTACTGACATGTGTGTTCTACTGACGTGTGTGTGTTCTACTGACGTGTGTGTTCTACTGACGTGTGTGTTCTACTGTGTGTGTGTGTGTGTTCTGACGTGTGTGTGTTCTACTGATGTGTGTGTGTTCTACTGACGTGTGTGTTCTACTGACGTGTGTGTTCTACTGACATGTGTGTTCTACTGACGTGTGTGTGTTCTACTGACGTGTGTGTGTTCTACTGACGTGTGTGTTCTACTGATGTGTGTGTGTGTGTTCTACTGATGTGTGTGTGTTCTACTGACGTGTGTGTGTTCTACTGACGTGTGTGTGTTCTACTGATGTGTGTGTTCTACTGACATGTGTGTGTTCTACTGACGTGTGTGTGTTCTACTGACATGTGTGTGTTCTACTGACGTGTGTGTTCTACTGATGTGTGTGTTCTACTGATGTGTGTGTTCTACTGATGTGTGTGTTCTACTGACGTGTGTGTGTTCTACTGACATGTGTGTGTTCTACTGACGTGTGTGTTCTACTGATGTGTGTGTGTGTGTGTTCTACTGACATGTGTGTTCTACTGATGTGTGTGTGTTCTACTGATGTGTGTGTTCTACTGACGGTGTGTGTGTTCTACTGACGTGTGTGTGTTTCTACTGTGTGTGTGTGTGTGTTCTACTGACGTGTGTGTTCTACTGACGTGTGTGTGTGTTTCTACTGACGTGTGTGTGTTCTACTGACGTGTGTGTTCTACTGACGTGTGTGTGTGTTCTACTGTGTGTGTGTTCTACTGACGTGTGTGTTCTACTGACGTTGTGTGTTGTGTGTGTGTGTTGTGATGTGTGTGTGTTGTGACGTGTGTGTTCTACTGACGTGTGTTTACTGACGTGTGTGTTCTACTGACGTGTGTGTGTCTACTGATGTGTGTGTGTGTTCTGTTGTCTTGTGTGTTTTCTGTTGTCTTGTGTGTTTTCTGTTGTCATGTGTGTGTGTTGTCGTGTGTGTGTTGTGTTGTCATGTTTGTGTTGTGTTGTCGTGTTTGTGCGTCAGTACCAAGCACAAACGCGTTGATGATGACTCCTGAGATCGTGGAGCCCACGATAAACCGAAGAATCACGTAAACGGTGAAATTTGGGGCGAAGGCGACAGTGACGCCGAAAACCGTCTGCAGAGCGATGGACAGCAGCAGGATCAGGCGCCGGCCGAACCTTCAGCACAAACACACGAAATTAACGTTTTACGAGCCGTGAACACACACATTTACACTTTCAGAGAGTTGAACTGTCCTGACGCCGACAAAAACTCAAAACATCAGAGTCATTAACAGTTTCTCGTTTTCTCTGGATGTTTTTCAAGCCGTTTTACAGCCGCCATTTTGTGAATACAATTTTAAATGGAGGAAAAAGTCAAATGTGTCATACTGTGATCTGCAGACGTGGAGGAAGTACTCAAGTTTGTTAAGTAAAAGTACAGATACACAGGTTAAAATTTACTCAAGTAAAAGGATCACATAAAAAAAATCTAGTTAAGTAAAAGTATTAAAGTACATATGTAAAAATGTACTTTAAGAGCATAAAGTAAAAGTGTAAATGTAGAGATAATGATTCAGAATGACACATATTTTGGTCATTGGACACGGTTTCTTATTTTTTACAGCAGTTTTTTTTTTTCTTTTTTTTGCTCAAAGTGCATATCGGTTCAGTACTAAAATATCTGACTGAGCAGCTGCTTAGGAGCCCCGAGGTGAGAGCACTCAGAGGGCCCCCCAGAGCCCAAAGATTTATATGAATGTAAATATAATAACCCACTGTCGCCATTGGTCACAGGGCTTGTGTGTTTACAGCAGCCAAATATCCTCAAAACTATTACTTCACCAGGAGGCTAAAGAGAAAAACTCAGCTTAATGCCCCCTGAAGTCGGGCCGGCCCTGAGAGCAGCTCTGAGTTTACACCAGAAAAAAAGACCTTTCCACAAATGTAAATGTAAACCCCTGTCGCCAACTGGTCAAAGTGATGATTACTTTTCAGTAATGTGTCAAATGTAGTGATCACCAGGAGGCACCAGAGACTGCTCTCAAATGGGCCCCCTGTAAAAGTGGGACCGAAAGTACAGATACCTAAAAATTCTACTAAAGTACAAGACTTTACTACTTGTACTTCGTTACCTTCCACCACTGGTATTTCATGAAATGTTTATTTTTATTTATTTATTGTACTTACAGGAAAAAATCTACTGGTCTCAGGGACAAACTTAAATGAGATTATGTCACTGAGCATTTCTGAAGAAAAGAAAAAGTCCAGATTTTTAGGTTTTAGCAAATATATAAATACTGAGCCCTGCACAACTTTCATTTTATCTACAGATACACGACCAGTCAAAAGTGTGAACACATCATTTCATTGAGTGTTTTTTTTTATTTTTTTTTTTTTTTTTTAGCATTTTCTACATTTTATTTACACATTAAATATATGAAGTAAGATTTGTGGAATTATGTAGTAAAGAAAAAATGAAATTAAATGTCACTACTACATTTAAAAAAAATAATTTATATATTATTTAAATTTATATATTAAGAATTATTTCACTTTTTTTCTTCGCTACATAATTCCATATATCTTGCTTCATATATCTGATGTCCTCTGTGTTTTTATAACATGTAGAAAGTTTTTTAAAAAAAAATAAAATAGTATACTTTTCATGACTTTCGAACATAATTCTGTCTTGTGTCATAAAAAAACAAACTAACTGCCCTGTCCGCCCCTTTAAATCCAAAATGGTGCTGTTTTTTCATTGTACAGACATACATCACTGTATTTAGATGTGATGATGATGTAAATGTGTCACGTGCTTCATTTTGCCTCCTGTCACCTCCCCTCAGAATCTTAAATGTTCTGATGTTATGGTATTTTAAGTCTCTCGGCTCTCAGCGTCCTGCGGAGAACCAAGAGACTTTTAGAGGAACAATGTTTAGCAGAAAGAAACCAAAAAGTCTAATTTATAATAATGTTGTATTCCACAGCAGAGCGACAGCACCAGGAGCCGGGGGGACAGTGGGGTGGCCTTGGAGGTCCCATTTATAACAGGACACGGACAAAGAACATTCTCCGCCCTGCTGCGCCCCGGCTCTGAGCTGACGGCCGAGCGCAGCTGGACATACCTGTCTGCGAGGGCCCCGAACACCAGGGACCCCACCAGCAGCCCCGCCATGTAGATGGACGAGCCGATACTGTTGAGCCGCGCGTCCTCACACACCAGGTCCCACTGTGAACAAACACTTCAGCTCAGTCTGGTCAACAGCAGGACAAAACGCTCTGTCCACGGGTCCAGGCTGAGGCACACGGCGATAAAACATGAACAAACTCCCCGAGCCACTGGACCATCACAGAATCAGCTCCAGACTCTGAAACTGTCTGTACATCTGAATAATTTTACTAGAAATTTGACATTATAGATCATCAAATGTATCTGTTTCATTTGTTCTGTTCAAACCTGCACATAATGAGGTTTATATGTCTTTGACTCTATGCTGTACTGGACATGCAGACATTTTATTGTATTTTTCTGCTGATGTTAATGATGATGAAGTGAGAGTCTTATATGTCGTAATGTAATGAGTGTTTTTATGTGTTCACCTGCCCCGGGGCTGCAGAGGGAAAAGAGCAGGAGCGAAATCTGGTACAAATCACCTTTTCTTTTGTAAAATTAATGAATTTGTACATGGTCCCTGACAAATAAAGGAAGGAAGGAAGGAAGAAGGAAGGGAAAACAGAGGAAGGAAGGAAGAAAGAAGGAAGGAAGAAGGAAGGGAAAAGGAGGAAGAAGGAAGGAAGGAAGAAAGAAGGAAGGAAGAAGGAAGGAAAAGGGAGGAAGAAAGAAGGGAGGAAGGAAGGAGCGAGGGAAGGGAGGGAGGAAGAAGAGAGGGTTGGAGGGAGGGGTGAGGAGGAAGAAAGGTGGAAGGAAGGATCGAGGGAGGGAGGGGGAGGGAGGGAGGGAGGAGATGGGAGGGATTAATGGAAGGCAGGGAGGAAGGAAGGAAGGAAGGGAGGGAGGAAGGGAGGGAGGAAGAAGAGAAGGTTGGAGGGAGGGGCAAGGAGGAAGGAAGGATCGAGGGAGGGAGAGAGGAGGAAGGAAGGAAGGAAGGAAGAAAGATGGAGGGAGAGAGGGAGGGAGAAAGGAAATGTGGCGTCTGTCCTGCCATTTGTCATCAGATCCATGTGCTCCTTTCTGTCCCTTTTTAAGGCACAGAGGGGTCAAAGGTCACAGACAAACTGTGTGGGTGTAACAAATGTGAACTGCTAAGTCTCCAGACCCACCGCCTGAAAAAACACGTGTCAAGGGCCTGTCCTGTAGTTCCATAGTTCTGTAAACTGAAAATACAGGTGCACTTCTTTATTTGGGTCTTTCTCACATCGGCCCAGACTCTGTGACTGACATATTGTCTGTTTTTGTAATAAATAACATTACACTATCAGAGCCTGAGCACATCCCACTACAACCCCGGGCTAAAAGTGAGCTTGCTGTACCACATCAAACCACAGAAGGAAGGAAGGGAGGAAGGAAGGAAAAACGAAAGAAAAAGGAAGGAAGAAAGAGAGAAAGAAAGATCCCAGCTCTCGCGAGTAAATGTGATATGAAAATGTTTGAGTTTATCAGGCAGGTTTTTGTTTATCTCTCTCCCTTTTATCTCTCACTCTGTGTCATTACCTACAGTTTATTATTCTCTTATAAAGACACACTGTCCTTTTTATTCTCTTCTAAAGACACACTGTCCTTTTTATTCTCTTCTAAAGACACACATTACCTTTGTAACTCTGTCCTTTCTGGCTGCAGGTCTCATATCTGACCTGAAAAATGTACAGAGCCTTTACCTCAGTGACCGTGGTGCTGTGGAATGTCTCGTTGCTGTAAACCCATCCACGAGCGCACCGCGGGGAGGCTGCGCTGTCCCCCGGAGCCCCCTCGGACCCGGGACAGGCCTGTGCGTGGCTGGAGTTCAGGATCAGCGCGGTGTAGTCCGGGGTGGCGTTGTGCGCGGCGGGGTCCAGGCTGTCCCGGCACAGATAAGGCGGAGTGGCCCCTGTGAACACGCTCACCATCATGTGGAAGGCGAGCAGAACGTTGGGCAAACAGATCCACACGTACAAAAGCTTCTGGTATTTTCCAAAACCTCCCACGGCGGCGAGAATCTGGTCAAAATTCATGTTTGGTTCTGTTTTTGGTTGTGTTTTTGGTTGTGTTTCTGGAGGAATGGCTCGTCCACAGCTGCACAAACGCGCGCGTCCTGGAGAAAAAGGTAAACAGGGTGAATCTAAATCCTGTGATGGTTCTTCCAGCCGCGCGCTCCCAGCTGTGTGCGTCCTGGAGTTACACAAAATGACCCTGCACCCCCCTCCTCCTGCCTCTGATGCTCGCGCTCGTTTAAAGGCAGGTGTGGCTCCCCCAGACTCCCCGCTATGGCGCACAGAATCTCGCAGAAAGCTCGTGTTTGTTCACCTCTTTCTTTGCGTAAAAACCAAACCAGACGCGTTATTCTGAGCGTATCTGATGTGAGGCGCGCGGGGCAGAGCCTGAACCGCTGTAAAATGGTTAGTTTAATGGTCAGGATTGAGTTAATTAACGTTTCTGCGCCTCAAGAGTGTTTGGTGTTGCTGGTTTGGAGTCTCCCTGTCCCTTATTTCCACAAAAGCAGTTTGTTTGTGCCTCTTTCATAAACGCTGCAAACATTAAGGTCATAAAAGAGACTCTGCTGCCCCCTGCTGTCCGCTGTTTAAAGAGGGTGATCTGGGGCCATGGTATGCACATCCCAAGAGTCTATTTCTAGGCCATTTTATTAGGCTGTCAGTCAGTCATTCTAAAAAAGGATTTGCGCCTAGATCTTTGAAAATAAAACCTGGAAAACAAAACAAACTAAATACAATAACAGTTTTGGCTCCTGACGCACGAACATCTGATTTGGAGACACTGGTGCTGGTGACACAGAGGTACTTTCCTGTAGTTTTTATTGGCTAAATAACAAAACTGCCTCTGTGCGTAAAAGCCAAACGCGTAAAGGCACAATTAAAGCCTAAATAAGAACAACAGAGCTGAAAATGGCTCAAAATGGATCATTTTTGTAGGAAGCGGATTTATTTTCGAGAGCCAGACCGGATGTGAGCGCAGTGTGTGTTTGCAAAGCTGACAGAGGTGTTTGTCTGTGGAGACGAGCTCAGACACACAACAGAACCAAAGGGACATGGCTACAGGACGGGCGCACGGGACCGGGACACGCGCGGGACTCTGCGGCACCCCCACGACCCCCTGACGCGTCCCAACACCCGCGGGACAGCTCCAGAGGGTTCAGGAGAGAAGAGAGGAGCAGAAGAGCATCTCCGCCCTCCATCATCAGGCCTAAAGTCACCCCCACAGGAAGAGAGGAGAGCAGGAGAAGAGGAAGGACTGTCCACTGCGGGTCACCGGTGTGCGTCCTGTGCGCGTCCTGTGTGCGCTCTGTGCGGGTCCTCTGCGGGTCCTCTTTGGGGTGAGTCTGTGCGTAAAAACGTGACTGCATCGGCCTACTTTTCGAGGCGTAATTGTATGGCATGAGGTCAGCCGACTCCATGGATATTTCCCATAAACCAGTGTGTCACCAAGGAGAGAATGTAAACCCACATCCTGAAGTCAGCGAGATGTTTAAGCCACACCCTCCCTGTGCTGATGCCTCTCCTCCAGCAGCTGTGTCAGGCCTGTGTCCTTGTTCAGATGAAATGTTCTATTGTGTTAAAGGTCTGTTCATTTATGCCAGATCCTCCCCGACCTGGATCTACTCCAGAGTAATAGACCCAGGCTTGTTGTGACCTTTATTTGATTTCCATTAACACTGATTATGATGAAGTCTTTGGAAACCTTCAGTGCTGATGGGTGAAGGTTTCTTCTGCAGCCACATCTGTCTGTGTCTATTTATAACCTGATCACTGCTGGGTTGTGTTTGGAGCAGCTGTGAACCAGGAGCAGCAGGAAAGTAACACAGACACAGACATCAGGTTATTACTTTTGTTAAGATTCGTGCAGGTAACGGAGAGTTTGTGAGCTGACACCAAACAGTCTGTGGGAGACACAAGGATCCGCTGATGTTTGAGAGCACATGTCGTTGGTTGGACAGGTGCTGTTTGGACCAGAGCGCCTGTGGTTGGACGGGCTGCTCACTTTGTCCAGTGCAGTGTAACTTTACGTTCACTTTGTGTTTTAGTTCAGAGCTGCATTCGGCTGAGCTCTTGTGGATTGTCTTCTGCACTCTGCTGTCTTCAGCTTAATGCACTGCTCTAACACAAGTTTATCAGGGCAGATGAGTTTATCCTGGTCCATTACATCAGTGTTCTTATATAAATAGCAGCACTATAGGTCATTATAGTGAGTGTGTGCGTTTCTGAACAGGTTGAACTTGCACTGGGCCATTTGGCTGTAGACTTTGTGGAAGCATCTGTCATAACGATTAACGTCAGGTTCACCTGCCGCAGACTCTGCCAACCAAGAAATGCATTTTAAATATTGTGCTCTTTAATAAAATGTGTACTAACATGAGATATTCTGGGCTCAGACTCACTGGTCTCGTGCTGTGTCTCTTCCAGCTGCTGTGACCTCCAGACTGGCCGTGCTGTCGACAGGAGCCTCAGCTCCAGTGGCCCATGGCCCATGTCTCTTTAACGCAGTGAGAGGTGAGCAAAGCTGGCCTCCTCCGGCCCCCCGCTGCCCCCAGACCCAGACCCTGACTCTGAGGGGCAGTGGCACACCCAAGAGGAGCAGTATGTGAGTGAGGGGCAGTCCTCCCCAGGGGACCCCCAGCCTGCGGTGCCTGACTGCAGAGATGCTGGGACCATCACAGGTGAGACGACGTTTTTGGTTGTTACATCAGAGAAAGTTCAGCTGTCACAGTGACCTGTTTTTGTGCAGATGTTTGCAACAGCACCGACCTGCCGGAGTTTGAGATCATCAGCCTTCTGGAGGAGCAGCTCCCGGTGTATCGTCTCCGGGCCGACACCGTCTATGGATACGACCATGACGACTGGCTGCACACGCCGCTCGTGGCTCCAGAGGCCAGTCTGGACCTGACCACTGAGCAGATCGAAGAAACACTCAAGTACTTCTGTAAGTACCAGAGACTTCATGTGTAGAGAGGACACGTAAATACTACACCGATATCTGCAAAGAACATGTCTGAGGACTGGATTTAGAGTTTGTGGACGGTTCAGTTTCAAATGCTCAAGTTAAACTGTCACAGGACAAGACGTACTATACACCTCAAATATATGTTTATGAAGGAAGCTGAATCAGAATGAAGCGGAGTCAGAACAGAGTGGAGGTAGAATGAAGCGGAGTTAGGATGAAGCAGAGGTAGAATGAAGCAGAGGTAGAATGAAGCAGAGGTAGAATGAAGCGGTGGTAGGTTGAAGCGGTGTTAGGAAGCACGTGTGTTTTTGTTCTGATGTGCAGAACATAAAACATAAACTATGTCTGAATCTTTGTTTGTTTTTTACATTGGTAAAAACACCAAACTTTTTGGAATCTAATAAGAACCAGGCAGAATTATACTGAAGTTGAGGGTTTACTCTTGGATGGTTTGGTTGTAATGTTGGTCTTTGTGCAGTAGGGGGTGCTGTGTACTCATTTTCTGTGTGGTACTTAGAGTTTTTGTCACATAAATAAACTCAAATACAGCTGTCGTCAGTAGTTTTGTGAAAAGATTCTGCACTTCTCAGGTTTTTATAAGATGGAGTTTTGTTGGTGGGTGGTGCTGTGCTGTAGTAGTCAGTTTGTTTATAAAAGGTACAAAAATACATACAAGTCCACATAAAGTTGATGTGGAGAACGCTCACTCTTTCACTCTTTCACTCTTTCACTCTTTCACTCTTTCACTCTTTCACTCTTTCACTCTTTCACTCTTTCACTCTTTCACTCTTTCACTCTTTCACTCTTTCACTCTTTCCTTTGACTCCTGCTCTTCACAGTCACATGATCCATTTGCTGATGCTCTGCAGAGGGTCTGACCTCTTTAATAGCAGCAGGCGCCCGGGCGTTCACAGGTCTGAGAGCTGATGGAGTGAGAGGGGTGAATGTTTTGTGAGCGTGTTGTGTGTTGCATGTGTGTGTTGTGTGTGTGTGTTGTGTGTGGACTGTTTGCAGGGGAGTAAGTGCAGTCAGGGGCAGTTTGGCCTGGTTGACATTTCGATGGTGTGGATCAGACTGAAGGGACAGAGATGGACAATGACCTGAGTCTGGACTTAATAAAGACGTACGAGACGCAGCTGCAGGACTGGGCCGGAGCTGGAGACGGAGACGGTAACTCACACTCGACTTTAGAGACGCTCTTGTGTTTCACTGGGCAACATCGTGAATTAGAAAAGCTTGTTTTTCGTAATTTCAAAATGTCTCTATTCGATGTGTGTTTGTGTTACATTTGGAGCTGACTCAGTTTATTGCAACTTTACTATGTGTCATATTTTATCTACAGTCTCTTTAAAATCTAATTACAAAGGCAGTTGATACGATATATGAATAATACTTGTTCTGTTGTACTCAGAGGTTATAAAAGTTTTTAACCATATTGCCTTTTGATTTTGTAATTGTGTCTTTTCAGATCGTGGTGTATAATGACATGGTTCATTATTAGACCAAATCCAGTACCATAGCCATCCACTTTCTGTCTTTTTTTTTCTTTTTTTTACAGAAGTTACACATAAACAGAACTTTATACAAAATGGGAGAGAAAGAACCAGTGCATCTAAACTAGACATGTAATAATAAATAAGAAAAGAAAGTGAAGGACAAAAGCAGAAACAAAAATGAGGCGATAGCTTTTTTACAGCAACATGAGCAGGATCTCCACAAAGTCCGACCATAAAGGCTTTATACAGGGTGGCCCAAAAGTCACTGACACTTTTAAATCTTCAGTAGCTCCTTAATTCTTAAGTTAGACTCACCAAATTTTAGCAGTAGGTAAAACTGAACCTTCTGAGATTTTTGTCAATATATACGGTTATAATTGTTCACTTACACTTGAACTTATCACTAATTAAACTAGGGGTAAAAAATAAAAATGACCAAATTTTTTAAAATAATGTTTTTTAAGTGTCCGTCATTTTGGGTTTGTCTCTGAACAGCCTGATCCAACACACTTTACAGAACATTTAAAGCATTTCAGGCTCTTATTTGATCCTCAATATTACGTTTTAAGTTGTTTATTGATTATTTTTAGGTCTGTGTCACAGTGAAATATGATATTATTGAGGTTATAGAGGTAGAATCTCTTCAATTTATTGTAAAAAATACTTTATGATCAATTGGGACCAGTTTAGGAGGAGGCATAAGGGCCAACAAAACTTGGTCTGAGGGCCACATTTAGCCCCTGGACCCTACTTTGGACAGTCGTGGCTTAAGTTGTATTTAAAAATGTAGAATTGAAGTTTTTACATTTAATTAATCTTGTCTTCTCCAGTTTTACAGCATCATCTGAAACAAAACAGCTGCCGGAGCCTCACACTTTGCTCATTTATACGATATAATGGTCCGATATTTGGCCTTTTTAGCGTATGAGTTATCGGTCTTAAAAGTCCAGCACAGGCCGATATTTAGTTTTGCGTCAAAATCACACACAAAGCTTTAAATTAACACTTTAATACGAAGAGAACTGTGCTTAACGTGACCACACAGCTCTCGTATAAGGTTTCCAGAAAAAAAAAACGCTGTGGGGAGTGTTTGGTAAATTTATATCAGTCCAAAATCGGCATCGACCACGAAAAAACCTGTATCGCTCCATCGTTCCTGCTAAGTTTCACCGTTTGTGTATCATAATGTGTTGTCCTCACAGAGCAGAGGATGTTATTGACGTGGTTTGTCGATGAGCCCTGTCGCCTCGGGGAAACAAACCAATGGAAACAAGCCCCCGCCCTTCACCTTTGACCCCTTGGCGCTCTACTTTGTAAACATCAGGAGCGAGACGTCTTTGTGTTACGTAATCCTGTGGGGTTCTAATGTAAACACAGTGTGAGAAGGAAACTTTGAAAAACGCTTTTATTTTGACTGAGAAATGTATTTGATTTAACTAGTTTGATGAAGTTTTGCTTGTTTTGCAGTACTATGTGCAGACAGAGTGGGCCAGATGACAAAGACGTACAATGACATCGACGCTGTTACCCGACTGCTGGAAGAGGCAAGTCGTGTGTGATTTGTAATTTAATACAAAACTTAATATGGTAAAAGCAAATCAGCAAATGCAAAAATCCCCCAAAAAAGACTTAAAAAGAGAAAGTGGTTACGATTTGAAAGGAGTTTAAGTCTAAAAAAAGCAGGTTTAAGTCAGTATAAGTAGTCAGTCAGTTTTATTGGTGCCTGGGAACCTTTTGAGATTTTTGTGCAATTGTTTTACCGTATTTTCCAGAGTATAAGTCGCATCAGCCAAAAAAATGCATAATAATGAAGAAAAAAAACATACTCAGATGTGATTTATATGTGAAATATGTTTTTTTTCTTCATTATTATGCATTTTTTGGCTGGTGCGACTTGAGTATAAGTTGCACCCCCGGCCAAACTATGGAAAAAAAGTGTCACTTCTAGTCTGGAAAATACGGTATATCCATCTTAAATGAATGAAATAAAAATAAAAAAACACTTAAAAATTCACTTTTATCCCTTTTTAAACACGTGTCTACTTTGAGTTCTGCAGGTAAAGTTATATTTCACTCCATGTCTGTTTGATCCGGTCTGATCCATCGCAAAAGAAAAATAAAATCTGTTCAAAAACTGGACAAAAAGTTGTAGAAGTGAAGACGTTTCGCTGCTCGTTCAAGCCGCTTCTTCAGTTCTGCTCAGATTATTTCCACCTGAAGTGTGCATTGTGTCTGAGTGCTACTTACCATAGTCATTCAAGCCCCTAATGAGTGATTTCACACCTTTTTAGCATCCTGGTTAGCCCCATTGTTCTCTTTGTTTCCTTTGTTTGCTTTGGGTGTGGGGATGGAGTTATTGAGGATAGATGATTCCAGAACTGAAGAAATGTCTGAATGAGCCGCTAAACATCCTCACTCCTCCAACGTTTTGTCCAGTTGACAGATTTGATTTTCCCTTTGCCATTTCACACCATGTTCTCCGTGTTTCTTTTAAGTTTGAAACTGAAGGTCGTTTGTGTCGTGTCATTACAGAAAGAGAGAGATCTGGAGCTGGCCGCTAAGATCGGACAGTCGCTCCTGAAGAAGAACCAGGCCCTGACGGAGCAGAACGACTATCTGGAGGAACAAGTGGCTCAGATCACAGAGGAGGTGGTGTGGACGTTCTGTCGTCACGGTAACGCTCTGTCATTAAAACACGTTAAAAACATCCACGTTCGCGTTTTCAGGTCGCTCAGTTGCATCATGAACTCAACCTAAAAGATGAACTCCTGCAGTTTTACACCAGCGCAGCAGAGGACAGTGAAGAGGAACCAGGCAGCTCGCCCACGTCTGTCTCCTCTGTTCATAAACGACAAAAGTTCACACGTTTCAGATCTTTACGCTAAATGTTTTTGTGTTTGACTTTAACCAGGAGCAGGAAAAGTAAAGTGGAGGCAGCATCAGGAGCTTTTGTGAGTGACACTCTGCAGAGAAAACTCAAAGAGCTGGAGGAAGAAAACCTGTCTCTGCGCTCCGAGGTGAGTGAACATCCACCCCAACCACAACCAACCCTAAACCCCAACCATAACCAACCATAACCACCATACCCCAACCATAACCCCAACCATAACCCCAACATAACGCCAACCACCAACCATAACGCCAACCATAACGCCAACCCCCAACCATAACGCCAATCCCAACCATAACCCCAAACCCAACCATAGCCCCAACCATACCCCAACCCAACCATAACGCCAAACCATAACGCCAACCATAACGCCACCATAACGCCAACCATAACGCCAACCATAACCCCAAACCATAACCCCAACCATAACCCCAACCATAACCCCAACCATAACGCCAACCATAACGCCAACCATAACGCCAACCATAACGCCAACCATAACGCCAACCATAACGCCAACCATAACGCCCAACCATAACGCCAACCATAACGCCAACCATAACGCCAACCATAACGCCAACCATAACGCCAACCATAACGGCAACCATAACGGCAACCATAACGGCAACCATAACGCCAACCAACCATAACGGCAACCATAACGCCAAACCATAAACCATACCATAACGCCAACCATAACGCCAACCATAACGCCAACCATAACGCCAACCGCCAACCATAACGGCAACCATAACGGCAACCATAACGGCAACCATAACGGCAACCATAACGGCAACCATAACGCCAACCATAACGCCAAACCATAACCCCAACCGTAAACCTAAACCATAGACTGTTTATGTAAAGGGATGTAGCTAACCTGCTAGCCGCCGTGTTCCAAACAGGAAGTGATCATGGGTGCACTTGCAGCTCCATGACTCTGGCTCCAATTCACTTTCTATTGAAAAAACGTCGCTCCTCTCTCTGTAACTGCTGCATTTTGGTCTTAAATGTTCGTATTAACCCTCTACATGATCCTGGGGTTTTTATTTCACTATTTTGTCCTTAAATCAAGATATGAACATTAATAACAGACAAATCAGGTGCCTTCTTTCCCTGAGATTGTTCCCGCTAGCGTTAGCAACAGGTTTGATTGACGGCATTGCTAAACTCCCACTCTCTCCTAAACCAGTGGTGGGAGTGGGAAGGAGTGTCGCCTCCACAGCCTCACTCTGAACTGGCTCTTTCGTTGCTATGTTTCACTCACTCAGTCACTTCCTTACACAGTCTGTGCTCTAACTCTAACCGTCTTAAACACATTCAAACAAGTGAACTAACGATTTGTTTTTCTGCACAGGCGAGCCATCTGAAATCAGAGACTGAAACATACGAGGAAAAGGAGCAGCAGCTGGTTAATGACTGTGTGAATGAACTCAGTAAGCACCTGCGTTTATCACCGGGATTTAATGAGGCCATTTTATTTAGTCGGTTGTTTTATTTCTAGGATTGTCCAGTCTCCAAATCTCTGCCATTGCTGAAGAATTGGCCCGAAAGACTGAAGATGCCTCCCGCCAGCAGGAGGAGATCACACATCTTCTGTCTCAGATCGTGGATCTGCAGAAAAAAGCCAAATCTGTGAGTTTTTCATTTGAAGTCACTAAAATGTAAAACTGTGACTAAAATGTCTCTGAGTGATTCACCTGTGTCTGTGTGTGTGTGTGTGTGTGTGTGTGTGTGTGTGTGTGTGTGTCTGTGTGTGTCTGTGTCTGTGTATGTGTGTGTCTGTTTGTGTCGTGTGGGTGTGTATGTATGTGTATGTGTGTGTGTGTACATATGTGTGTGTGTGTGTGTGTGTGTGTAGTTTGCGGTGGAGAACGAGGAGCTCTCTCAGCACTTGATCGCAGCTAAAGATGCTCAGAGGCAGCTCACAGCAGAGGTACGTCACTTTGGTGAAGTATCGGACTCATATGTTTGAGGTTGTAAAAATAAAAGTTTTTGTTTTGCAGCTTCAGGAGCTGGAGGAGAAGTACTCCGAGTGCATCGAGATGCTGCACGAGGCTCAAGAAGAACTGAAGAACCTACGCAACCGAAACTACGCAACAGGCACAGCGCGCCGCTACCACCCCCTCGGACTGTACCCCATGGTCCGTACACAGTACTACACATGTACTACACAGAATTATACATGTACTATACAGTACTACAGATGTACTACACAGTACTACAGATAGTAGTATGTGATGTCTTTCGTTGCAGGATTCTCTTGCTGCTGAAATTGAAGGAACGATGAGGAAGGAGCTGAGTTTGGAGGATCCAGAGTGTGAGGAACAGAAGTAAGACTTTAGAATATAAAAATACTGTACTGTTTTACTACAGTCACTTACAAACTGTCCGATTTAAACCTTTGGACAGAAGTATCTGAGGTCACTCTGTATTTCACACAACTGTATCTTTGAACTGTTATATTTATATGAGCTCATGATTAAATATACACACCACATGTTTGGACACGCCTTCTCATTCAGTGTTTTTTTTCTTTATTTTTACTACTTTCTACATCTTACATGCACACAGAAGACAAATATATGAAGTAAAATATATACAATTATAATACTATTTTTTTTCAAATCCTCAAAGTAGTCACCCTTTTATCTGGTAGTGAACATATATAAACGTTTTCCATGTGATGCTGGCTCTGTGTGTCTGCGTCTGCATGTTTGTTTGTTTGGTTGTGTGTTTGTTTGTTGCGTTTGTGTATTTGTTTTCGTCCAGGAGCCACCGTAGACGAGTGTTTGAGACGGTCAAGACTGTGAACCAGACAGTGAGGCAGAGGTCGCTCACTCCGACCAGCAACATCCCAGGATCCAACCAGTCCCTGTCGGCTCGTACGTCGCCTCAGTCCAGCGGACAAACGACCCCTCGCTCCACCATGTTCAGCACCGACAGCAACGTGATGGACAACAGGACTCAGAGCATTCTCATGGAGGTCGCAGAAAACCAGGACAGGTGAGATGTTTGTGTGGTGCCTCAGGTCTGATCCATCACGAAAGACAAATATAAAATCTGTCAACTGGACAAATCGTTGTAGGACTGAAGATGTTTGGCTGCAGTTTCTGTTTGTAGGCTCAGTCTACTGTGCTACTCTAAGTGTGCACTGTGTCCGAGTCCTACAGAGTAATTCAAGCCCCTAATGAGTGATTTCACACCTGGCTATCCCTATTGTTCTCTTTGTTTTGTCGTTTTGCCTTGGGTCTGAGGATGGAGTTATAGAGTTATAGATAGATTACTGTATTTTCTGGACTATAAGCGGCACTTTTTTCATAGTTTGTCGGGGGTGCGACTTATACTCAGATGTGAAATTATTAAAATATATACTTTCACATCTTCGTTATTGTCACACTGACCACACGAGGGCGCTCTAGGCTTGTACCAGTATCCACTACACGACACAACGCTTCATCTTCATCGGGAGTTGGCGGATTTAGTGATTTGGAGTGAGATCCAGAGTAAACTTGTAGCTTGTTTTTTCTGCTTTAGTTCTGTGATTAACTGTTAATATCTTACATCCCAAAAATGCGACTTATATATGTTTTATTCTTCATTATTGTGGATTTTCTGGCTGGTGTGACTTATACTCCAGAGCGACGTATAGTCCAGAAAATACAGATGCCAAAGAACAGAAGAGTATGTTGAGTTAACAATACGAAAAACAGCACATCAGTTCTGCTCGTGGTCAAGTTCGATCTATACCAATGGTTTGAACTGGCTGCAAAAAGGTCATTTATTTGAAGATTTATCCATTTTTAAATATTTGTTTTAAATTTGAAAGTTTAGAAGCGTTTGTGTGATAGTTTTAAGTCGTAAGCGTTTGTATAAATACTTGTCTCACTCATTACAGACTTAAACTAATGACAAAAGTGTTTCATAAAGTTTCGGTGCTAAAATATTATAGAAAGTAGGTTCGTTTGTGTCAAATGCCGGAAAATACAGTATGTCTCAGGCCCCATTTCTGTTCAAGGAAGGACTGTCTTTCCGAACAAAAACAGCGTCTTTAACTCTTCCCTCCTTCACTCCTACAGCGTTTTGTCCAGTTGACAGATTGTATTTTGCGTTTCCACCTCGACTGAGCCACTTCTTCAGACATTATTGATTCTGTTGTATTAATCTTTGCACTTTGCAGCGGTGGAGATCAGGAGAAGAAGGCCAACGGGGCGGACGAGCTCCGCCTGGCTCTGAGGAGACTGTCCCTCCGTCGGCAGAACAACCTGAGCGAGCGGCGGTACTTCGAGGACGAGCGTGAGCGGCGCAGAGGGGGGCACGGGGGGCTCGGTCTGGGTCACGACAGCCCCATGACCCCCTCAGACAGCATCATGTCCCTGGGAAACCTGCAGCTCTGGGCCACTAGGGGGCCCTACCTCCCTGATAAACTGCAGATTGTCAAACCGCTTGAAGGTGAGAGCAGGGAGAGCGGGAGGAGCGCCAAGACGGGGAAGAAATGGGACGGGGACAGATATCGAGGTGTCGGGGTGAAAAAAGCGAGCAAACGTTCCGGGGCGGTGGAGGCGGGAAGGAGGCACGCGCTGGAGGGGGACCGGGCGCGGGTGTGGGGCTGGGTGAGGAAGACGGCGGCGGGGATAGAGAGGGAGAGGGGCAGACGATGGGCCCGGGGCAGAGCAGGGAGCAGCAAGAAGAAACACCCCCAGGAGAAGAGAGAGCGCCCCCTGTCACTCATGCTCTTCAACTCACTCTGGTCTTTAATGCACCACCACAAGTCGGGCAGTTTCACGTCTCCTCACTCGTACTACAAAGACTCGCGTCCCAGAGGATGGTTTTAGGCGCCACCAGGGTTTATGTAGGTTTATTTTGAACTTATTACGCCCCAGGTTTGTGTCAAATGTTCAATATTTATGTGCAACAACAAGTCAAACTGCACCGATTCTCTGAGAAGCTTCGAAACAGCTCTTTAGTCCCTATAAAACCTGTTTACTGTCAAGATCAGCAGCTCCGTGCAAAATAGGTGAATAGGTTTATGTGAGTTTATATAGATGTATTTATTAGGTTAATATGAGTTTATATAAGTGTATTTAGGTTTATGTGGGTTTTTATGGGTGTATTAGGTTTATGTGGGTTTATATAGGTGTATTTCTTAGGTTAATTTGACTTTATATAGGTGTATTTACGTTTATTTGGGTTTATATAGTCTGCTTATCTAAGTGGAGAGTTTGGATTTGTAAATATTGTCTGTGTGCACCAGTCAAAAGTTTGGACACGCCCTCTCAGGCATTGTTCTTTTTTTTTTTTTTTTTTTTTTTTTTTACAAATTTCTACATGTTATATACACACAGAAGACATTCGATATATAGTGTAAGATATATGGAATTATTTAGTAAAGAAAAAAGTTTAATAACTCTGCTGAATATTTTTCAACAAAGCAAAGGGTGGATACTCTGAGGATATGAATATACATTTTTTTTTTTTTTTTTAATATTTAGTAGAGTTATTTGTTGTCTTCTGTGTGTGTGTATATAAATGTAGAAAGTAGTAAAAAAAAATGTGTGTATAAAACATTGAGTCATTATTTTTTAATATTATTTATTTATATATTTCCCTGTATATATATATATTATATATATATATAACTATTTTTTTAATATTTTTTGTACCCTTTTCCCTGTGACTTTTATATTATTAACCTGTTTTGTGACATTAACATTTATTTCTTTTTTATATAAGTTTGAACTTTTGAGCGTTTTAGTTTAGATTCTTTAAACTCTGGGTCTGCAAACACTTTAAAGAGCCACATGTGGCTCTTTAAAGCCACCAGCTTTAGCTCTATTTATTAAGTTTGTATTTGAGTTTATAACATAAAAATTATTTTGATAGAATGAAAACTCTTATTTGTTTATTTACACTTCGTCTTGTTACTTGTAAAAAACTCTTTCTGGCTCTTTCTGACTTTCATTTGCTTTGAAACGGGCCAATGCGGCTCTTTGTGCCACTGCGGCTCTTTGTGCCAGTGCGGCTCTTTGTGCCAGTGCGGCTCTTTGTGCCAGTGCAGCTCTTTGTGTAAGTGCGGCTCTTTGGTGCCAGTGCGGTTCTTTGGCTCTTTTGCTGGTAAAGCTGCTTGTGAAAGGCCCAGTTTCTTGTAGTGCTCCCCCTACAGGACACTTGAGGTATTGTTGTTGAACACTGGACTAAACTGAACTCTTCTTCTGGACTTTTGTTTTCATCTCTCCACACTCCAGCTCTTTCTTTTCTCATTCACTGGACTCTGTCTCTGCTGCCACCTCCTGGTCATCTCATGTACTGCATTTCATATATATTTTTTGCAGTTTGTGTATTTTTATTTGTGTTTTACTCTTCCACATGCTCATGTTTCTTTTGCTTTGTTTCATTCATTTCTTCTTGTGTTTAAACAATAAAACTCTTCACTCCGTTTCCATTTTCACTCTATTTTGCATCTGTTTTGTGTGTTTCCATACCTCTTTTTTCTTATTCTTGTATATTTCACTGTCATTTTCATCTCCTTTTTCTTCACACAATAAAAATGGAGGAGTCGGGTTTGCAGCATCTTATCCAGTCTTTGTTTGAGTTGGATTTTAAACTCTATATACAGTTTATTCTCTCTCTTTGTCCTTTCTGTTGGCTGATGTGTTCGATCTCTATGGCTCTGTCCCTCAGGCTCTGCCACCCTGCACCACTGGCAGCAGCTGGCACAGCCTCACCTCGGGGTGATCCTCGACGCCAGGCCTGGAGTCGTTCCCAAAGGATACCGGCCTCTGGAGCTGGAGCTGGAACAGGTGTGAAGCGGCGCCATTGTCCTGTGTTTGGTTTGTTTGTTTTCCTTCATGAGGTTTATATTTCTTAAACCTTCTGCTCCTCATCGTCGTTTTGGTGTTTTATTTTGTAAAGCTCAAAGTTAGAGCAGTAGTCGTCTGTCAGAGCTGAAAGAGAGCTTTGATTTAACTAACACAAAGTTAAAAAATCCAACAATAACAGACAGATTAAGCAGCGTTCATAGAAAACAAGAAAATGGAGAAGTTTCCCACAGCGCCCCCTGTCCCCAGACCCTCCTCCTGCAGGAACAACTCACAAAAACCCAAACTCGAGGAGAACCACAGTGAAGGAGAGATCCACTCCCATGGCCTGAACCAGGAAAACCGGGACTAAACCGGGACTAAACCGGGACTTAACCGGGATAACCGGGACTAAACCAGCACTAAACCGGCACTAAACTGGACTAAACCTGGACTAAACCGGGACTAAAATAAACCGGGACTAAACCGGGACTAAACCTGGACTAAACCAGTACTAGACCAGGTAAAAATAACCCCTCAAATCATATGAAAAGTACTTTTACTTTTCAGTGTTGTTCAAAAATTTAGTGGAGTAGAAAGTACAGATACTGCTCTCAAATGTACTCAAGTAAAAAGTATCCATTGTAACATCTACTTAAGTAAAGTACAGATACCTAAAACTTCTACTGTAGTACAGGACTTTACTACTTGTACTGATGTCCTCTCCCTGATGTCCCCTCGCTGATGTCCCCTCACTGATGTCCCCTCCCTGATGTCCTCTCCCTGATGTCCTCTCCCTGATGTCCTCTCCCTGATGTCCCCTCGCTGATGTCCCCTCGCTGATGTCCCCTCACTGATGTCCCCTCCCTGATGTCCTCTCCCTGATGTCCTCTCCCTGATGTCCTCTCCCTGATGTCCTCTCCCTGATGTCCTCTCCCTGATGTCCCGTCGCTGATGTCCCGTCGCTGATGTCCCCTCCCTGATGTCCCCTCCCTGATGTCCCCTCCCTGATGTCCCCTCGCTGGTGTCCCCTCGCTGGTGTCCCCTCGCTGATGTCCCCTCGCTGATGTCCCCTCTCTGTCTCTCTGTCTCCTCAGGCGTATCCGTGGAGCGGCTTTGAGGAGGACGAGCCCGGGGAGCAGTACTTCCAGAACCTGCCCACGTCCTCGGCCCCCGCCCTGCCCCCTGCTGCCCCCTCTACCTCTGCCCCGTCCAGCAGCAGTGAGGCGCCTCCGTCTGCCTCCAGCCTGGCTCCGCCCTCACCGCCGTCGCCGTCACCTTCGCCGCATCTGAGCAACACCGATGGGCTGGGTGAGGGTTTTAAAGTTGTTTTTGGAGCGATTCTTGTTTGAATTCATCGTTAATCACTTATTTTCAAAACGCCATTTTGCCAATGAACCTCCATTTTCACCTCGCACTGCTCTGTACTAATGTGTTTCTCTAGTTTTATTTTCTTAACCTCGTGTCTGGGTTTGTGTCTCCAGCTGCGTATTATCCAGGGAAATGCATGGCCCACACCAGCTCCACCTACACCTTCACCACCTGCCGCATCCTCCACCCGACGGACGAGCAAACCCGGGTCACGCCAAGGTATCAAGACTTTAACTAGGACGAGACCAGGACTAAACCAGGACTAGGCCAGGACTAGACCAGGACTGAACCTGGACTGAACCAGGACTAGACCAGAACTAGACCAGGACTGAACCTGGACTGAACTTGGACTGAACTTGGACTGAACCAGAACTAAACCAGGACTGAACCTGGACTGAACCTGGACTGAACCTGGACTGAACCTGGACTGAAGCTGGACTCTACCAGGACTAGACCAGGACTAGACGAGGACTAGACCAGGACTGAACCAGGACTGAACCAGGACTGAACCAGGACTAGACCAGGACTAGACCAGGACTAGACCAGGACTAGACCAGGACTAGACCAGGACTGAACCAGGACTGAACCAGGACTGAACCAGGACTAGACCAGGACTAGACCAGGACTAGACCAGGACTAGACCAGGACTAGACCAGGACTAGACCAGGACTAGACCAGGACTAAACCAGGACTACTTGTACTTCATTATGTTCCAGTGAGGTGTATCTTCTATTATAATAAAACCATGAATCTTAAACCTGTTGTGATGTTCTTGTCTCAGTCTGAATCCCGTCCCGGCCTCGTCGTCTTGTGTCATGACCAGTTCTTTGGGGACTCCAGCCGTGACGCCCTGTGCCCAGCGACGCCTCAGCCTCAGACCGTCCGAGTCCTCCACCAACCTCAGGTCTGTCCCGTTTAGTGATGGGGCCGGGAAAAGTCTGAACACACCCTCCTTCAGTGTGTTTTTTATTTTTACGACTTTATACATGTTATATACAAATATATGAAGTGAGATATGTGGAATTATGTGGTAAAGAAAAAGTATTTTATTTTCAAATCCTCTATCCACTCTTTGCTTTGTTGAAAATTTTTATTTTTTATTTTTCTATACTTCATAATTCCATATATCTTACTTCATATTTGATGTCTTCTTTTTATTTTTACTACTTTCTACATTTTAGATAAAAAGAAAAAACCTCAATGAGCGTATATCCAGACTTTTGCCTATTACACTTCCATTCAAAAGTTTTTTCTCTATAAAATGTAGAAGGAAGTATACACACAAAAGACGTCAAAGAAAAAGGTTGAGGTTGAAGTTGAAAAGTTTAACATATATATATTTTATATTAAAGTCCTCACCCACCCCCATCCACCCTTTGCTTTGTCAAAAATATTTACTAGAGTTATTTCACTTTTTTCATAATTCATAATTATAAATACTAAATAATTTCTTACTTCATATATTTGATGTCTTTATTAACTTCTACATTTTAAAGAGAGAAAAAAAACATTGGCCTTGTTTAAATATTTGGACACACGCTTATTCAGTATTTTTTTTTTTTTTAAACTTCTTTCAACATTTGATACTTACACAGAAGACATCAAATATATGAAGTAAGATATATGAAATTATTAAGAAAGGAAAAAAGTAACACTACTAAATATTTCGCTTATATAATAAAATACAATCTTTAGTAGCGTCATTTCACTTTTTTCATTACTACATAATTCCATATATCTTACTTCATATATTTCTGTTTGTATGTACATTGTAGAAAATTGTAAATAAAGAAAAAAAACACAGAATTAAAAGGGAGGGTACGTCCAAACTTTTGACTGGGCTTTGTACTTTTGTTACTGAAGCTCGTGCTGCACATTACTTTCACTTTGCTGTAACTGTGGTCTTTACATTAACTGTGTCCGCTCTCTCTGTAACTGCTGCTGTCACACTCGTCATTTTGGTCTTTTTTTTAAAGGATTTTTAAGTTTCTCTCTTTTTCGACGGGGTTAACGTTGTATCACTTCCACAGAGATGCCACTCGCACCACCAGCATGTCCCTGGGCTTAGTGCGTCTGCTCCAGGAGCGGGGGATCTCGGCCGCCATGTACCACCAGAACCAGGGCCTGGAGCACGGCCCGGGCAGCGGCGGAGTCTTATTCAGCACCTCAGTCGCTCCCAACAGAACAGCCACGTTGAACCCACTGCGGCCTTCTACTCCACCCAGCTCCCCCACGCTGCCGGCAGCTTTAACCACCTCCACCTCCGCGGGCTTCGACTTTAAGAGCCCGTCCTACGACAACTTCCTGGCGTCCAAACCAGCCCGGTCCATTCTCAAGGAGGTGACCGGGGGACTGCGAGGGAGACAGCGAGGCCGGGACTGTGAAAGCCAGACTGATGTTAGCGTTAGCATTCACAATCTAAACTTACTGGACAAAGTGAAGCGGCTCGGTGTGTCTGGAGCTCCAGGCGGCAGAGCCATCAGCCCTGGCCCCATCCTGGGACCTCTGGGCGGGCTGCGTAGATCCGGCTCTCCCTTTGGGCCTGATGGGATGAGGAGGAACCGGAGTTATCCAGCGATGGTTGGAGCTAGCATGGCCATGAAGGCTCCCGGGCCCCAGGAGTAGTCAGGAGTTTTGGCTGTTCATGTCGTCTGGAGCCCAGGCACAAAGCCATCACTGTTTATGATGTTTGACAGACACATGGAGCTATTAGCTCTGAGCGCAACAACGTCTGGCACCCTCAGTGTTAGCGTCTCTACTTCCTGTCCAGTTGTGTCTCTTTTTTGAGAGTTTTGGCTGAGTTGCGCTAAAGTTAATAAATATTTAAAGATCAGGTGTCACGGGAGGTCTCATCTGTGTTTAGAAAGGGACGTTTTTGTGTCTCAATGCTAACGCTAACACTAACGCTAATTTTGAAGCATGACAAATACCAAAACAACACACATTGAAATAATCCACATAAAAAACCCAATCGGATAGTCTTTGCATTAATTTTAAAAGGTTAATTATTTTATATTTGATGTTTTTTTTAATAAAAGTTAGCATTAGCTTTGAGACACCGTGAGCTAGCTAGCACGCTGCTGTGCTCAGAGCCAATCAAACAACTTCCTCCACTCGATTATGTTGACTCCAGTTCTACTTTATCACAGTCGACTTGTAAAACCTCATATTTGTGCAGATCAGTCCAGGCCTTTGCTGTTGTTTGCATTTAAAGCCAGATTATTAACGTTAAAGTTAACACACTAAATGTAGGTTAGTAAAAGATCCGCTTCTCATTTCATGACGCTTAAGAACATTCTTGCATGGAACAAAAATAGAGGATAAAAGTGACAAAGCTGACAGCCTGAAGTGCTCTGGAGAAACACTGACGTCACAGATTTAACTTCAACAATTCGAGGCGTTTCACAGTCGGTGATAAGCATAGACTGTTTATATAAATGGACATAGCTAACCCGCTAGCTGCTGCGTTCCAAACAGGAAGTGATCATGGGCGCACTTCCAGCTCCATCAACTTGTCATTTTGGTCTTAAATGTTCGTATTAACTCGCTCTACATGATCCTGGGCACATGATTTGTCAAAACGAACACAAAACTTTAAGTTAGACTTGGAATTAGATATGAAAAAATCCTTAACTCTAAAAAATGAGGCAAAATTTTAGTTTTTAGGCAAATTTTTACTCAAATACTACATAAAAAAAATCTTAAAATGGTCCTAAATGTTCGTATTAACCCGCTCTACATGATCCTGGGGTTTTTATTTCACTATTGTGTCAAATTAGGCGCCTTCTTTCCTCGAAGTTGCTCCCGCTAGCGTTAGCAACAAGCTTGATTGACAGCGTTGCTAAGTGCTCACTCCCAACTAAACCAGTGGTGTGAGTGGGAAGAGGCGTTACCTTCAACAGCCTCGCTCCTGATTGGCTCTTTGGTTGCTATGATACTCACGGTCAGAATTCCAAACATGGAAGTCTGCTCCAAATTAGCCGCTATAACTGCTAGCCTCGATTAGCTTAATTTGACTGGAGCTGAACACGCTTAGTCCACTTCTTTACACAGTCTATGGTTTAACAAATGATCCAAACAACCTCTGAACACAAACAAAAGAATAAAAACAGCATGTCGCCAGCGCTCAGTTCGTCCCAGCGCTCAACTGAAATCTGAATTCTCATAAACTCTATATATAATTTCACTTCCTGTCCCTTAAGTCGAGCATGTGGCGTCTTTTGGAGTCTGACTCTGCTGGTTAGATGTAGTACTCCCACCTCCCCCTTTTTACACAAACTAAAACCACGACATCTGTCCCCTTTAACACGAGGATGTAGCACGGTTTTCATTTGAAATATGTCGGAATATCGTGAAACGTGATCGAAAACACGAGTAACGTCCACACTGTCGTCGTTTTGTTTAGATTTGTTCTCACTTGAATTTGGTGCTGCTGTGTCTGAGTAGAAAAACGAAAAACGGTCTTTACGAAGATGCGAGTCTGGTCCTCGTGATTGACAGGTGGATTAGCCAATCAGGGACTGGCATGGTCCGTCCATATCGGAAACAATCAACCAATGAGCGAAGCCTGAACTGTGCTAATCTGAGGCGAGAGAAAACTGATTTTATTTGCGAATCAGAGGCGACCAATGAGCTTCTTCGCTTCACACGTGTCACTGAAATAAACCGATCTGATTGGACGATGGACGACGACACCAGACTGATGGAAAACTGTATGAGTCTCAGTCTAGTTTTGTGTAGCGTCGGGTTTGAGCAGGTGTAAAAGTCTGCGTTCATGTTGCACTTTTCTCTTTAATTTATTTTGAAGTCTTCGTTTTGTGAAGTTCTGTTTCACACACTGTACATTTGTAAATACCTGAATATTAACAATGCAACGGTGTCAGGAACACAATCTGCTGTTAAAGTGATCTGTAATCTCCAAACCCGAATAAATGACATCTGTAAACGAACTGTGATGTTTTATGACCTTGATTCTCTGGTAATAATATATTTTATTCTTTCAAAACCACCACTCCGCAGAACAAGTTAAAAACATAAAAAACTACTTAAAAATGGACTCTTTTGAGCTTTAAGTCGTGTTATAATGATGTTAACGCATCAAAAACAGACCTGAAGTTGTGTTTTGTTTCTTTATTATTAGTCTGTAACATCTCCAAACCTCAAAATACTCTGTTCCACCTTGTGATGTCATCAAGTGGTTAGTTTTCAGGTTAATATCTCGTTTTACCTTTAGTTAAGTAGAGATAAGTGGCAATTCCAGAGCTGAAATGATCCAAATGATTCTAGTGAAGCTGGAGTTTAAATTTAGTGGAGAATATTCTGGATGAGCAGGGCTGTCAACTGAATTATTGGGGGCCTGGGACAATAAGTCTCACATGGGCCCCCCCGTAATACAAATTAATAGGAAGAGAGTCCAATTTTGGGCCCCTAAACCCCGGGACAACAAACCCCTTTGTCACCCCGTGTGGATACGTTTTTTTCTTCTTTTTTTCTGCACATTCAGATGATATAGAGGCGAGTATCTTTGTTGGCGATTATGATTATATAAAATAAAATGTCTCACGAATGATTATTGTCAACTCTTTTTGTCACGATAAATGATACTATTGTTTATCGTAAGTGGTAGTTTTCAAGTGAACAGCTCCTTTTACCTTTAGTTCAGTCAAGACTGTCAATTCCAGTGGATGAAATGATCCAGATGATTCTAGTGAAGGCGTGTGGAGTTTAAAAACACAGTGGAGCACTTCCTGACATGACATCACAAGGTGGAACAGAGTGTTTTCTGTGACTAAATCTGCAGGTTTGTGAGTTAAATATGAAACAAAACACAACTCCAGGTCTGTTTGTGACGAGGAAACGACATTAGAACATGAAAAATAATAAAAATGGGTGAAAAACCGAAACGCTGAGGTGACGCTGGATTATCTGAACAAGTTTTGAGTCGCGATTTGAAGAGAGGAAGGGAATCGATGCTGCGGAGGTTCCAGAGTGAGCTTTAGAGCTGTGGAGCAGAGCGGCTGAAGCCTCCAAAGTTTTATTTATCTCATTTTTTAAAAAGAACCGAATCGTTTTCTGTCTAATTTGTTTGCATTTTTACACTAATTAATCCTGAACCAAGACAAGAATCAGAACAGAAGCAAATCAGGCGACACAAGTGAGACATTTACGCACAAAAAACATATTTGGCATTGTAATAACGGTTAGTTTTAAAACAATTATTATTATTATTTTTATTGTAGTGCAACGTTTCATAATTCAAAAGGTAAAACATTCACTTGAAACACATCTAAACCTTGGTTGTTTCTCTCTGTGATCAGCTCGTAGATAAAATAAGGTGTCTGTCATATAAATATACAGTAAAAGAGCCATTTGTCTTTTGAACGGCTCTCTGAAGGGAACAGATCCACAAGATTTGAATCTCACAAAGGAGCCGCAAGTCCCATCACTAGTTTTGTTATTTTAAGCAGATCAAAGATGCTTGGGTGTCTCTAGTGATGGGATTTTTGGCTCTTTTGTGGGATCCGAATCTTTTGGATGCATTCGTTTATATTTATCCATATGAAAAGAGCCGGTGTGAGGACTCAGTTTAACAACAAACTGATCTAAAAGAAATTATGAGCTGTTAGTATGATCCTAAATATGTTTTTTATGCACAAAGCTCTTACTTGTGTCGCCTTCTCTGATTCTGGGATGATTGTTGTGCTGGTTCAGAGTGAATCAGAATAAAATGCATTAAAAAATCCAAAAAAATAGAAGAAAAAGTTAAACAATCAAACATTAGATCCAGTTCCATCACTTTAAGAAAGGAACCAGATCTGATTTTTTAAAAGAGCTGGTGTTTTCCTGTCTTTTCGACCCTGGTTGTCGTCTTTTGGCCTGTCCGTTTGTCTCGTGGACAGAAAATCGCGTTAAACCCACGTAGGCGCAGAGAATCAGAGGTAAACGAGCACCTGAGACGTCGCCATGACAACGCAGAACTATTGTAATCAGAGGAAATGAGTTTGAAAATGTCACCGCATGTTTTCTGCAGAGTCTCATTAGCTCTCACCTGCAAATCAGAACCAACACTTCAGAAAAGACAAGAATCATATGAAGCGGGGTATAAATAGTGCGTCACATTCCCACAATTCAAAGCAAACGGCGCAGAACACGGGCCTCACATCGTTTAAAGGTCAAATTTACAGCAAAACTGTCTCTTGTGAGGCTTAAGTCAGGTTCTTATGCTGTTTCCTCCTCAAAAACAGACCTGGAGCTGTGTTTTCTTTCATTCACACATGTTTCATTAACACTTAATTATTAGTCTGTACCATCTCCAAAGCTCAAAATGCTCTGTTCCACCTTGAAATGTCATGAAGTGGTAGTTTTCAAGTTAACGTCTCCTTTTACTTTTATTACTTCACTTTTTATTTTAATTTATGTGACAGATATGTTTTTTTCTTCATTACTATACATTTTTGGCTGGTGCAACTTATATTAATAATACAGTGTACCATATTTTCTGAAGTATATTTTTTAAGAGGATCTCAGAGAGTGAGGGGTTTAAAAAGAGGGGGGAAAAATGGTCAAACTGTAACTTGTGTAACTGCAGATGACATCAACAGTTGATATATATATATATATATATATATATATATATATATATATATATATATATATATATATATATATATATATATATATATATATATATATATATATATATATATATATATATGAATCCAGACGAATAAACCGTCTGTTCGCAACACAACCGGCGAAAGTGTACGCTCAGTGGCAGGGTAATAAACACCAGAGCAGACCCACCAAGGCTGGAAACCGAGCAGTACTGGAAAGGTATATGGGAGAAGGAGGCATCACATAACAGCGATGCACAATGGCTGGTGGCTCTCAGAGAAGACCACAGCAACCTCCTGAACAGAATCCAGTCACCATCACAGTGGCAGACATCCAGGAAAGAGTCTCAGGTATGAAGAACTGGACCACACCAGGCCCTGACATGATCCACGCTTACTGGCTGAAGAAGCTCACTGCTCTCCATGAGCGCCTGGCAGCACAAATGAACCAGCTGCTAATGGATGGGACTCACCCTGAATGGCTGACCGAGGGGCGCACGATCCTGATCCAGAAGGATCCCTCAAAGGGTACAGTCCCATCCAACTATCGCCCAATAACCTGTCTCTCCACAACATGGAAGCTCATGTCAGGCATCATCGCGGCTAAGATAAGTGGGCACATGGACCAATACATGAGCACAGCACAGAAGGGCATCGGCAAAGACACCAGGGGAGCCAAACACCAGCTCCTGGTAGACCGAACAGTCTCCCGAGACTGCAGAACCCGTAAGACCAACCTGTGCACTGCCTGGATTGATTACAAGAAAGCCTACGACTCTATGCCACACACATGGATCACTGAATGCCTGGAGCTGTACAACATCAACAGGACTCTAAGAGCCTTCATTGCAAACTCGATGAGGTTGTGGAAAACCACCCTTGAGGCCAATGGGCAAGACACTTGCACAAGTGACCATCAAATGTGGCATATACCAAGGAGATGCACTGTCCCCACTACTGTTCTGCATAGGTCTGAACCCCTCAGCCAAATCATCAGCAACACTGGCTATGGATACCGACTCAGGAATGGGGCCACCGTCAGTCACCTCCTGTACATGGATGACATCAAGCTGTATGCTAAGAATGAGCGAGACATCGACCCACTGATCCACACCACTAGGATCTACAGCACAGACATTGGAATGTCATTCGGGCTAGAGAAGTGTAGCCGGATGGTGACAAAGAGAGGGAAGGTAGTCCACACAGAAGGGGTCTCACTCCCAGAAGGGACAATAGCAGACATTGAGGACAGTTACGAGTACCTTGGTATCCCACAAGCAAATGGCAACCTTGAAGAGGAAAAAAAGGGAAAGCAGCCACGGCCAAATACCTCAGACGAGTAAGGCAAGTCCTAAGGAGTCAGCTCAATGGCAAGAATAAGACCCAGGCAATAAACAGCTACGCCCTGCCAGTAATCAGATACCCAGCAGGAATCATAAGCTGGCCAAAGGAGGAGATACAGACCACAGATGTTAAGACACGAAAGCTCCTGACCATGCATGCGGGTTCCACCCCAAATCCAGCACCCTGAGATTGTACGCGAGCCGTAAGGAAGGAGGCCGAGGACTAGTGAGTGTGAGAGCCACAGTCCAGGATGAAACATCCAAGATCCACAAGTACATCCAGGACAAGGCCCCAACAGATGACGTGCTCAGCGAATGTCTCAGACAGTGGAGTGCAGAGGAAGAGGAGCTGGAGGAACCATCATGGAAGGACAAGCCCCTGCATGGGATGTACCACCGGAACATAACTGAAGTGGCTGATATCAAGAAATCCTATCAATGGCTTGAGAAAGCTGGACTGAAGGACAGCACAGAGGCACTCATCCTGGCTGCACAGGAGCAGGCCTTGAGCACAAGAGCAATAGAGGCCCAGATCTACCACACCAGACTAGACCCACGGTGTAGGCTGTGCAAAGAGGCCCCTGAGACAATCCAGCACATAACTGTAGGGTGTAAGATGCTGGCAGGGAAAGCATACATGGAGCGGCATAACCAAGTGGCGGGCATAGTGTACAGAAACATCTGTGCAGAGTACGGACTGGAAACCCCAAGGTCAAGGTGGGAAATACCTCCAAAGGTAGTGGAGAATGATCGAGCCAAGATCCTGTGGGACTTCCAGATACAGACTGACAGAATGGTGATGGCGAACCAACCGGACATAGTGGTGGTGGATAAACAACAGAGCAAAGCCGTTGTGGTGGACATCGCAGTACCAAGCGATGGGAACATCAGAAAAAGGAGCATGAGAAACTAGAGAAATACCAGGGGCTCAAAGAAGAGCTGGAGAAAGCCTGGAAGGTGAAGGCCTCAGTGGTGCCCGTGGTCATCGGAGCACTAGGGGCAGTGACCCCCAAACTGGAGGAGTGGCTACAGCAGATCCCAGGAAAAACATCAGACATCTCAGTCCAGAAAAGCGCAGTACTAGGAACAGCAAAGATACTGCACAGTATGTGTATACATATTTTTCTTTACCTGTTTTTGACTGGACATGTTTTGGGCGTGGCCCCACCCTTTGGACAGCACCAATGTCCTGCCCTCCTGTAATTGGCAAATTATCCAAATTGATCGCAGGGTCCTGATAAATAGACTGACAGGGGAAGAGCAAAGGAGAACGAGAGACAGAGGACGGGAGAGGGGCACGGGCAGGAGAGGCCCCAGGAAAGGTCAGTGATATGAGACTCACACGGGGACAGTAACACGAGGAACAGACGGGGAGTCTGCAGTACAGGAGTGAGTTTTTTTAAGTTCTAGATGCAGTTGAGGTTCAGTTTTGCTCCCGTTCTGACTGGTGAGTGGCTGTGTTGATGGTTACCCAGAGCTAAATAGAAGCTCTTTGTGTGTTCAGTTGCCCCTCTTTTGTAAAAACTACTCTGTTAAGACAAGCATGAAAGCAGTAACTGTTTTGAGGGGTGTGGAATTATCATTTGATGTAGCATGAATAAATCATGCTCCGAGTCTTCCATTTCTGTGTGCTCCAATGTGGCATGAGTTGTCATGTGATGCTGAACATTCATATTTGCTAAAGATCAGATAACACACCTGTTTTTGTGCACTTTGTTTTCTCTGAACCAGATGACATCTTGTACAGCTGCACATTTAGGGAAAATCTGCACATTTCATTACATGTGTACCTTAGACTTGTTTTGTACGCTGTGCCTTCATTGAACTCAGATGATGTTATGTATACTGTGCATCTCAAAGCTATTCATTAACCAGGTTGTGACTGTGATGCGAGTATTTAAGGCCTGTATCAGAAATGGAAGACAGGAGATAGTCACAGGAGGCATCATTGAAGGCAACTTCAATGATGCCTGAATTTTCTCAATAAAAGACTAATAATGCAACCGCCTGAACCTTCCCGGGTCATGCTTTTGTCCGTCATTTTTTAAAGCTGACAGGGGGCTGCCTGTGGAAGTGCGTGGCCTCTTCAGTCAAGTGGAGATGCTACAGATGGAGATCTATTACCACAAAATCCATACTGTTGATCACATAATATCCTACATTTTTCTAGAAAACTATGCAGCTGCTGAATAAACAATGTTTTCTGCATTTTGGAAAACTGATTAAATGTTTTAATAAAAAAATTCAAGTTAACACCAGGGTCGGGGAAAGCTGACGTTAGCCTGATATCTCTGTAACACAGGTCACAGATGAAGGCAGCTCAGTGAAATGTTTATATGTTCTTCTCACCTTTACACACGGATGTGTCTTTTTAACTTTTGTATTTTAAATTGACCCAGTTGGACAGAGGTCAGTCAGATCCAGTGGGAAAACACCATTTCCTCGTGATTATGGGGTTTGTTAAGATTACATCAATGAGTGTTCATCATTTACATTTCTAGGGTCAGGTTTAGTCTGAATAGAAATGAGTTGTGTGAGATTCAGGGCACAGGTCTTTCAAAGTTTCAGACACTTTGTCCAGCTAGTTCATGTTTTTATGGCCCATTATTAGGACCTTGTACTTTTCCAGTTTAGAAAGTGTCATGAACAGATCATTAAGAACATTTTTGGGTGCTGAATGTGCACGATAGGGGGCCGTGAACTTTATGACCGAAAACCAGGTCTTTGGGACAAAACCCAGTTCTGTCCTGGACCACCTCACGAGCAGACAACAACATCGAGGGTACGGCCTCCTCCCAGTCACCTGCATCGGACACAAAAAGCAACATAGATTTAAGCATTTGGTGACACCACTCAAACACTTGACTTTGGGCATGAGGCAGAGGAGAGATTGTGCTGTATTTGTAGCTGTTTTATAACTTGTACAAACAATTTAGACACAAAATTAGCCCCTTGATGAGTTTGAATGATACGAGTCACTCCAAAAACAGAAATGAACTGTGTTAATGCACGGACTACATTTTTAGCAGTAATACTGCTCAGAAAATACGCAGCTGGACGCCATGTGCTCTGACATATCAAAGTCAACAAATAGAAGGTGCTGGACTTGGCTGATGACAATGGAGACCACAGAGTCAATAATAAAATGTTCAAATGGCTGAACTATAGCTGGAATTGGAGCAGGTTTAAGAGACGGATTACTTACTGATTAGTCAATTGGCAGATGTGACAGGACTGAAAGTCTATTGTCACATTACTTTTAAAATGTCGCCAAAAGAAATACTTCATGACTCCGTCATAGGTCTTCCTGACCACATGATGGCCACACTGGTCAGGAGAAATCAGCAAAACAACATCACCAACTTCCCAGACCAACCACATGAAAAACAGGGTCACACAAAACTCTGTAGCTGAGGTGTTCATTTTGTCATCAACATGTCGTTGTTGTTCTTCTATTTGCTCAAACTTACAGATTCATTTAAAAACATTTAGTGCTTAAACTGTTAAGAGAAGTTCAGTTTGTATATTTCTGTCATTTCTAAAGTTCCTTGAAACATATGTAAGACATAAGACAAAACACTAATGGACAATTGGTCTGAAATAAAAGATAGACTTTATTTTCTAATTTTCTTCTTTATTTTACTTTTCATTTAACATTTTTACAACAGCATCAATGAAAAGAATAAACTTCTACTTTGATGTAAAAAAAATAAAATTAAAAACCAAAAAAAACATGATATGTTGACTCTACACAGAGTTCAACTCCACAGTCTGGAGTCTCTGAAGCCTGATCTCGAGCTTTTTGAGTCTGACTTTAGGCTCACATGATCCGGCCTCAGCAGCTCTGTCTCCATTAGTGTGTCTGTCTGGAAGATTTGGACATGTTTCAGACGGTTCCTCACGGGTCTTAAAGCCTTCCCCCCTGTCAGAGTCATATGGTTTGTGTCCTGTGTGTGTTTGGTAGTGACTGGAGAGCTGCTGTGATGTTCTAAAAGCCTTTTTACACTGGCCACACTCATATAGTCTGTGCCAGGTGTGAACTCTCACGTGTTTACCAAGTCTGGATGAATCAATGAACGCTTTCCCACATTGAACACATTTGTAAGATTTTTCCCCACTGTGGATTTTCATGTGTTGTTTGAGTGCACCAGATTCTTTAAAATTATTTCCACACTGGTCACATTCAAATGGTCTCTCTCCTGTGTGGCTTCTCATATGTATATTGAGAGCACCGGAAGAAATAAAATCCTTCCCACACAGGTCACATTCAAATGGCCTCTCTCCTGTGTGGATTCTCATATGTTGTTTCAGTGCCCCACACTGTGTAAATTTCTTCCCACACTGGTCACATTCAAATGGCTTCTCTCCTGTGTGGATTCTCTTATGTACATTAAGTTCATCAAACCGTTTGAATTCCTTCCCACATTGGTCACATTTAAATGGTTTCTCTCCTGTGTGAATTCTCATATGTACTTTGAGTGCAGCGGAACATTTAAAATCCTTCCCACACTGGTCACATTCAAATGGCCTCTCTCCTGTGTGGATTCTCATATGTACTTTGAGTGCACCAGAACATGTAAAATGCTTCCCACACTGTTCACATTCAAATGGCCTCTCTCCTGTGTGGATTTTCATGTGTTCTTTAAGTGCACCAGACTGCTTAAATTCCTTCCCACACTGTTCACAGCTATATGGGCGTTCTCCTGTGTGGATTCTCATATGTGCTTTGAGTGCAGTAGAATATGTAAAATCCTTCCCACACTGGTCACATTCAAATGGCCTCTCTCCAGTGTGGAGTCTCACATGTTCTTTGAGCGAACGAGAAGTTCGAAATTCCTTCTCACACTGGTCACATTTAAATGGTTTCTCTCCAGCGTGGATTCTCTTATGTGCTTTAAGTTCTTTGGACCGTTTAAATTCCTTCCCACACTGGTCACATTCAAATGGCTTCTCTCTCGTGTGGATTATCATATGTTCTTTGAGTGTACCAGACTGTCTGAATTCCTTCCCACACTGGTCACATTTAAATGGCTTCTCTCCAGTGTGAATTCTCATGTGTTGTTTGAGTGCACTAGACTGTTTAAATTCCTTTCCACACTGGTCACATTCAAATGGCTTCTCTCTTGTGTGAATTCTCATGTGCTCATTGAAACTTTCTCCTGTGTGAATTCGGTAGTGTATTTTGAGTTCTGAAGCCTTGGTCCACTTCTTCCCACACTGGTCACATGTGAACGCCATTCTGCCGGTGGATCCTGTACCTCTGCATTAGAACAAAGGAAAGCAGATGTCAGAAAAATAAAGGAACTAAATACTGAGTATGTCGATGCAACTGTGTACTACAAGCAAGTTATATTAGTTTGACTGAATCAGTTTGTATTTTATTTTTACAGCACAATTTTGTTCTGATGTTAAGGCGAGGGACCGTCACAGTCACTGAGACACCTGGGCCATGTCCCTGCCAGGTTAAAGGTAGGACACTCACTAATTTGTGTTGTTTTCTCTCCTCTTGCCAGGACAAAAAACATCAAATTTGTCAACTGGAAAGTTTTGTCCAGTTGAAAGATTTGAAATTGTATTTTTTACAATGTGCAGCATTTACCACAGAATATGCTAATTAGAGTCCTGAAGACTTGGGCAATAAAGTGGTAAACAGCATGTGGTGCAGTATTAAAGGTGTAATAGTGCAGTAAGTACATTTGTGTATTAGACTAATATCAAAAGATTAATAAAGTTGGCTCTAAAAAAATACTCAGTTCAGAGTTCATTATGTGGACTTCAGCAGATGTATGACAATGGTGTGTAGTGAGAACGATGGGGTGTGTAGTCCTACCTCTTAGACACAACAGGCTCAGTGGGTGTAGTCCTACAGGCACAGAGCTTGATTTGACTGATGCTTGGTTCGGTCTGGTTCCAGTTGTTGAAACAGGAAAAGAAAAAAACAGCGGCCTGTGTGAGCAACAGGATTAGTGTATTAGCTGATAGTTCATTACTAACAAATATTCACTCAAAAATGCCCAAAATTATTCAAATACATAATGGCACTGACAGAATAACTGATATACTTTTCAGTTCATAATAAATAGCAGTGTTGTTGAACTCAGGGGACATAAAGTCATTGCTGATAATCGCTGAATTGATGCGCTGTTCGGCGTTTAAACCACGCGGAACCAAATGCAACGATAGTGCTAAAAGCGCTAAAATACATTGAAAACATGCTACAATGAAGCTAATGCTAAGCTAATGCTAAGCTAACCATTGTAAATGAATAGAGCGCGGCTAGCGCCTAGTTAGCATAAACAAACAGCAGCTCGCGATGAGTGTTTTTAGCGCGTCACTCGCGTCAAACGGCTCCGTTTGGTCCCACGCAACATCTATAAAGGCAAAATGTAAGATTCACACAGAACAAAACAGCTTAGAGAAGGTTTTTAAGTAAATACCGTCCTGCTGCAGCCCTTCACAACGATACTCCCGCGAGAGGGCCGAAGTACCGCGAGAACTCGAGAGCGGCTCAGACTGCAGTGCAGAGGATAATAGGCAAGGCAAGTTTATTTGTATAGCACAATTCGTACACAAGGTAATTCAAAGTGCTTTACAGAATAAGAAATACATTAAAATCACACAAATCAGACATGAATAGTCACAAATAATCATCATAAAGTTGACATTAAAACATTAAAACAAAAGAGTGCAGAATAAAAATAAAAATAATACAGAGCAGGTTTTATTTTCACGGTCCGGCCATCTACGTGTGGCAGATAAACATGGCAAAAATTAGTTAAGTGCATAAAAAATACATCTCACAATACCCCTGAATCAGTGGCAGCCCTGCTCTTGTTTCTTCTTTCCTTCGTGTTCACATTTCTTTCTTTCAAAAGGCTCTAAAGGCTTATCATTTAATCCAGGGTCTTAGTCTCTATGAGCCAAAGCAGTTTTGAAGGTTTCATTGCCTCATTCTCTTTTGCGCAGAGCCGACTTGGCGTGTGAGACTCACCTGTAGAATCACCTGCAGAGACAAACTCAGACTTTAAGTAGGACTCCTGCTGCTGTCTGTTAAATTGATCTTTCTTTTTCTTGGAGGTCGTCAGCTCCTCTTCTGGCTCCTCAGTTTGGCCTTTTCTCCAAAGACTTTTGTTTTTGGCTCATTTTGTCTTGTGGGTCTATGTTTGGGTGACATGTCTGATGTGTTGTACATGATACATCATCGCGGAGACAAGAGCAGATCCAGCACAGATATAATAAACTCGCCATTGTATCAAAGAGATTTCTGTGGTGATTTCCTCTCAGGATTTTCATTATGTATCTACAGACGAGCTTATTATCGTGTCATGAGGGACAGGCCAAAGTTACGTCGGAGAAGATGCGTCGCTGATAAATTATTTACTGTTTTTATGCGGCCCGGTAGCAAATGTGCAATGGACCGGTACCGGTGGTTGGGGAACACTGATATAGAGGAATGGTGGTTGTTAGAGCATTTAAGTCGCTTCCCACACTGGTCACATTCAAATGGTCTCTCTCCTGTGTGGATTCTCATGTGTAGTTTGAGTGCACCAGACTGTTTAAATTCCTTCTCACACTGGTCACAGCTGTATGGACTTTCTCCTGTGTGAGCTCTGTCGTGTACTTTGAGTGCTGAAGTCGTGTTGAACGTGATTCCACACTGGTCACATTTAAATGTTTTTTCCAGTGTCATTTTCATATGTACTTTGAGTGCACTAGACGATTTAAAATCCTTCCCACTCTGGTCACCACTCTGGTCTGGAGAGGAGTTAAAATAGCTATTTTTGTCTGGACAGAGAATCCTTCCTTTAACAGGAATGTGGCCTGAGACCTAATCTCTCCCCCATCTACAACTCCACCCTCAGACCCAGAACAAAGAGAACAAGAGCAGGGTCGTTAAGGGCTGAATAGGGTAGCTCCAGCTGAAACTGGAGACAATAGATGTTCACAGTTTCAGTGTAGTTAGCTCCTCCCTGCAGATAGATATAAGGCAGTGGTCACCAGCATCTGACCAGAACTGAAGAAGAGACTTGGATGAGCAGAGAAACGTCTTCACTCCTACAACGATTTGTCCAGTTGACAGATTTTAACTTCTTCTTTTGCTATGTGAAATACATGTTTTTTTCTTCATTATTTTGTATTTTGTGGCTGGTGTGACTTATATTCCGGAAAATACGTTACACTGTATTATGACTATCTGTCTGTATTTTTTTGATCATTTTTGTGTATTTATTTTTTTCTCCTTCGTATTTGTCCATCAAAAGGGGATCTCGAGGAAAACATGTAGGAGGTGTGGGATTTAAAAAGGGGGAAAAAATGTAATCAAACTTAACTTAACTGTAACTTGTGTAACTGCAGATGAGATCAATACTTGATTTAAAATAAGATCAGAAAAAACAGCTCCTTTTACCTTTAGTTCAGTAGTAGATTGGAGATTCCAGGTCTTCTGAAGGTTTAAAAACACAGTGGAGCACTTCCTGTATTACCACATGATGACATCACAAGGTGGAACAGAGTGTTTTCAGAAGAACTCAGCCTAAATCTGCAGGTTTGTTTGTTAAACATGTGTGAATGAAACAAAACACAGCTCCAGGTCTGTTTGAGACGAGGAAACAACATTAGAACAGATGAAAACAGAGTAACATGGAGGCTTTAAGGTTTATTCTGTTTGACGTAGCTCTGTCCTGATGGTCCATCGTGCACGGCTCAAAGTAGATGCTCATCATATGTCAAAAATGCGCATACAATGTACAAAGTATGATTTTAAAACAGATTTGAAAGAGATTTTGCAGACGGGGCTGTGGTAAAGGTGGTAGAAACTGATGGTTGTGACCAGTGTGTTATGGAGCGTTTGGACTTTCGACTGGGGTTTATGCACAGCCACTTCAGACAGTACTTCTTCCACAAAAGTCGCAATTTATTCCAAATCCCTATGGTTCCTCTGATGAAACAAACTCAAACATGTGCAGTGTCACTTCAAAGTGTTTAGACTGATGATAGTTTGGTGATGGTGGGCTAAAAGACACAGCTCTACTCAAAATCACTAATGACCTTCTTCTCTCCGCTGACTCTGGTTTAGTATCCATCCTCCTTCTGCCTTTGACACCATTTCTCATTCCATCCTCCTGAACAGACTCTCTTCCATCGGCATCACTGGCACAGCCCTCACCTGGTTTCACTCCGATTTTTCTGACCGCACTCAGTTTATTCAGCTCAAATCCTTCACTTCTCATCCAGTCTCTATCTCCACAGGTGTTCCCCAGGGTTCTGTCCTCGGTCCCCTTCTATTCATCATCTATCACCTCCCCTTTGGTCAAATTTTCGAGAAACACCACATCCACTTCCACTGCTACGCGGATGACACCCAGCTCTACCTCTCTGGCAAAGCAAACTCCTCACTCCCACCATCAACCCTTCTTACCTGTATCAATGAAGTCAAATCCTGGTTCACCTCTAATTTTCTCAAACTCAATAGCAATAAAACGGAACTTCTCCTTGTTGGCACCAAATCCACCCTAAACAAAATCAACAATTTCTCCATACCCCTCTCTCCTTCCCCTCAGGTTAAGAGTCTGGGTGTCATCCTCGATAGCACACTTTCCTTCACTTCTCGCATTCGTAACATCACCCGCTCCGCCTATTTTCACATACGCAATATTAATCGTCTCCGGCCCTCCCTCACACCACAGTCCACAGCTGTACTCGTTCACAGCCTCGTCACTTCCCGCCTGGACTACTGAAATTCTCTTCTCTTTGGTCTCCCACAAAAAAACACTCCAAAAACTTCAGCTGGTTCAGAATTCAGCTGCTCGCATCATCACACGCTCCGCTTCCATCAACCACATCACACCCATCCTACGGCGACTTCACTGGCTCCCCATCTCACACCGCATCCAATATAAAATCCTGCTTCACACATTCACATCCATAACCTTGCACCTCCATACCTCTCAGACCTCCTCCATATTACCACACTGGTCAGAGAAATCAGTAAAACAATATCACCAACTTCCCAGACCCAACCACATGAAAAACAGGGTCACACAAAACTCTGTAGCTGAGGTGTTCATTTTGTCTTCAACATGTCGTTGTTGTTCTATTTGCTCAAACTTACACATTAATTTAAAAACATTTAGTGCTTAAACTGTTAAGAGAAGTTCAGAGTTTGTATATTTCTGTCATTTCTAAAGTTCCTTGAAACATATGTTAGACATAAGACAAAACACTCATGAATATTTGGTCTGAACTAAAAGATAGACTTTATTTTCTAATTTTCTTCTTTATTTTACTTTTCACTTGACATTTTTATAACAGCATCCATGAAAAGAATAAACTTCTACCTTTATGTTAAAAAAAATAAAATTCAAATAGTTCAAGTCCAAACATGACATGTTGACTCTACACAGAGTTCAACTCCACAGTCTGGAGTCTCTGAAGCCTGATCTCGAGCTTTTTGAGTCTGACTTTAGGCTCACATGATCCGGCCTCAGCAGCTCTGTCTCCATTAGTGTGTCTGTCTGGAAGATTTGGACACGTTTCAGACGGTTCCTCACAGGTCTTAAAACCTTCCCCCTCATCAGAGTCATATGGTTTGTGTCCTGTGTGTGTTCGGTAGTGACTGGAGAGCTGCTGTGATGTTCTAAAAGCCTTTTTACACTGGCCACACTCATATAGTCTGTGCCAGGTGTGAACTCTCACGTGTTTACTAAGTCTGGATGAATCAATGAACGCTTTCCCACATTGAACACATTTGTAAGATTTTTCCCCACTGTGGATTTTCATGTGTTGTTTGAGTGCACCAGATTCTTTAAAATTATTTCCACACTGGTCACATTCAAATGGTCTCTCTCCTGTGTGGCTTCTCATATGTACATTGAGTGCACTGGAAGAAATAAAATCCTTCCCACACAGGTCACATTCAAATGGCCTCTCTCCTGTGTGGATTCTCATATGTAGTTTCAGTGCACCACACTGTGTAAATTCCTTCCCACACTGGTCACATTCAAATGGCTTCTCGCCTGTGTGGATTCTCTTATGTACATTAAGTACGTCAAACCGTTTGAATTCCTTCCCACACTGGTCACATTCAAATGGCATCTCTCCTGTGTGGATTCTCATGTGGTCTTTAAGTGCACCAGACTGCTTAAATTCCTTCCCACACTGGTCACATTCAAATGGCCTCTCTCCTGTGTGGATTCTCATATGTACTTTGAGTGCACCAGAACATGTAAAATGCTTCCCACACTGTTCACATTCAAATGGTCTCTCTCCTGTGTGGATTCTCATGTGTTCTTTAAGTGCACCAGACTGCTTAAATTCCTTCCCACACTGTTCACAGCTATATGGGCGTTCTCCTGTGTGGATTTTCTTATGTGCTTTGAGTGCAGTAGAATATGTAAAATCCTTCCCACACTGGTCACATTCAAATGGCCTCTCTCCAGTGTGGATTCTCACATGTTCTTTGAGCGAACGAGAAGAACGAAATTCCTTCTCACACTGGTCACATTTAAATGGTTTCTCTCCAGCGTGGATTCTCTTATGTGCTTTAAGTTCTTTGGACCGTTTAAATTCCTTCCCACACTGGTCACATTCAAATGGCTTCTCTCTCGTGTGGATTATCATATGTTCTTTGAGTGTACCAGACTGTCTGAATTCCTTCCCACACTGGTCACATTTAAATGGCTTCTCTCCAGTGTGAATTCTCATGTGTCGTTTGAGTGTACCAGACTGTCTGAATTCCTTTCCACACTGGTCACATTCAAATGGCTTCTCTCTTGTGTGAATTCTCATGTGCTCATTGAAACTGGATGAATCGGAGAACGCTTTCTCACAATGGTCACATTTATATTTTATTCCCCCAGTGTGGATTCTCATATGTAGTTTGAGTGAATCGGAATGAACAAAATCCTTCCCACACTGGTCACAGTTGTATGGTCTTTCTCCTGTGTGAATTCTGTAGTGTATTTTGAGTTCTGAAGCCTTGGTCCACTTCTCCCCGCACTGGTCACATGTGAACGCCATTCTGCCGGTGGATCCTGTACCTCTGCATTAGAACAAAGGAAAGTAGATGTCAGAAAAATAAAGGAACTAAATACTGAGTGTGTCGATGCGGCTGTGTACTACAAGCAAGTTAAATTAGTTTGACTGAATCAGTTTGTATTTTATTTTTACAGGACAATTTTGTTCTGATGTTAAGGCGAGGGGCCGTCACAGTCACTGAAACACCTGGGCCATGTCCCTGCCAGGTTAAAAGTAGGTCACTCACTAATTTGTGTTGTTCTCTCTCCTCTGGCCAAGACAAAAACATATCTAATTTGTCAACTGGAAAAAGTTTTGTCCAATTTTGCTTTTTTTTTTTTGTTCCACAATATGCAGCATTTACCACAAAATATGCTAATTAGAGTCCTGATGACTTCGGCAATAAAGTGGTAAACAGTATGTGATGCAGTAATAAAGGTGTAATAGTCCAGTAAGTACATTTGTGTATTAGACTAGTATCAGAAGATTATTAGAGTTGGCTCTAAAAAACAGTCATAGTTCAGAGTTCATTATGTGGACTTCAGCAGATGTATGACAATGGTGTGTAGTGAGAACGATGGGGTGTGTAGTCCTACCTCTTAGACACAACAGGCTCAGTGGGTGTAGTCCTACCTCTTAGACACAACAGGTTCAGTGGGTGTAGTCCTACAGGCACAGAGCTCGATTTGACTGATGCTTGGTTCGGTCTGGTTCCAGTGGTTGAAACAGGAAAAGAAAAAAACAGCGGCCTGTGTGAGCAACAGGATTAGTGTATTAGCTGATAGTTCATTACTAACAAATATTCACTCAAAAACGCCCAAAATGATTCAAATACATAATGGCACTGACAAAATAATTGATATACTTTTCATTTCATAATAAATAGCAGTGTTGTTGAACTCAAGGGACATAAAGTCATTGCTGATAATCGCTGTTCGGCGTTTAAACCACGCGGAACATAATGCAACGATCGTGCTAAAAGCGCCCATTAAAATACATTGAAATCATGCTACATTGAAGCTAATGCTAAGCTAATGTTAAGCTAACCATTGTAAATGAATGGAGCGCGGCTAGCGCCTCGTTAGCATAAACAAACAGCAGCTCGCGATGAGTGTTTTTAGCGCGTCACTCGCGTCAAACGGCTCCGTTTGGTCCCACACAACATCTATAAAGGCAAAATGTAAGATTCACACAGAACAAAACAGCTTAGAGAAGGTTTTTAAGTAAATACCGACCTGCTGCAGCCCTTCACAACGATACTCCCGCGAGAGGGCCCGAAAGTACCGCGAGAACTCGAGAGCGGCTCAGACTGCAGTGCAGGAGTCGGCAATCTTTAATCCCATTTTTTAAAGAGCCATTTGTGCTCAGTTTCCAAGGGAAAAAAAACACTGGGAGCCGCAAATATTTTTTAATGTCTAAAATGAAGATCAAACTGTATATATTGTTTGTTTGGTTTTTTTTTGGTTTTTTTTGTTTTTTTAGTCTTACGCTTTGCGTAAACAACTATAGTGTGCTTATGACAGGGTTCTCCAACCTTTTTTTTTTTTTTTTAAATAAAAAATACACCTCACCACACCGCTGAATCAGTGGTAGCCCTGCACTTGTTTCTGTGATGAGCTGGTCCCATCGAGGAGTTACGGGAGAAAATGACTCCCGCAGTGTGTTTATGTCCAGTCTGCTCCGTAATTTCTTTAAAAAAAACCCTCTAAACTCTTATCTTTTAATCCAGGTGCTTAGTCTCCATGTGCCGAAGCAGTTTTGAATGTTTCATTGCCTCGTTCGCTTTTCCCGCATATTACGCAGAGCGACTCGGTGCGTGAGAGTCATCTGTAGAGACAAACCCAGACTGAAGTAGGACTCCTGGTGTTTTCTGTTAAATTTAGCTTTCTTTTTCTTGGAGGTCTTTTGTTTTTGTCTCATTTTCACGAGCTTGTGGCTCTACTTTTGGGGCGAAGTGTCTGATGCGTTATATACGTCATCGTGGAGACAGGAGCAGATCAGCACAGATGTAATAAACTCGCCGTTATATCAAATCGATTTATGAGGCCATTTCCTATCAGGATTTTGATAATATATCTACGGACAAACTTATGTCTCATGAGGTACGGGAGGAAGTTATGTCGAAGAAGATGCGATCGCAGATTAATTTCCTGTTTTTGTGCGGCCCGGTAGCAAATGCGTAACGGACCGGAACGGTCCCCATCCCGGTGGTTGGGGACAACTGGTTTATGAAATCCGTGGCCGTGTCCCAATTCACCAAATGCACCGTTTGATGTACTGCTCGAAGTGCGGGTCGAAGCACCGCCCGACTTAATGCGCCGTTCGAACGGCTCTTTGGTGAATTGAGACACGGCCCATGTAGCGCCACAGATCGTCCGGCTCCTGAACCTCTGCACAGCGTCTGTGTCCTTCTGCAGGACTGAGCTGGGTGTGAGGAGCGTGTGATCAAAAGAGGGAGATTGTGATATTATGGCTTCATGTAACCTAATAAATCATGGCTTTATGCCTACGTATGTTTTTAACCTACTTACTATGTGTGAGTCAGCAGGTGCTCTAAACTTCATGTATAAGTTCTGTGCTAAGATTAGATAAGATGCCTGGTTGTCCGCACCCTGCCCACCTTGAACCTGATAACATTACATGAAAAACATAGGTTTTTGCAGAATCTGTACATTTTAGTGATGATGCATATGACCTTTGAATGTGTTTTTCTGTACATATATCTTCAATGAACCCAGATAACATATACTTATATCTTATCTGAAGATAACTATGACGTATGTTAAGGGGTATTTAAGTGGGATGTATGCTGACTGTAAATCAGGAGAAAGATGTTGTGTTTTGACCTGAAAACTACATCTGCAAATAAAGAGACTGAATCGTGAATCTTCCTGAATCTCGTCTTCTGTTTTTGGCTTGCCTTCTGAGAGAAAGCTGACAAGCGCTGTTTGTTTTTAAGTAGTTCCGTGAGTGTGACGCTTATTTTGCGCGACGAAGGATAATAAAATATTATTTTATTTTAAGATTTCAACATTACAATAACTTTCAAATTTAAAGTACAATTTAAAAAAAGAATTAACACAAATAAAACGCACTTCAATTAAATACTTATACCGTATTTTCCCAAGCCGCGGAGCCGCAGTATGAGGCTGAAAGAGCCGCATGCGGCTCCGGAGCCGCGGGTTGCCGTCCCCTGATATAGAGGAATAATACAGGGTGTCCATGAAGTGTCTTTACAGTTTGACAATGGAATTACAAAGTGGAGTGATAAGATATTTGTTCTATTGAACTCAGTGGGTATAAAAGTTCTTAATCACACTGGGGTCTGATGTTTGTCCCTCAGTCGTCCAGGTCTGATCCAGAGTAAAAGCCAAAGTTAAATCTGTCAAATGGACAAAACGGGAAAAAAAAAAAAAAAAAACAGCAGTGCAGAGTATAATATAGAGCAGGGTGGGCAATTATTTGTTCGATGGGGCCACATGAGAAAAAGAACATTTTGTGGAGGATAGAACCAAAAGGCAAAACTAAATTCTGCATCATATTAATTGTATTTCTTTATATAAAGATAGATAGACAGACCTTTATTGTCCCCGAGGGGAAATTTGTTTCCACAACTCCGTTAATACACAGAAAAACATTGCAACGTTGACCACACACAAGACAAGACAGACAGCACACAGTAAAAATATTATTGAGAGCAGCAATGGCAGAGGGGACAAAACTTTTGCTGAAGCTTCCCGCTTCCACCTAAGTGTTCTGTATCTGCGGCCCGAGGGCCACAGAGAAAAGTGAGTGTGGAGCTGGTGGTCCGAGTCCCTGCTGACTGTGAGAGCGGGTGGTCCGAGTCCCTGCTGAATGTGAGAGCGGGTGGTCCGAGTCCCTGCTGACTGTGAGAGCGGGTGGTCCGAGTCCCTGCTGACTGTGAGAGCGGGTGGTCCGAGTCCCTGCTGACAGTGAGAGCGGGTGGTCCGAGTCCCTGCTGAATGTGAGAGCGGGTGGTCCGAGTCCCTGCTGATGTGTGAGAGCGGGTGGTCCGAGTCCCTGCTGACTGTGAGAGCGGGTGGTCCGAGTCCCTGCTGACAGTGAGAGCGGGTGGTCCGAGTCCCTGCTGACTGTGAGAGCGGGTGGTCCGAGTCCCTGCTGACTGTGAGAGCGGGTGGTCCGAGTCCCTGCTGACAGTGAGAGCTGGTGGTCCGAGTCCCTGCTGACTGTGAGAGCGGGTGGTCCGAGTCCCTGCTGAATGTGAGAGCGGGTGGTCCGAGTCCCTGCTGACTGTGAGAGCGGGTGGTCCGAGTCCCTGCTGACAGTGTGGGCCATGCGTGTGACAGCCTTGTTGTTAAGGAGGGAGAGGTCTGGAGTTGGCAAGCAGATGGTTTTGGATGCTGTGTGTGTGACCTTAATGAGCTTATTTCTGTTTGTGATGGAGAGCATGTTAAAGTAACAGGGAGAGCAGTAGAGAAGAATGGGCTGAATGATGCTAGTGTACAACAGTAACAGAAGACGTGAGCTGACAGAGAGGGCGGAGCTTACGGAGGATGTGGAGTCTTTGTTGAGAGCGTTTATGGATGTCTGTGACATGTTGTTCAAAAGTGAGTTTATTGTCCAAAGTGAGTCCAAGGTACTTGAAGTGATTGACACGTTCCACTGTTTTGTCATGTATGATGATGGGAGCCAGGTCTGGGATATTTGTCTGAGTGTAGATGAGTAAGTCCTTGGTTTTGTCCACGTTCAGCTCCAGACTGTTGTTGGAGCACCACCTGATGAAGTGAGAGACAGACTGGTGATAAGAAATAATAGAGTTATTGTCCATAAGCAGGGCCAGGATGGTGGTGTCGTCGGAATACTTGAAATAGGTGGTGACAGATGAAGGGCTAACACAGTCGTTAGTATAGAGGGTGTAGAGAAAGGGGCTGAACACACACCCCTGGGCTGCACCGGTGTTGGTGATTATGGTGGATGATATGATTGTGCCCACTCTGACAGCCTGTGGTCTGTTACTGAGGAAATTGTAAATCCAGTGAATGACATGTGGCAGTAAATAGATTTGTTTTAAAGCTGCTAAGACTGATAAGAGTATGGAAAAAGTGAGGTTGTCTTGCAAAAAATGTAATTTATTCAATTCAATTTCTGGTTCTAAACCTGAGCACAGGACACATGTGTGAAGTACTTCCTGGTTCTAGTCAGACCCGAGCAGCAGTGTTCTATCTGGATGTACTGTTCTGTCTTAAGGCTCGTTTGGAGAGGCCAGTGAGCAGGACGTTACAGTCGTCTAACCTCCTGGAGACAAATGCAGGATAAGTCTCTCTGAGTCTGGTTTTCACAGTAAACTTTTGATTTTTGACATGTTTTTAGATGGTAAAAAGCTGCAGATGTTTTTGATTTGATGTTGCTGTTAAAGTTCAAGTCTGAGTCCATTATTACCTCTAGATTTCTAGCCTGATTTGAGGGTTTTAGAGCGAGAGACTGGAGGTGACTGTGACACTTCTACTATGTTTCTGTGGAACAAAGACTCTGACTTGAGTCTTGTCTGAGTTTATCTGGAGAAAGTTGTTTTCATCCACACACTGATCTGATGCAGTGTCAGAGTGAATCCACTGGTCCAGATTCAGTGAGACATAGATCTGACCTCACACGTCAGAGACATTTTATCTGAGACACATTTTCCAATTTGAACAAAAAACTCCCTGTTTTCTAGATAAGACTTGAACCAGAGTAGTGCAGTACTACAGATGCCCTCCCAGTCCTCTAGTCTCTGTAAGAGGATCATGATCCACAGGGTCAAAGGAGACTCAGATCTAACAGGATCAAGACTGATCTTTGCTGCATCAGTGTCAGGAGGATGTGTCACTTGATAAGATCAGTCTCAGTCTGTGGTGAGTCTAAAACCCGACTGAAAAACATCAAAGGAGTTGTTCATGTGGAGAAAGTTAATAAACTGTTGGTAAACTACTTTTTCAAGAACTTTACCAAAAAACAGCAGATTGGTCGGAAATAGTTCAATATTGTGGCACTGCTCTTCTTTAGGAGAGGATTGATAACCGCAGTTTTCAAAGCTCTTGGAATGTTCCAGATTGAAGTGACATATTAACTATACTAAGTATGATATCATCACATTGTACAATCTGAAAATTACTGATAGAGTTTATGCAGTGACGTCATTTTATTTAAAAAATATTATCAGAATTGATCAGACTTAGGACTTTAGTATTTGCTAATGAACTGTTGCATTTTAGATTCAGTTTTTTGAGCTTTTACAGGAGGAAATACTTCATAAAGTTCCAAAGGCTGTGATGTCGTCTTTCTTCAACTTTCACCCGTGTCTCTTGTTCATCTTTCAGCCCAAAGACCTCACCATCTACAGGGGCCTGAATGGGACATAGACCTCGCCAACAAACAAAAACCTGTAAACAAACAGGTGTGTTAGCTTCAGCAGAGTCAGATCCTCCTTCAGACACGTGTGTGTGTGTGTGTGTGTGTTTGTGTGTATGTGTGTGTATATATATGTGTGTGTGTGTGTGTGTGTGTGTTTGTGTGTATGTGTGTGTATATATATATGTGTGTGTGTGTATGTGTGTCTGTCTGCGTGTGTGTGTGTGTGTGTGTGTGTGTATGTGTGTGTGTGTGTGTATGTGTGTGTGTATATGTGTGTGTGTGTGTGTGTATGTATGTGTGTGTCTGTGTATGTGTGTGTATATGTGTGTGTCTGTGTGTTTGTTTGTATGTATGTGTGTGTCTGTCTGTGTGTGTCTGTGTGTGTCTGTCTGTGTGTGTGTATGTATGTGTGTGTGTGTGTGTGTGTGTGTGTGTGTGTGTGTGTATGTGTCTGTGTGTGTGTGTGTGTGTGTATGTGTGTGTGTGTGTGTGTCTGTCTGTCTGTGTGTGTATGTGTGTTCTTCTGGTCGTCGTGGTGTCACGTGTTAAGAAACTTTAGTCAAAGTCAAACACTGATAGTTTTCTGACCTTCTCTTCGTGGAGGTCACACAGTCCTTGGTGAACAGGGGCGACAGATAAGAAGTGGCTTTAATCACAAGACGAGGTCATAGGTGTTATCTTCTTGTCCACACATTCTTGTCGTCTCCAGCTGGTCTCCATAGCGTCCTGCTGATCCCCTCTGCATTAAGTATCCACTGTTGGCACGAGTTATTTACCTCAGCATGAGTAAATCAACAAACCAGTTTGGAGTAGTGCTGCACTGCCAGAAAATACTTTACACTACAAAGCCATCAGCAAATCCATCAGCACCAGAAGTCGCATTAATAGTATGAGGATTATAACAACATTATTTAAAAGAACAAATTCAGAGGCTTATTATACTCAAATTTAGTTGAATTCAGTCTTAAAATATATTATATGACTCTGTAAAATATCATTTTATGTAGCATGGATAAATCATGCAAGTGTACTTTGAACTTCCATGTATGATTCCTGTGTTAAGATCAGATAAAAGACCTGTTTTTGTGCACTTTGCCTTCTGTGAACTTGATGACATTACATGTAAGACTATACGTTTTTGCAGGGGTCTGCATATTTCAGGTCAAATGCATGTGAACTTTGGACATGTTTTCTCCACATTTCTCCACTGAACTCAGTTGACGCTCTGTATGCTGTATATTTCAAGCTAATGAATAAGCAAGTTGTGACTGTGCTGCGAGTATTTAAGACCTGTGTTAGAAACGGAGGACAGGAGAAAGTTTGCTTTTGACTTGTGCAAATGCCTGTATTGCTGTCTAGTCCCCACGTGCAGTGTAAAGACCAGTGAAATAATGATAAAGACGACCTGAAGATTACAGGTCATTGTAACTTATGGACATATTTGATTTTTGCCTCAGGGGGCAGCACTGAGTCAATGATCTAAACCTGCATTTTTAAAAAGTCCCCCTCTCCTCCTCCACACAGCCACATGTCTTCACTTTGACAATGCCTCAGTCCCTCAGCCCTTCACACCTCAGCCCCCCACAGCTCCATGTGCTCATCCACCTGGATCACTGACACTTCACTACCTTTAGTTCTGTAATGCTGCCCTTTGTCTTGTGGGACAGCATAATGTCCGCACCACCCTCAAATGCTCCTGATTGGCTGCTGTGTAATCAAAAGAGTGGAGATGGGTGGTGGGGCTCTTATCTCACTGCAGCAAAGTCCAGAACAGAGAAGTGGCAGTGACACAGAAGAAGCTGCTCTATATACCAGGCCTGGACCATAACTTTTGACTGATTGGTTAAAGGGCTTCCAGAAGACTCTTCTACTACTCCTGTAAGTATATCATATCTGTCGTCCAGCTGGGGTCAAAGATGATTATATCACCATGTAAATGTCGCCTGTTACCTTCATTATTTTGCTACTGTTATAACGTCTGGCTTAAAGACTCACCACAAACTTAGAGACTGACAACATTTTGATTGACTGAATGTCATTCAATATGTTCATGGATAGAAAATATGCAAAAGGTGCCAGGTTCACCGCCTCTCAATCAGTGTGATGTCCCGGGGAGAGATGTCTGTGTAAACCCTCCGTCGCCCAGGTATGATCCATATGTGACCCCTGAGAACAGCAGAAACTTGTAAAACTAAATGTGCAGGGCGTCCATAAAGTCTCTTTACAATTTAAGAAATGTATTACAAAGAGATATCTTACTCAGACTTGTTCTGTTGTACTCAGCGGTTTCAAAAGTGTTTGACCTCATGTATTATGCCTCTATATGGGCTCCACGAGTCACATGAAGCACATCAGGACGGGACTGTATTTCTTGCCGTGTTCACTGTAGCAGAGCCTCATCAGTGGCTCCAGTCACATCTGTATCTTTAGCTTTAGTTCAAGTCCCGTATCTTTTGTTGATACACGATATCTTTAACACAGCCCCACAGAAAGAAATACAGAGGTGTGAGATCTGCTGAACTGAATTGGTCCGTCCTCTCGCGGGAGTATCGTTGTGAAGGGCTGCAGCAGGTCAGTATTTACTTAAAATCTTCTCTAAGCTGTTTTGTTCTGTGTGAATCTTACATTTTGCCTTTATAGGTGTTGTGTGGAACCAAACGGAGCCGTTTGACGCGAGTGACGCGCTAAAAACACTCATCGCGAGCTGCTGTTTGTTTATGCTAACTAGGCGCTAGCCGCGCTCCATTCATTTACAATGGTTAGCTTAGCATTAGCTTCAATTTAGCATGTTTTCAATGTATTTTAATGGGCGCTTTTAGCACGATCGTTGCATTGGTTCCGCGTGGTTTAAACGCCTAACAGCGCATCAATTCAGCGATTATCAGCAATGACTTTATGTCCCCTGAGTTCAACAACACTGCTATTTATTATGAAATGAAAAGTATCAGTCTAATTAAGCTCTGTGTCTAAGAGGTAGGACTACACACCCCATCGTTCTCACTGCACACCATTGTCATACATCTGCTGAAGTCCACATAATGAACTCTGTAGGAGCCATGTGTGTTTGGTTACTATGGCAATGCGTGAGGGGCGGGGTCACGTGGGCAAGGGTGACGTGCCAGGATGTTTAAAGGCACCGGGTTTCCTGCTGTCTACAGGTGGAGAGGGGAGACGCCGGGTAGCCGTATTTTTCTTTAACCGCTTTATTTTGACGTTTATTTTCACGCTTGTTACTGTACCATTTTTATGTAGGCCTACAACTTACCATCGCTGTATGTGTAACCTGCTTAGACTCCGTTTCAACCAGCTGCTTAAAACCACCATAAAACCACCATAAAACGCACTTCACGAGTCATTCAGTTTTTCCAAATAGCAGCGCGTCAGATCGAGGTGCTGGACCCGGTCTCGTCTCGAAGTGACACAGGCTTATGGTCGCTACAAACTCTAAACTATAACTATTTTTTCGAGCCAACTAATAATCTTCTGATACTAGTCTAATGCACAAATGTACTTACTGCACTATTACACCTTTATTACTGCATCACATACTGTTTACCACTTTATTGCCCAAATCTTCAGGACTCTAATGAGCATTTTCTGTGATAAATGCTGCACATTGTAAAAAACATTAACATTTTTCAACTGGACAAAACTTTTTGCAGTTGACAAATTTGATGTTTTCTTTGTCCTGGCGAGAGGAGAGAAAACAACACTAATTAGTGAGTGTCCTACTTTTAACCTGGCAGGGACATGGCCCAGGTGTCTCAGTGACTGTGACGGCCCCTCACCTTAACATCAGAACAAAATTGTGCTGTAAAAATGAAATTCACTAATATAACTTGCTTGTAGTACACAGCTGCATCGACACACTCAGTGTTTAGTTCCTTTATTTTTCTGACATCTACTTTCCTTTGTTCTAATGCAGATCTACAGGATCCACCGGCAGAATGGCGTTCACATGTGACCAGTGCGGGAAGAAGTGGACCAAGGCTTCAGCACTCAAAATACACTACAAAATTCACACAGGAGAAAGACCATTCAACTGTGACCAGTGTGGGAAGGATTTTGTTCATTCTGATTCACTCAAACGACATATGAGAATCCACACTGGGGAAAAACCATATAAATGTGCCCATTGTGAGAAAGGGTTCTTTTATGCATCCAATTTCAATAGGCACATGAGAATTCACACAGCAGAGAAGCCATTTGAATGTGACCAGTGTGGGAAGGAATTCAAACGCTCTCACGACCTTATTGTACATAAGAGAATTCACACAGGAGAGAGACGATTTGAATGTGACCAGTGTGGGAAGGAATTTAAACAGTCTAGTGTACTCAAACAACATATGAGAATTCACACAGGGGAGAGGCCATTTGAATGTGACCAGTGTGGAAATAGTTTTAAACAGTCTAGTACACTCAAACAACATATGAGAATCCACACAGGAGAGAAGCCATTTAAATGTGACCAATGTGGGAAGGAATTCAAACGGTCTCATGAACTTAATGTACATAAGAGAATTCACACAGGAGAGAGACCATTTGAATGTGACCAGTGTGGAAACAATTTTAAACGGTCTAGTAAACTCAAACAACATATGAGAATTCACACAGGAGAGAGCCCATTTGAATGTGACCAGTGTGGGAAGGAATTTAAACGATTTGACCAACTTAATGCACATAAGAGAATCCACACTGGGGAAAAACCATATAAATGTGCCCATTGTGAGAAAGCATTTTCTTTTTCATCCAATCTCAATGAGCACATGAGAATTCACACAAGAGAGAAGCCATTTGAATGTGACCAGTGTGGGAAGGAATTTAATCGGTCTAGTTCACTCAAGAAACATATGAGAATTCACACAGGAGAGAAGCCATTTAAATGTGACCAATGTGGAAATAATTTTAGACAGTCTAGTGCACTCAAACAACATATGAGAAAATCACACAAGAGAGAAGCCTTTTGAATGTGACCAGTGTGGGAAGCAATTTCAAACCTTTCACCTCCATCAACACATGTGTTCAATGTGGTAAAGTGTTCTCTTATTCATCCGGTCTCAATAAACACATGAGAGTTCACACCTGGCACAGACTATATGAGTGTGGCCAGTGTAAAAAGGCTTTTAGAACATCACAGCAGCTCTCCAGTCACTACCGAACACACACAGGACACAAACCATATGACTCTGACGAGGGGGAAGGCTTTAAGACCTGTGAGGAACCGTCTGAAACATGTCCAAATCTTCCAGACAGACACACTAATGGAGACAGAGCTGCTGAGGCCGGATCATGTGAGCCTAAAGTCAGACTCAAAAAGCTCGAGATCAGGCTTCAGAGACTCCAGACTGTGGAGTTGAACTCTGTGTAGAGTCAACATATCATGTTTGGACTTGAACTTTTTTAAAGTTTTTAATTTTATTTTTTTTACATAAAGGTAGAAATTTATTCTTTTCATTGATGCTGTTATAAAAATGTCATGTGAAAAGTAAAATAAAGAAGAAAATAAAGTCTATCTTTTATTTCAGACCAATTGTTCATGAGTGTTTTGTCTTATGTCTTACATATGTTTCAAGGAACTTTAGAAATGACAGAAATATACAAACTGAACTTCTCTTAACAGTTTAAGCACTAAATGTTTTTAAATTAATGTGTAAGTTTGAGCAAATAGAAGAACAATAACGACATGTTGATGACAAAATGAACACCTCAGCTACAGAGTTTTGTGTGACCCTGTTTTTCATGTGGTTGGTCTGGGAAGTTGGTGATGTTGTTTTGCTGATTTCTCCTGACCAGTGTGGCCATCTTGTGGTCAGGAAGACCTATGACGGAGTCATGAAGTATTTCTTTTGGCGACATTTTAAAAGTAATGTGACAATAGACTTTCAGTCCTGTCACATCTGCCAATTGACTAATCAGTAAGTAATCCGTCTCTTAAACCTGCTCCAATTCCAGTTATAGTTCAGCCATTTGAACATTTTATTATTGACTCTGTGGTCTCCATTGTCATCAGCCAAGTCCAGCACCTTCTATTTGTTGACTTTGATATGTCAGAGCACATGGCGTCCAGCTGCGTATTTTCTGAGCAGTATTACTGCTAAAAATGTAGTAGTCCGTGCATAGTCCGTGCATTAACACAGTCCATTTCTGTTTTTGGAGTGACTCGTATCATTCAAACTCATCAAGGGGCTAATTTTGTGTCTAAATTGTTTGTACAAGTTATAAAACAGCTACAAATACAGCACAATCTCTCCTCTGCCTCATGCCCAAAGTCAAGTGTTTTGAGTGGTGTCACCAAATGCTTAAATCTATGTTGCTTTTTGTGTCCGATGCAGGTGACTGGGAGGAGGCCGTACCCTCGATGTTGTTGTCTGCTCGTGAGGTGGTCCAGGACAGTACTGGGTTTTGTCCCAAAGACCTGGTTTTCGGTCATAAAGTTCACGGCCCCCTATCGTGCACATTCAGCACCCAAAAATGTTCTTAATGATCTGTTCATGACACTTTCTAAACTGGAAAAGTACAAGGTCCTAATAATGGGCCATAAAAACATGAACTAGCTGGACAAAGTGTCTGAAACTTTGAAAGACCTGTGCCCTGAATCTCACACAACTCATTTCTATTCAGACTAAACCTGACCCTAGAAATGTAAATGATGAACACTCATTGATGTAATCTTAACAAACCCCATAATCACGAGGAAATGGCGTTTTCCCACTGGATCTGACTGACCTCTGTCCAACTGGGTCAATTTAAAATACAAAAGTTAAAAAGACACATCCGTGTGTAAAGGTGAGAAGAACATATAAACATTTCACTGAGCTGCCTTCATCTGTGACCTGTGTTACAGAGATATCAGGCTGACGTCAGCTTTCCCCGACCCTGGTGTTAACTTGAATTTTTTTATTAAAACATTTAATCAGTTTTCAAAAATGCAGGAAACATTGTTTGTTCAACAGCTGCATAGTTTTCTAGAAAAATGTAGGATATTATGTGATCAACAGTATGGATTTTGTAGTAATAGATCTCCATCTGTAGCATCTCCACTTGACTGAAGAGGCCACGCACTTCCACAGGCAGCCCCCTCAAAACAGTTGCTGCTTTCATGCTTGTCTTAACAGAGTAGTTTTTACAAAAGAGGGGCAACTGAACACACAAAGAGCTTCTATTTAGCTCTGGGTAGCCATCAACACAGCCACTCACCAGTCAGAACCACATCTTTCAAATTCTTTAGGGTCTTTAGGCTTCCTTGGTCAAAACGGGAGCAAAACTGGACCTCAACTGCATCTAGAACTTAAAAAAACTCACTCCTGTACTGGTCAAATGCAGGACCACAAAATCTGCTGGATGTAGCATCAACACTGTCACCCGCTGAACGACCAACTGATGCACCCATGACAGACAGTCCCTGATTAATCTAGAGCAGAGCAACCAGCCGGGGTGATTAGATTTACCCAGTGTGCACCGCAGTGGACATACAGGGCTAATGTTTGCTCCTTCCTCACGATGGCTTGTGCACCACTGTACTGCCCTGACACTTTAGCTGCACCATCATAGGTCTGTCCCACAATCCAGACATGGGCAGATTGAGACGCAGGAGCACATCACTGACCACCTTTGAAATAGCCAGGCCAGTGGTCTCTGTGACCTTATAAAGTCCAGTGAACTCTCCGTGAGGAACCAAGTCCATAGCAACAGACCTTAAACAGACACTTTCCTGCTCTTTATTCTCGTTGTACTATGACTTTATTCTCATAAAATTATGACTTTTTTCTGGCTTCGACTTTATTCTCGTAAAATTACGACTTTAATGTCGAAATGCTACTTTATTCTCGTAGTTCCCGCAGAATTTATTTATTTTTTTTAGCTGGCAGTAAAATGCCGTCGTGTGGTGGCAATGGGCCCACAGAGTCAATAATAAAATGTTCAAATGGCTGAACTATAACTGGAATTGGAGCAGGTTTAAGAGACGGATTACTTACTGATTAGTCAATTGGCAGATGTGACAGGACTGACAGTCTATTGTCACATCCCTTTTCAAACGTCACCAAAAGAAATACCTCATGAGTCTGTCATGTGTCTTCCTGACCACAAGATGGCCACACTGGTCAGGAGAAATCAACAAAACAACATCACCAACTTCCCAGACCAACCACATGAAAAACAGGGTCACACAAAACTCTGTAGCTGAGGTGTTCATTTTGTCTTCAACATGTTGTTATTGTTCTTCTATTTGCTCAAACTTACAGATTCATTTAAAAACATTTAGTGCTTAAACTGTTAAGAGAAGTTCAGTTTGTATATTTCTGTCATTTCTAAAGTTCCTTGAAACATATGTAAGACATAAGACAAAACACTAATGGACAATTGGTCTGAAATAAAAGATAGACTTTATTTTCTAATTTTCTTCTTTATTTTACTTTTCATTTAACATTTTTACAACAGCATCAATGAAAAGAATAAACTTCTACTTTGATGTAAAAAAAATAAAATTAAAAACCAAAAAAAACATGATATGTTGACTCTACACAGAGTTCAACTCCACAGTCTGGAGTCTCTGAAGCCTGATCTCGAGCTTTTTGAGTCTGACTTTAGGCTCACATGATCCGGCCTCAGCAGCTCTGTCTCCATTAGTGTGTCTGTCTGGAAGATTTGGACATGTTTCAGATGGTTCCTCACAGGTCTTAAAGCCTTCCCCCTCGTCAGAGTCATATGGTTTGTGTCCTGTGTGTGTTCGGTAGTGACTGGAGAGCTGCTGTGATGTTCTAAAAGCCTTTTTACACTGGTCACACTCATATAGTCTGTGCCAGGTGTGAACTCTCACGTGTCTCCTAAGAGTGGATGAATCAGTGAACGCTTTCTCACATTGAACACATTTGTAAGATTTTTCCCCAGTGTGGATTTTCATGTGACGATGGAGGAGACAAGAGCTTTTAAATTGCTTCCCACAGTGGTCACACTCAAATGGCCTCTCTCCAGTGTGGCTTCTCATATGTAGTTTGAGTGAAGTAGAATTACTAAATTGCTTCCCACACTGGTCACATTCAAATGGTTTCTCCCCTGTGTGGATTCTCATATGTACTTTGAGTGCACCAGAGTCTCTAAATTCCTTCCCACACTGGTCACATTCAAATGGCCTTTCTCCTGTGTGGATTCTCATATGTCGTTTGAGTGTACCAGACTCTCTAAATTCCTTCCCACACTGTCACATACAAATGGTTTCTCTCCTGTATGGATTCTCATATGTATTTTGAGTGCAGCTGAACATTTAAAGTCATTCCCACACTGGTCACATTCAAATGGCCTCTCTCCTGTGTGAATTCTCATATGTTGTTTGAGTGCACCAGAGTCTTTAAATTTTTTTCCACACTGATCACATTTAAATGGTCTCTCTCCTGTGTGGATTCTCATATGTACTTTGAGTGCACTGGAATAGTTAAAGTCGTTCCCACACTGGTCACATGCAAATGGCCTCTCTCCTGTGTGAATTCTCATATGTTGTTTGAGTATACTAGACCGTTTAAAAAATTTTCCACATTGGTCACATTCAAATGGCTTCTCTCTCGTGTGGATTCTCATGTGCCGATTGAAACTGAATGAATCAGAGAATGCTTTCTCACAATGGGCACATTTATATAGTATTTCCCCAGTGTGGATCTTCATATGATTTTTGAGTGTACAAGACTTTCTAAATTCCTTCCCACATTCGACACATTCAAATGGCCTCTCTCCAGTGTGAATTCTCTTATGAACATTAAGATTTTCAGATCGATTAAATTCCTTCCCACACTGGTCACATTTAAATGGCTTCTCTCCTGTGTGAATTCTCTTATGTACAGTAAGATGGGAAGACAGTCTAAATTCTTTCCCACATTGGTCACATTCAAATGGCTTCTCTCCTGTGTGAATTCTCATATGTTGTTTGAGTGAACAAGACGTTTTAAATTCGTTCCCACACTGGTCACATTCAAATGGCTTCTCTCCTGTGTGAATTCTCATGTGCCTATTGAAACTGGATGCATAAAGGAACCTTTTCTCACAATGGTCACATTTATATTTTTTTTCCCCAGTGTGGATTATCATATGTAGTTTGAGTGCATCGGAATGAACAAAGTCCTTCCCACACTGGTCACAGTTGTATGGTCTTCCTCCTGTGTGAATTCTGTAGTGTATTTTGAGTGCTGAAGCCTTGGTCCACTTCTTCCCACACTGGTCACATGTGAACGCCATTCTGCCGGTGGATCCTGTACCTCTGCATTAGAACAAAGGAAAGTAGATGTCAGAAAATAAAGGAACTAAATACTGAGTGTGTCGATGCAGCTGTGTACTACAAGCAAGTTATATTTGTTTGACTGAATCAGTTTGTATTTTATATTTACAACACAATTTTGTTCTGATGTTAAAGCGAGGGGCCGTCACAGTCACTGAGACACCTGGGCCATGTCCCTGCCAGGTTAAAAGTAGGACACTCACTAATTCGTGTAGTTTTCTCTCCTCTCGCCAGGACAAAAGAATATCAAATTTGTCAACTGAAAAAAGGTTTGTCCAGTTGAAAGATTTGATTTTTTACAATGTGCAGCATTTACCACAGAATATGCTCATTAGAGTCCTGAAGAGTTGGGCAATAAAGTGGTAAACAGTATGTGATGCAGTAATAAAGGTGTAATAGTGCAGTAAGTACATTTGTGTATTAACTAGTATCAGAAGATTATTAGTTGGCTCTAAAAAATAGTTCAGAGTTCATTATGTGGACCTCAGCAGATATATGACAATGGTGTGTAGTGAGAACGATGGGGTGTGTAGTCCTACCTCTTAGACACAACAGGCTCAGTGGGTGTAGTCCTACAAGCACAGAGCTCGATTTGACTGATGCTTGGTTCGGTCTGGTTCCAATGGTTAAAACAGGAAAAGAAAAAACAGCGGCCTGTGTGAGCAACAGGATTAGTGTATTAGCTGATAGTTCATTACTAACAAATATTCACTCAAAAACGCCCAAAATGATTCAAATACATAATGGCACTGACAAAATAATTGATATACTTTTCATTTCATAATAAATAGCAGTGTTGTTGAACTCAGGGGACATAAAGTCATTGCTGATAATCGCTGAATTGATGCGCTGTTCGGCGTTTAAACCACGCGGGACCAAATGCAACGATAGTGCTAAAAGCGCCCATTAAAATACATTGAAAACATGCTACATTGAAGCTAATGCTAAGCTAACCCTTTAAATGAATGGAGCGCGGCTAGCGCCTAGTTAGCATAAACAAACAGCAGCTCGCGATGAGTGTTTTTAGCGCGTCACTCGCGTCAAACGGCTCCGTTTGGTCCCACACAACATCTATAAAGGCAAAATGTAAGATTCACACAGAACAAAACAGCTTAGAGAAGGTTTTTAAGTAAATACCGACCTGCTGCTGCAGCCCTTCACAACGATACTCCCGCGAGAGGGCCCGAAATACCGCGAGAACTGGAGAGCGGCTCTGTTGGGTTTCCGGCAGACTAGGCACGGTCAGTGCATTGCTGCCCTCTACTGGTACAATATCCCTTATTAACTTACATTACTTTGAAGGTAGAAGAAAAGCTACTTAAATAGCTGCGCAAAGCCCTGTGTTTCTCAGAAAATTAATTACTGCTCTAATTCTCTCTGGGGGAGCTCCATGTTGTAACATAACTTTTAAAGAAAAGTCTTTACAGCCTGTATCAGAGAGTGTGCAGAATAATACTCTTCTTTGCTCGGAATAGAAAGGACAGTGCAATAACACATGTGCTGCAGATTCCAATATTCCACAATATTGACAGTTGCCGTTAGGATGTATTACAATAATAAATAACCCACTTGCAAGACCACAATGCCCCAGTCTAACCCTACAAGTTTCACCTCATCTTTCCGAGATGCAAATGAAGATGTGGAGATGTGACCTACACATGGTACAATATCAAAGAACCCCCTTCCTCTGGTCTCACTGTTCCAGTCCTGCTGCCACCTTCTAATTATTGCAGCATTAACATAGCTCCGGTACTCTACCCTTCCTAACAGAACTTTGAACTCAGTGTTTTCATTACTCAGACTGGCTCTTGCACAAACATCTGCAACTTCATTTCCCTCAATTCCCACACGGGAAGGCACCCACAGAAATGCCACACTCCTCCCAAATTTTTCCAATTTATAGACCATCATTAGTGCCTCTGCAACTATATCAGGCCTCGCTTTAGTTCTTACTCCTGCATCCAAAGCCTGCAAAGATGACAAAGCATATAACCACACTTAGAATTCCTGCTTCCTCCACCCACCACAATGCACTGAAAATAGCTATAAGCTCAGCTGAAAACACACTAAGGCCATCAGGTAAGCGCTTACTCAACCTAAAATCTAATTGAGGAACATACACACTGAACCCCACCTTTCCACTAGCTGGGTCCCTGGATCCATCAGTAAAAACATGAGTAGCACCACCCCACTCAGACTTGAGGTGAGCATTGACTAAAGTCTGGACTCTGCCTTTGAACCCACTCTTTACTGCATCATGAATAGTTAAATCTACCTTAAGCTCAGACCACAGCCAGGGAGGAGTCGGAGGCCAGATCACAAAAGGAGCAACAGCAAAGCCCTGAAGACCAAGCTGATCGAACTGTCTTTTATTTGAATACACAAAACCACTTTTGTTAACTTTGCTAGCACCTTCTGTGAACTCCCAGCTGTCATCTAATGCTTGAGATGACAACAAGGTGGCCCCAGAGCCTTTCAACTTGGCTATATAATTGAGAGCAAGTTTTATACGTCGCAAGTATAAAGGTGTTTCTCAAGCCTCAACCAGCAGCACTGGGATCGAAGAGGTTTTGAAAGCTCCACTGCTCACTCTCAGAGCCTTAGCTTGTGCAACATCAAGCTGATCCAATAAATACTTAGCTGCTGATCCGTACACCACACAACCATAGTCAAAGACTGACCTAATCATTGCTCTATAGATTGTTAACAGAACAGCTCTCCCAGCACCCCATGTTGTTCAAGAAAGACATCTCATGATATTAATACACCTTACTGCTCTTGTTCACAATACTGCAGATGTGCTCCTTATAAGTTAATCGCTCATCCATATTCCCAAATATCTAAAGGCTTTCACTTTTTCAAGAGGATGATCATACAATGTTAGAGTCATGTTAGGTGGAATCCTCTTTCTGATAAAGACCACAAATTTCGTCTTGTCAACCGAGAGTCGAAAACCCCACTTCTCACCCCAATTCTGCACTTTAACAAGAGTTTGCTGCATCTCCTTAAAAAGATATTTGATATTCCTGCCCTTCTTCCAGAGGGCCCCGTCATCTGCAAAAAGTGCTCGACCGAAACTACAATCCACATTATCAAATATATCATTAATCATGATGTTAAATAAAACAGGACTGATCACACTTCCCTGCGGTGTACCATTATCTATATTAAATAAATCACAGAGACACTCTCCCACTCTGACCTGGATGCTACGAGAGCTCAAAAAGTTTTTAATCCAGTTTAACATTCTCCCCCGGATGCCTGCGTTAAACAATTCAATGACAAGCCCCTCTTTCCACAACATGTCATAGGCTTTCTCTATATCAATAAAGACAGTGAGCACTGCTTCCTTTTTGACTAGAGCCTTTTTAATAACATCATCTAAAACCACAACTGCATCCATAGTAGCTCGACCTACCCTAAATCCATTTTGAGCAGCAGCGAAATATCCTTTCTGTTCTAATCTATGCACGAGCCGATCAGTAACCATCCTCTCCATGATTTTACACATCACTGATGTGAGCGCAATTGGCCTATAGGAGGATGGACTATCTGCATCTTTCCCTGGCTTAAGTATAGGAACAATCACAGCATGCTTCCAGGCACTAGCTAACACCCCTTCTGCCCACACTGTATTAATCAAAGACAACAACTCACCAAGGGCCCAATCATCCATATGCTGGAACAACTCATATCCTAGACCATCATTACCAGGGGTTGTGTGCCGCCCTTGTTTTATAGCACCTTTTAATTCCTTCAAAGAGAAAAATAGATTAATTACATCCAAGTTATTACTACAATGGTTCATCTTGTACCCTTCCAGAGTGAGTGTGGCCTCTCTTCTCTTTAGCCCTCCTCCTGTGATATTATTTTTACTATGTACTTGCTGAAATGATTCAACTAATAGCTCAGCCTTTTGTCTGTTATTTATTGCTTCAATACCATTTCTATTCAGCACAGGAATGGACACCTGCCTATTGATACCAGACATTCGACGAATAATGCCCCACACATGCTTTAATGGAGTTTGGGCCCCCAGAGTACCACAAAAATTCTTCCAACTTTCTTTCTTTGCCAGTTTAATTACTCTCCTAGCCTTTACCCTCAGTTTCTTATATTCAATTACATAGGTTTCCATAGGATACTTTTCCAATTTACGATATGCCTTATTACGGGCACGAACAGCCTCAGTACAGGACTCATTCCACCAAGGCACTATTTTTTTGTTCTTTTTCCTTTTCCCTTTACTTGGAATTGCCTTTTCCGCTGCATTTCTTACTACTACAAAAGGAGCTGTGCCATTCATCTATGCTATTTCCACTATTAACATTTTACAAGTTTGCACCCAAATGCTCACTGAATTTATCCCAGTTAGCCTTCCGAAAATTAAACCCCCTTTGGTTTGACCCCGTCTCTTCCTGAAGAGTTCTCCCAAATCTGCTCAATATAGGGAAGTGGTCACTACCCATAGAATAACAACTGAACACATCCCATTCACCACAACTTGCAAGTTCCCCTGACGCAAAAGTAAGGTCTATACATGACTTTGACGTATTTCTTAGCTCAACTCTAGTAGGTTTGCCATCATTCATCACTACCAACCCATATCGGTCCATGAAATCCTCTAACACAGCCCCATTTGAATCGCTCTTGTCACTGCCCCATAATGGATTATACGCATTGAAATCTCCCGTCCACACCACAGGGAGTCGCACTTGGTCCATTATTTGATCCAACTTATTCTCATCCAGAGGCAGACATGGGTTGTAAAAATTAACAACAGTGAATCTTCCAGATGTTGTCCAAATTTCAGCCACGACACATTCAAGATCTGAGCTGAGATTTATTCTTCGGAACTGCACACCTTGGTCTATGAACATCCTGTCTTTATGCAAGATAACATATCCAGGAATAACAAAATCCAAACACGGTTTGGACCATGTCTCTTGGACACAAATAATTTTTGGCACATGACTTTCTTTAAACGCACTAATGAAGGCTTTCAGTTCTTGTCCGTTTGCTATTAAACTTCGTGCATTCCACTGAAAGATGTGGAACATCATCATTAGGCTAAGTAGTCCTGCTACCCACGTCTTGACCTGTAGGTGCTCCACTATTCACCACCTTTTCCTTGCTGAATAAAACATTATACAAATTCTCAGGGTCCATACCTTCAGCCCCTAAGGTTTTGCGAGCCACTTCCACAACGGATCGAACAACATCAGAATTATTTTTGGCCTTTTTCGCCACACTCAACACTTCTGCCAGAAAAGCCAAAAACTTATCAGAGTGTCCTTAGTCATAGAGGATGCAGGAGCAGGGACAGGGAGCCCCGCTTAGCTGCATCAGCATACGTTACTCCTTTGTGAGTTTCTCTATAGCTTTGAACTGTGACCACTTGCTTGTAATGTTCACATTCTTTACTACCAGCAACCTGCCCCCCACCACAACTGCCACACTTAAGGGCCGCTTCTGTGCAGTCAATAAAGTCATGGCTACCACCACACTTGCCACATCTGCGTTCTCCCCGACAGACCGCAGCCACATGGACGTAGCGCTGGCAGTTGTAGCACCTAAGCGGAGGTCTCCTATAGGGCTGCACTCTGAACGCCAAACATCCTACAAACACTCTCTCAGACAAAGCCTCCTGCTGGAAAGACAAAATAACAGTTGTAGTGTCTCTCTTAACATCGTCTCTGAACACTTTTATTTGGATTGCATTTTTTACTTTAGCTCCCTCCATACCTCTCACAAGATCCTCCATTGTCATTGCAAGCGAGACCCCACTACTCCCAGGGGCTGGTTTGTCACAAATATTTTTTAATGAAACTGCCTTGTTAAACTGAGCCTCAGACGAGCAAATTATGAGCAACTTCCCATCTGGCAGTATTTAACCTGATTAACCAGATTAACCTCCCCTAATCCCTCTTTCAAAGTGTTCGCCAGGCGAACAGGGTTAAGTGAGCTGAAACTTGACTCTCCATTCACAAATTTGAAAACAACTTTGCATTCTTTACTTTCGTCCAACGTTACTTTTTGTACCTTAGGAGCTCCCCCTACACTTTCCTCACGTCTTTCTGGAGCAGGACTACCACCCCTTCCACCACTCCCTTTCCTTTTCCTAGTTTTCCCTGACCTACACTGAGAAGGCGTACACCCTTCTCCTTCGCCTAGTCTTCAGAGAAGTACTTGTGGTGGGATTTATGCACCAAGCCCATAAGTCCGGTAAGGCAACCGGAAAACAGCGACCCACCTGCGACCTCGGAATGCTCCCAAGCAATGCTGTACCCACGTTCCTCCCCACACTCCCACCCTCAGCGAAATCCACAAGGGAAACCGCTCTTCGCCTAACAGGGACAAGCTGACAGCACTTACCTCACCACCCAACCTTGAGTCCTTTTTATGCTACGAGTTGATGAAAAAGTGGAATAAATTACCAAAAATGATTAGCCTGATTACACTACACAAACCATGCACCGACCCGACTCCAACTCATCTCTCGAGCATGGCGGACAGCTCGTGTGTGTGTCGAGAGGGCCATAGCCCGAGAGCGGCTCTCAGGTTTGAAGTGAGGGCAATAGGTCTATAACTCGCTGGTTTGGAAGTCTTTTCCTGCCTTTCTTATTGGAACTATAACTGCCTCCTTCCAATTAGCGGGGAGTTCCCCCTGGATCCATATTCGGTTGATGAGACATAACACCTTTTTTGAGAGCCTCCCTACCAAGAAACCACAATAGTCTTGAATGGGCCAAACTGACTGAAATAATGGAAACTGTGCAATGAGTGTTTTTATTCTTGCCCTTTTGTGACCCAAGCCTTTGGAACAACGGAGGGAAATTATCCTTTGGCTATAATTCTGTGTGTTTAGATTCATGTTGAATCACGTCTGTTCATTAGCACTGTCCCAAACAAATGAATAAATCAATAAAATAAAAAAAATATGAAAATAAAAGGTGTAGAGGGCATCCCTGTCTAGTCCCCACGTGCAGTGTAAAGACCAGTGAAATAATGATAAAGACGACCTGAAGATTACAGGTCATTGTAACTTATGGAGATTTTTGATTTTTGCCTCAGGGGGCAGCACTGAGTCAATGATCTAAACCTGCATTTTAAAAAAGTCCCCCTCTCCTCCTCCACACAGCCACATGTCTTCACTTTGACAATGCCTCAGTCCCTCAGCCCTTCACACCTCAGCCCCCCACAGCTCCATGTGCTCATCCACCTGGATCACTGACACTTCACTACCTTTAGTTCTGTAATGCTGCCCTTTGTCTTGTGGGACAGCATAATGTCCGCACCACCCTCAAATGCTCCCGATTGGCTGCTGTGTAATCAAAAGAGTGGAGATGGGTGGTGGGGCTCTTATCTCACTGCAGCAAAGTCCAGAACAGAGAAGTGGCAGTGACACAGAAGAAGCTGCTCTATATACCAGGCCTGGACCATAACTTTTGACTGATTGGTTAAAGGGCTTCCAGAAGACTCTTCTACTACTCCTGTAAGTATATCATATCTGTCGTCCAGCTGGGGTCAAAGACGATTATATAACCATGTAAATGTCGCCTGTTACCTTCATTATTTTGCTACTGTTATGACGTCTGGCTTAAAGACTCACCACAAACTTAGAGACTGACAACATTTTGATTGACTGAATGTCATTCAATATGTTCATGGATAGAAAATATGCAAAAGGTGCCAGGTTCACCGCCTCTCGACCGGTCTGATGTCCCGGGGGAGAGATGTCTGTGTAAACCCTCTGTCGCCCAGGTATGATCCATATGTGACCCCTGAGAACAGCAGAAACTTGTAAAACTAAATGTGGAGGGCGTCCATAAAGTCTCTTTACAATTTAAGAAATGTATTACAAAGAGATATCTTACTCAGACTTGTTCTGTTGTACTCAGCGGTTTCAAAAGTGTTTGACCTCATGTATTATGCCTCTATATGGGCTCCACGAGTCACATGAAGCACATCAGGACGGGACTGTATTTCTTGCCGTGTTCACTGTAGCAGAGCCTCATCAGTGGCTCCAGTCACATCTGTATCTTTAGCTTTAGTTCAAGTCCCGTATCTTTGTTTGATACACGATATCTTTAACACAGCCCCACAGAAAGAAATACAGAGGTGTGAGATCTGCTGAACTGAATTGGTCCGTCCTCTCGCGGGAGTATCGTTGTGAAGGGCTGCAGCAGGTCGGTATTTACTTAAAAACCTTTTCTAAGCTGTTTTGTTCTGTGTGAATCTTACATTTTGCCTTTATAGATGTTGTGTGGGACCAAACGGAGCCGTTTGACGCAAGTGACGCGCTAAAAACACTCATCGCGAGCTGCTGTTTGTTTATGCTAACTAGGCGCTAGCCGCGCTCCATTCATTTACAATGGTTAGCTTAGCATTAGCTTCAATTTAGCATGTTTTCAATGTATTTTAATGGGCGCTTTTAGCACAATCGTTGCATTGGTTCCGCGTGGTTTAAACGCCGAACAGCGCATCAATTCAGCGATTATCAGCAATGACTTTATGTCCCCTGAGTTCAACAACACTGCTATTTATTATGAAATGAAAAGTATCAGTCTAATCAAGCTCTGTGTCTAAGAGGTAGGACTACACACCCCATCGTTCTCACTGCACACCATTGTCATACATCTGCTGAAGTCACATAATGAACTCTGTAGGAGCCATGTGTTTGGTTACTATGGCAATGCGTGAGGGGCGGGGTCACGTGGGCAAGGGTGACGTGCCAGGATGTTTAAAGGCACCGGGTTTCCTGCTGTCTACAGGTGGAGAGGGGAGACGCCGGGTACCCGTAGTTTTCTTTAACCGCTTTATTTTGACGTTTATTTTCACGCTTGTTACTGTACCATTTTTATGTAGGCCTACAACTTACCATCGCTGTATGTGTAACCTGCTTAGACTCCGTTTCAACCAGCTGCTTAAAACCACCATAAAACGCACTTCACGAGTCATTCAGTTTTTCCAAATAGCAGCGCGTCAGATCGAGGTGCTGGACCCGGTCTCGTCTCGAAGTGACACAGGCTTATGGTCGCTACAAACTCTAAACTATAACTATTTTTTCGATCCAACTAATAATCTTCTGATACTAGTCTAATGCACAAATGTACTTACTGCACTATTACACCTTTATTACTGCATCACATACTGTTTACCACTTTATTGCCCAAATTTTCAGGACTCTAATGAGCATATTCTGTGATAAATGCTGCACATTGTAAAAAAAGAAAAAAAAAAAAAATCAAATCTTTCAATTGCACAAAACTTTCCAGTTGACAAATTTGATGTTTTCTTTGTCCTGGCGAGAGGAGAGAAAAACACAAATTAGTGAGTGTCCTACTTTTAACCTGGCAGGGGCATGGCCCAGGTGTCTCAGTGACTGTGACGGTCCCTCGCCTTAACATCAGAACAAAATTGTCCTGTAAAAATAAAATACAAACTGATTCAGTCAAACAAATATAACTTGCTTGTAGTACACAGCTGCATCGACACACTCTGTATTTAGTTCCTTTATTTTTCTGACATCTACTTTCCTTTGTTCTAATGCAGAGGTACAGGATCCACCGGCAGAATGGCGTTCACATGTGACCAGTGTGGGAAGAAGTGGACCAAGGCTTCAGAACTCAAAATACACTACAGAATTCACACAGGAGAGAAACCATTTAAATGTCACCAATGTGGGAAGGAATTCAGACGGTCTGACGAACTTACTGTACATAAGAGAATCCACACAGGAGAGAAGCCATTTAAATGTGACCAATGTGGGAAGGAATTCAGACGGTCTGAAAAACTTAACTATACATAAGAGAATCCACACAGGAGAGAAGCCATTTAAATGTGACCAATGTGGGAAGGAATTCAAACAGTCTCATGAACTTAATGTACATAAGAGAATCCACACAGGAGAGAGACCATTTGAATGTGACCAGTGTGGAAATAATTTTAAACAGTCAGGTGCACTCAAAGAACACATGAGAATCCACACAGGAGAGAGGCCATTTGAATGTGACCAGTGTGGGAAGGAATTTAGACACTCTAGTAACCTCAAAGTACATATGAGAGTCCACACAGGAGAGAGGCCATTTGAATGTGACCAGTGTGGAAATGTGTTCATCAATTCTTCAGGATTGAAAACCCACTACAAAACTCACACAGGAGAAAGTCCATATAGCTGTGACCAGGGTGGGAAGGAATTTAAACAGTCTGGTGCACTCAAAGAACACATGAAAATCCACCCAGGAGAGAGGCCATTTGAATGTGGCCAGTGTGGGAAGGAATTTAAACAGTCTGGTACACTCAAAAAACACATGACAATCCACACAGGAGAGAGGCCATTTGAATGTGACCAGTGTGGAAACAATTTTAAACACTCTAGTACACTCAAACAACATATGAGAATCCACACAGGAGAGAGGCCATTTGAATGTGGCCAGTGTGGGAAGGAATTTAAACAGTCTAGTGCACTCAAAGAACACATGAAAATCCACACAGGAGTGAGGCCATTTGTATGTGACCAGTGTGGGAAGAAATTTAAACAGTCTAGTGCACTCAAAGAACACATGAAAATCCACACAGGAGAGAAGCCATTTGAATGTGACCAGTGTGGGAAGGAATTTAGAAACTTTGGTAACCTCAATAGACATATGAGAATCCACACAGAAAAGAAGCTATTTGAATGTGACCAGTGTGGGAAGCAATATAAAAGCTCTTGTCCCTTCTATCGACACATGAAAATACACACTGGGTAAAAATCTTACAAATGTGTTTAGTCTGGGAAAACGTTCTTTTCTTCATCCAGACTTAGTAAACATCAGAGTTCACACCTGGCACAGACTATATGAGTGTGGCCAGTGTAAAAAGGCTTTTAGAACATCACAGCAGCTCTCCAGTCACTACCGAACACACACAGGACACAAACCATATGACTCTGACGAGGGGGAAGGCTTTAAGACCTGTGAGGAACCGTCTGAAACATGTCCAAATCTTCCAGACAGACACACTAATGGAGACAGAGCTGCTGAGGCCGGATCATGTGAGCCTAAAGTCAGACTCAAAAAGCTCGAGATCAGGCTTCAGAGACTCCAGACTGTGGAGTTGAACTCTGTGTAGTGTGGATCATATTTTTCATGTAACACGAATAAATCATACTTATAGTCTTCCATTTTGCATGTCCTCCAATGTGACATGAGTTGGCAGGTGTACTTTGAGTTTCCATGTATGAGTTTCCATGTATGAGTCCTGTGTTAAGATCAGATAATACCTGTTTGTCGCAGTTAACATGTTGTACAGCTGCACTTTTCACAGCCAACTCAGCTTATATTCTGCAATAGTCTGTATGATGTAAGTGACCTTTGTACGTGTTTTCCATACGTTTGGCTCCACTAAACGCAGATAAGGTGTGGTAAGGTCTACGTGTCGAGTTAATCACTAACCAAGTGATGATGATGCCACAAGTATATAAGAGTCACTTTGACAATGTAAAGACAGGAGACTGTTATGGAGATGGCCACAGGAGACAGTGGTGTTTTTGCCTAGAATGATGCTTAATAAAGACTAAATGATGCAACTGTCTGAGCCTTCCCGATCTTCTGCTTTTGTCCGAGTCATTTCCTGAAGCTCACAGTAGCATCAGCGAATCATGTTTGGACTTGAACTTTTTTAAGTTTTTAATTTTATTTTTTTACATAAAGGTTGAAGTTTATTCTTTTCATGAATGTTGTTATAAAAATGTTAAATGAGAAGTAAAATGAAGAAAATTAGAAAATAAAGTCTACCTTTATTTCAGACCAATTGTTAATTTGTGTTTTGTCTTATGTCCATACATATGTTACATATGTTGAACTTTAGAAATGACAGAAATAGACAAACTGTGAACTTCTCTTAACAGTTTAAGCACTAAATGTTTTTAAATGAATGTGTAAGTTTGGGCAAATAGAAGAACAACATTCCATTTTCATTCGGACAACAGTCCATTTCTGTTTTTGGAGTGACTCGTATCATTCAAACTCATCAAGGGGCTAATTTTGTGTCTAAAATGTTTGTACAAGTTATAAAACAGCTACAAATACAGCACAATCTCTCCTCTGCCTCATGCCCAAAGTCAAGTGTTTTAGAGTGGTGTCACCAAATGCTTAAATCTATGTTGCTTTTTGTGTCCGATGCAGGTGACTGGGAGGAGGCCGTACCCTCGATGTTGTTGTCTGCTCGTGAGGTGGTCCAGGACAGAACTGGGTTTTGTCCCAAAGACCTGGTTTTCGGTCATAAAGTTCACGGCCCCCTATCGTGCACATTCAGCACCCAAAAATGTTCTTAATGATCTGTTCATGAGGCTTTCAAAACTGGAAAAGTACAAGGTCCTAATAATGGGCCATAAAAACATGAACTAGCTGGACCCATGGACTGTAAAGCCAACTTCATCCCATTCTCTGATCATATGCTCCTTACATTTTCTGTCAATCTGTCCTTTTCCAAACATAACCACACACGCACCATAACATTCCGTAAAATTAAGGACATAAATTTGGACGTTTTTTCTTCTCATATCAATAACCTCCCCAGTACAGACAGTTTTGCAGCTCCAGATCAGCTGGTCTCACACTACAACACTCACCTCCACAACATCCTCAACACACTGGCTCCACTCAAATCCAGATCTGTCTCTTTCACTCACACTGCTCCCTGGTACTCCCCCACTCTCAGACAAGTAAAAGCAAAAGGACGCCAACTCGAAAGACTCTATAACAAAACTGGACTAACTATTCACAAGGACATGTTCACACACCACACCCTCCACGACAAAGACTGCATTTCCAAAACCAAATCAGCATTTTATTCCGGTTTAATCAGTACTAATGAAGGAAATTCCAGGGCTCTCTTTTCTCTCATTTCAAACATCACCAAACCTCCTGACTCCATCTCATCTTTATTCATCCGACTTCTGCAACACCTTGGCTTCATTTTTCACCACAAAAATCCACACTATTCACCAACAGCTCACCCCCTCCTCTGCTCTAACTCCACCTGCCGTTACATCTCCTATCACCACCTTTCCTCTCTCATCATTCACCCTACCTTCTGTCGATCAAATCTCCACTCTTATCCAAAAATCCAAAACCTCCTCATGTCAACTTGATCCACTTCCTACTGTCCTTATCAAACCCATACTTCCTTCTCTAGCCCCTCTTATCACCAACATAATCCACGCCTCCCTCACCTCTGGAACTGTCCCCTCTCCTCTGAAAACTGCTGCTGTCACTCCAATTCTCAAAAAACCTGGTTCAGATCCCACAGACCTCAATAATTTCCGTCCCATTTCTAACCTTCCTTTCATCTCCAAAATTCTTGAAAAAACTGTTTCTGCTCAACTCCACTCTCATCTGTCCTCTAATAATCTCTATGAACATTTCCAATCTGGCTTCCGTCCTCTCCACAGCACTGAAACTGCCCTTCTCAAAATCACAAACGATCTTCTCCTCTCTGCCGACTCTGGTTTACTCTCCATCCTCCTTCTGCTTGATCTGAGTTCTGCCTTTGACACAATTTCTCATTCCATCCTCCTGAACAGACTCTCTTCCATCGGCGTCTCTGGCACTGCCCTCACTTGGTTTCACTCCGATCTTTCTGACCACACTCAGTTTATTCAACTCAAATCTTTCACTTCTCATCTTGTCCCCATCTCCACAGGTGTTCCCCAGGGTTCTGTCCTCGGTCCCATCTACCTTCTCCCCTTTGATCACATTTTCCGGAAACATCCCATCCAATTCCACTGCTACGCGGATGACACCCAGCTCTACCTCTCTGGCAAACCAAACTCCTCACTCCCACCCTCTTCCCTTCTCAACTGTATCCATGAAATAAAATCCTGGTTCACATCAAATTTTCTCAAACTCAATAGCAATAAAACTGAACTTCTCCTTGTAGGCACCAAATCCACCATAAGCAAGATCGATAATTTCTCCATTCCCATAGACGGCTCCTCCATCTCTCCCTCTCCTCAGGTAAAGAGTCTGGGTGTCATCCTCCACAGCTCCCTCTCCTTCACCTCCCACATAAACACCATCACCCGCTCCGCCCACTTCCACCTCCGCAACATCCATCGACTCCGGCCCTCCCTCACTCCACAGTCCACTGCCAGACTCGTTCACAACCTCGTCACTTCCCGCCTAGATTATTGCAACTCACTTCTGTTTGGTCTTCCACAAAAAACTCTCCATGAACTTCAACTGGTTCAGAACTACAGCTCGTATCATCACACACCCACCCTCCATCAACCACGTCACACCCTCCATCAACCACGTCACACCCTCCATCAACCACGTCACACCCTCCATCAACCACATCACACCCTCCATCAACCACGTCACACCCTCCATCAGCCACATCACATCCTTCATCAACCACGTCACACCCTCCATCAACCACGTCACACCCTCCATCAACCACGTCACACCCTCCATCAACCACGTCACACCCTCCATCAACACACGTCACACCCTCCATCAACCACGTCACACCCTCCATCAACCACGTCACACCCTCCATCAACCACGTCACAACCTCCATCAACCACGTCACACCCTCCATCAACCACGTCACACCCTCCATCAACCACGTCACACCCTCCATCAACCACGTCACACCCTCCATCAACCACGTCACACCCTCCATCAACCACGTCACACCCATCAACCACGTCACACCCTCCATCAACCACGTCACACCCTCCATCAACCACGTCACACCCTCCATCAACCACGTCACACCCTCCATCAACCACGTCACACCCTCCATCAACCACGTCACACCCTCCATCAACCACGTCACACCCTCCATCAACCACGTCACACCCTCCATCAACCACGTCACACCCTCCATCAACCACGTCACACCCTCCATCAACCACGTCACACCCTCCATCAACCACGTCACACCCTCCATCAACCACATCACACCCTCCATCAACCACGTCACACCCTCCATCAACTACGTCACACCCTCCATCAACCACATCACACCCTCCATCAACCACGTCACACCCTCCATCAACCACATCACACCCTCCATCAACCACGTCACACCCTCCATCAACCACGTCACACCCTCCATCAAACCACGTCACACCCTCCATCAACCACGTCACACCCTCCATCAACCACGTCACACCCTCCATCAACCACGTCACACCCTCCATCAACCACGTCACACCCTCCATCAACCACGTCACACCCTCCATCAACCACGTCACACCCTCCATCAACCACGTCACACCCTCCATCAACCACGTCACACCCATCAACCACATCACACCCTCCATCAACCACATCACACCCTCCATCAACCACGTCACACCCCCTCCATCAACCACGTCAAACCCTCCATCAACCACGTCACACCCTCCATCAACACGTCACCACCCCTCCATCAACCACGTCACACCCTCCATCAACCACGTCACACCCTCCGTCAACCACGTCACACCCTCCATCAACCACGTCACACCCTCCGTCAACCACGTCACACCCTCCATCAACCACGTCACACCCTCCATCAACCACCACACCCTCACATCATCAACCACGTCACACCCTCCATCAACCACGTCACACCCTCATCAACTACGTCACACCCTCCATCAACCACGTCACACCCTCCATCAACACGTCACACCCTCCATCAACCACGTCACACCCTCCATCAACCACGTCACACCCTCCATCAACCACGTCACACCCTCCATCAACCACGTCCACCCTCCATCACCACCATCAACCACATCCCCCTCCATCAACCACGTCACCCTCCATCAACCACGTCACACCCTCCATCAACCACGTCACACCCACCCAACCACGTCACCCTCCATCAACCACGTCCCACCCTCCATCAACCACGTCACACCCTCCATCAACCACGTCACACCCTCCATCAACCACGTCACACCCTCCATCAACCACGTCACACCCTCCATCAACCACGTCACACCCTCCATCAACCACGTCACACCCTCATCAACCACGTCACACCCTCCATCAACCCACGTCACACACCCTCCATCAACCACGTCACACCCCTCCATCAACCACGTCACACGCTCCGTCAACCACGTCACACACCCTCCGTCAACACGTCACACCCTCCGTCAACCACATCACACCCTCCATCACACCCTCCATCAACCACGTCACACCCTCCATCAACCACGTCACACCCTCCATCAACCACGTCACACCCTCCCCTCCGTCACAACCACGTCACACCCTCCATCAACCATCACACCCTCCATCAACCACGTCACACCACCCTCCATCAACCACGTCACACCCTCCATCAACCACGTCACACACGTCCCTCCATCAACCACGTCACACCCTCCATCAACCACACCCACACCTCCATCAACCACGTCAACCACGTCATTCACCCTCCATCAACCACGTCACACCCTCCATCAACCACGTCACACCCTCCATCAACCACGTCACACCCTCCATCAACCACGTCACACCCTCCATCAACCACGTCACACCCTCCATCAACCACATCACCCCCGTACTACAACAGCTCCACTGGCTCCCCATCACACACAAAATCCTTCTCCACACATTCAAAGCCATCCACACCCTTGCACCTCCATATCTCTCAGACCTCCTCCATATTGCCACACCTGTTCGCTCTCTCCGCTCCTCCTCCTCTCTGTGTGTGTGTGTGTATGTGTGTATGTGTATGTGTGTGTGTGTGTGTGTGTGTATGTGTGTGTGTGTGTGTGTGTGTGTATATATGTGTGTCTGTGTGTGTGTATGTGTGTGTTTGTTTGTATGTATATATGTGTGTCTGTGTGTGTGTATGTGTGTGTTTGTTTGTATGTATGTATGTATGTGTGTGTGTGTGTATGTGTGTGTATATATGTGTATATGTATGTATGTATGTGTGTGTGAATGTGTATGTGTGTGTATATATGTGTATATGTGTGTGTGTGTGTGTTCTTCTGGTCGTCGTGGTGTCACGTGTTAAGAAACTTTAGTCAAAGTCAAACACTGATAGTTTTCTGACCTTCTCTTCGTGGAGGTCACACAGTCCTTGGTGAACAGGGGCGACAGATAAGAAGTGGCTTTAATCACAAGACGAGGTCATAGGTGTTATCTTCTTGTCCACACATTCTTGTCGTCTCCAGCTGGTCTCCATAGCGTCCTGCTGATCCCCTCTGCATTAAGTATCCACTGTTGGCACGAGTTATTTACCTCAGCATGAGTAAATCAACAACCCAGTTTGGAGTAGTGCTGCACTGCCAGAAAATACTTAACACTACAAAGACATCAGCAAATCCATCAGCACCAGAAGTCGCATTAATAGTATGAGGATTATAACAACATTATTTAAAAGAACAAATTCAGAGGCTTATTATACTCAAATTTAGTTGAATTCAGTCTTAAAATATATTATATGACTCTGTAAAATATCATTTTATGTAGCATGGATAAATCATGCAAGTGTACTTTGAACTTCCATGTATGATTCCTGTGTTAAGATCAGATAAAAGACCTGTTTTGTGCACTTTGCCTTCTGTGAACTTGATGACATTACATGTAAGACTATACGTTTTTGCAGGGGTCTGCATATTTCAGGTCAAATGCATGTGAACTTTGGACATGTTTTCTCCACATTTCTCCACTGAACTCAGTTGACGCTCTGTATGCTGTATATTTCAAGCTAATGATTAAGAAAGTTGTGACTGTGCTGCGAGTAGTTAAGACCTGTGTTAGAAACGGAGGACAGGAGAAAGTTTGCTTTTGACTTGTGCAAATGCCTGTATTGCTGTCTAGTCCCCACGTGCAGTGTAAAGACCAGTGAAATATTGATAAAGACGACCTGAAGATTACAGGTCATTGTAACTTATGGACATATTTGATTTTTGCCTCAGGGGGCAGCACTGAGTCAATGATCTAAACCTGCATTTTTAAAAAGTCCCCCTCTCCTCCTCCACACAGCCACATGTCTTCACTTTGACAATGCCTCAGTCCCTCAGCCCTTCACACCTCAGCCCCCCACAGCTCCATGTGCTCATCCACCTGGATCACTGACACTTCACTACCTTAAGTTCTGTAATGCTGCCCTTTGTCTTGTGGGACAGCATAATGTCCGCACCACCCTCAAATGCTCCTGATTGGCTGCTGTGTAATCAAAAGAGTGGAGATGGGTGGTGGGTCTCTTATCTAAAGTCCAGAACAGAGAAGTGGCAGTGACACAGAAGAAGCTGCTCTATATACCAGGAGGTGGCTGACTTTGAAGTATCTTTACTACTTATATCTCACTGCAGTGCAAAGAAGAACAGCTTCTAAGTGGCAGTGACACAGAAGAAGCTGCTATATCCAGGCCTGGACCATAACTTTTGACTGATTGGTTAAAGGGCTTCCAGAAGACTCTTCTACTACTCCTGTAAGTATATCATATCTGTCGTCCAGCTGGGGTCAAAGACGATTATATCACCATGTAAATGTTGCCTGTTACCTTCATTATTTTGCTGCTGTTATGACGTCTGGCTTAAAGACTCACCACAAACTTAGAGACTGACAACATTTTGATTGACTGAATGTCATTCAATATGTTCATGGATAGAAAATATGCAAAAGGTGCCAGGTTCACCGCCTCTCGACCGGTCTGATGTCCCAGGGAGAGATGTCTGTGTAAACCCTCCGTCGCCCAGGTTTGATCCATATGTGACCCCTGAGAACAGCAGAAACTTGTAAAACTAAATGTGCAGGGCGTCCATAAAGTCTCTTTACAATTTAAGAAATGTATTACAAAGAGATATCTTACTCAGACTTGTTCTGTTGTACTCAGCGGTTTCAAAAGTGTTTGACCTCATGTATTATGCCTCTATATGGGCTCCACGAGTCACATGAAGCACATCAGGACGGGACTGTATTTCTTGCCGTGTTCACTGTAGCAGAGCCTCATCAGTGGCTCCAGTCACATCTGTATCTTTAGCTTTAGTTCAAGTCCCGTATCTTTGTTTGATACACGATATCTTTAACACAGCCCCACAGAAAGAAATACAGAGGTGTGAGATCTGCTGAACTGAATTGGTCCGTCCTCTCGCGGGAGTATCGTTGTGAAGGGCTGCAGCAGGTCAGTATTTACTTAAAAACCTTATCTAAGCTGTTTTGTTCTGTGTGAATCTTACATTTTGCCTTTATAGATGTTGTGTGGGACCAAACGGAGCCGTTTGACGCGAGTGACGCGCTAAAAACACTCATCGCGAGCATCTGTTTGTTTATGCTAACTAGGCGCTAGCCGCGCTCCATTCATTTACAATGGTTAGCTTAGCATCAGCTTAGCATTAGCTTCAATTTAGCATGTTTTCAATGTATTTTAATGGGCGCTTCTAGCACGATCGTTGCCTTTGGTTCCGCGTGGTTTAAACGCAGAACAGCGCATCAATTCAGCGATTATCAGCAATGACTTTATGTCCCCTGAGTTCAACAACACTGCTATTTATTATGAAATGAAAAGTATCAGTCTAATCAAGCTCTGTGTCTAAGAGGTAGGACTACACACCCCATCGTTCTCACTGCACACCATTGTCATACATCTGCTGAAGTCCACATAATGAACTCTGTAGGAGCCATGTGTGTTTGGTTACTATGGCAATGCGTGAGGGGCGGGGTCACGTGGGCAAGAGTGACGTGCCAGGATGTTTAAAGGCACCGGGTTTCCTGCTGTCTACAGGTGGAGAGGGGAGACGCCGGGTACCCGTATTTTTCTTTAACCGCTTTATTTTGACGTTTATTTTCACGCTTGTTACTGTACCATTTTTATGTAGGCCTACAACTTACCATCGCTGTATGTGTAACCTGCTTAGACTCCGTTTCAACCAGCTCATTAAAACCACCATAAAACCACCATAAAACGCACTTCACGAGTCATTCAGTTTTTCCAAATAGCAGCGCGTCAGATCGAGGTGCTGGACCCGGTCTCGTCTCGAAGTGACACAGGCTTATGGTCGCTACAAACTCTAAACTATAACTATTTTTTCGATCCAACTAATAATCTTCTGATACTAGTCTAATGCACAAATGTACTTACTGCACTATTACACCTTTATTACTGCATCACATACTGTTTACCACTTTATTGCCCAAATCTTCAGGACTCTAATGAGCATTTTCTGTGATAAATGCTGCACATTGTAAAAAAAAAAAAAAAAATCAAATCTTTCAACTGCACAAAACTTTCCAGTTGCCAAATTTGATGTTTTCTTTGTCCTGGCGAGAGGAGAGAAAACAACACAAATTTGTGATTGTCCTACTTTTAACCTGGCAGGGACATGGCCCAGGTGTCTCAGTGACTGTGACGGCTCCTCGCCTTAACATCAGAACAAAATTGTCCTGTAAAAATAAAATACAAACTGATTCAGTCAAACAAATATAACTTGCTTGTTTTATTTAATTTATTTATTTTATTTATTTGAAGGACAATGTGCAGATACATTAAAAAGATGGCTGCACCAGATTTAGCAAAATGCTATTTTCCATCTGTAGTCCTTTGTGCCACAAACATTAAAACACAATTCACATATATAAAGTACAATATAACAAGACAATATACAATTGTGCAGAATTTTAAATACAAAGTGCAAACTACAAGTTATTAAAGTGCAAGATATAGAAAAAGTGCAACAAATATCAGAATAAATACAGTGTAATCGCTATACCCACGAGGGTAGCATCTGATAGCTCTAGTAGTACACAGCCGCATCGACACACTCAGTATTTAGTTCCTTTATTTTTCTGACATCTACTTTCCTTTGTTCTCATGTTCTCAGAGGTACAGGATCCACCGGCAGAATGGCGTTCACATGTGACCAGTGTGGGGAGAAGTGGACCAAGGCTTCAGAACTCAAAATACACTATAGAATTCACACAGGAGAAAGACCATACAACTGTGACCAGTGTGGGAAGGAATTTAAACAGTCTGGTGCACTCAAACAACATGTGAGAATCCACACTGGAGAGAGGCCATTTGTATGTGACCAGTGTGGGAAGGATTTTAAACAGTCTGACCATCTTAATGTACATCAGAGAATCCACACAGGAGAGAAGCCATTTAAATGTGACCAATGTGGGAAGGAATTCAAACAGTCTCACGAACTTAATGTACATAAGAGAATCCACACAGGAGAGAGACCATTTGAATGTGACCAATGTGGGATGAAATTTAAACAGTCTGGTGCACTCAAACGACACATGAGAATCCACAGAGGAGAGAAGCCATTTAAATGTGACCAATGTGGGAAGGAATTCAGACGGTCTGACAAACTTAATGTACATATGAGAATCCACACAGGAGAGAAGCCATTTAAATGTGACCAATGTGGAAATAAATTTAAACAGTCTGGTGCACTCAAAGACCACATGAGAATCCACACAGGAGAGAGGCCATTTGAATGTGACCAGTGTGGAAATAAATTTAAACAGTCTGGTGCACTCAAAGACCACATGAGAATCCACACAGGAGAGAGGCCATTTGAATGTGACCAGTGTGGGAAGGAATTTAGACACTCTAGTAACCTCAAAGTACATATGAGAGTCCACACAGGAGAGAGGCCATTTGAATGTGACCAGTGTGGAAATGCGTTCATCAATGCTTCAGGATTGAAAACCCACTACAAAATTCACACAGGAGAAAGTCCATATAGCTGTGACCAGGGTGGGAAGGAATTTAAACAGTCTGGTGCACTCAAAGACCACATGAAAATCCACACAGGAGAGAGGCCATTTGAATGTGGCCAGTGTGGGAAGGAATTTAAACAGTCTGGTGCACTCAAAGAACACATGAAAATCCACACAGGAGAGAGGCCATTTGAATGTGACCAGTGTGGAAACAATTTTAAACACTCTAGTACACTCAGACAACATATGAGAATCCACACAGGAGAGAGGCCATTTGAATGTGGCCAGTGTGGGAAGGAATTTAAACAGTCTAGTGCACTCAATCAACACATAAAAATACACACAGGAGAGAGGCCATTTGTATGTGACCAGTGTGGGAAGCATTTTGCATGTTCTCGTGCACTCGAGGAACACGTGAGAATCCACACAGGAGAGAAGCCATTTGAATGTGACCAGTGTGGGAAGGAATTCAGACACTCTGGTAACCTCAAAAGACATATGAGAATCCACACTGGGAAAAAATCTTACAAATGTGTTCAATGTGGTAAAGTGTTCTCTTATTTATCAGGTCTCAATAAACACGTGAGAGTTCACACCTGGCACAGACTATATGAGTGTGACCAGTGTAAAAAGGCTTTTAGAACATCACAGCAGCTCTCCAGTCACTACCGAACACACACAGGACACAAACCATATGACTCTGACGAGGGGGAAGGCTTTAAGACCTGTGAGGAACCATCTGAAACATGTCCAAATCTTCCAGACAGACACACTAATGGAGACAGAGCTGCTGAGGGCGGATCATGTGAGCCTAAAGTCAGACTCAAAAAGCTCGAGATCAGGCTTCAGAGACTCCAGACTGTGGAGTTGAACTCTGTAGAATCAACATATCATGTTTGGACTTGAACTTTTTTAAGTTTTTAATTTATTATTATTTTATTTTTTTTTATAAAAGTTGAAGTTTATTCTTTTCATGGATGTTGATATAAAAATGTTAAATGAAAAGTAAAATTAAGAAAATTAGAAAATAAAGTCTATCTTTATTTCAGACCAATTGTTAATTTGTGTTTTGTCTTATGTCCATACATATGTTACATATGTTGAACTTTAGAAATGACAGAAATAGACAAACTGTGAACTTCTCTTAACAGTTTAAGCACTAAATGTTTTTAAATGAATGTGTAAGTTTGAGCAAATAGAAGAACAACATTCCATTTTCATTCGGACAACAGTCCATTTCTGTTTTTGGAGAGACTCGTATCATTCAAACTCATCAAGGGGCTAATTTTTTGTGTCTAAAATGTTTGTACAAGTTATAAAACAGCTACAAATACAGCACAATCTCTCCTCTGCCTCATGCCCAAAGTCAAGTGTTTTAGAGTGGTGTCACCAAATGCTTAAATCTATGTTGCTTTTTGTGTCCGATGCAGGTGACTGGGAGGAGGCCGTACCCTCGATGTTGTTGTCTGCTCGTGAGGTGGTCCAGGACAGTACTGGGTTTTGTCCCAAAGACCTGGTTTTCGGTCATAAAGTTCACGGCCCCCTATCGTGCACATTCAGCACCACCCAAAAATGTTCTTAATGATCTGTTCATGACACACTTTCTAAACTGGAAAAGTACAAGGTCCTAATAATGGGCCATAAAAACATGAACTAGCTGGACAAAGTGTCTGAAACTTTGAAAGACCTGTGCCCTGAATCTCACACAACTCATTTCTATTCAGACTAAACCTGACCCTAGAAATGTAAATGATGAACACTCATTGATGTAATCTTAACAAACCCCATAATCACGAGGAAATGGCGTTTTCCCACTGGATCTGACTGACCTCTGTCCAACTGGGTCAATTTAAAATACAAAAGTTAAAAAGACACATCCGTGTGTAAAGGTGAGAAGAACATATAAACATTTCACTGAGCTGCCTTCATCTGTGACCTGTGTTACAGAGATATCAGGCTGACGTCAGCTTTCCCCGACCCTGGTGTTAACTTGAATTTTTTTATTAAAGCATTTAATCAGTTTTCCAAAATACAGAAAACATTGCTCAACAGCTGCATAGTTTTCTAGAAAAATGTAGGATATTATGTGATCAACAGTATGGATTTTGTAGTAATAGATCTCCATCTGTAGCATCTCCACTTGACTGAAGAGGCCACGCACTTCCACAGGCAGCCCCCTCAAAACAGTTGCTGCTTTCATGCTTGTCTTAACAGAGTAGTTTTTACAAAAGAGGGGCAACTGAACACACAAAGAGCTTCTATTTAGCTCTGGGTAGCCATCAACACAGCCACTCACCAGTCAGAACCACATCTTTCAAGTTCTTTAGGGTCTTTAGGCTTCCTTGGTCAAAACGGGAGCAAAACTGGACCTCAACTGCATCTAGAACTTAAAAAAACTCACTCCTGTACTGGTCAAATGCAGGACCACAAAATCTGCTGGATGTAGCATCAACACTGTCACCTGCTTCTACTGAATTGGCCATAGCACATGTCTTTTCATACAAAATCTGAAAGTGGAGCTGATGGATATCCTGCGGATTTTTTAAAGTTTTAAAAGGGAAAATTACAAAGTTATTGCAAAGAGTCTTCAATAAATGCTTTGAATATTCAAAATGACCAGAGACAGTGTATCTTTCTGTGACACACAGTAATGTGTTTACATTATGTTTTATTTTTTTTACATAATGGGAAAGTTTCATTTACAAAGTATCGTTTTATGTAATTACACCCTCACGCCAGTAGGTGGCGCTTCATTTGGGGAGACGGTTTTGTGGGGTCAGAGCTCGTCCTTCTCCAATATGGCCGAAGCGTGGCAGAGGAACACCTGCACTATCGCCTCTCATTATTCCCCTGTACTTCACAGGTGCTACTGTAAGTGTTCTACCAAAGAAAGACAAGGACCCAGAACTGTGCTCCTCATATCGGCCAAAAAGTTTGCTTGATGTGGATATGAAGATCCTGTCAGAGATACTGGCTAATAGATTGGAAAAGTTTGTTCCAGATATAATTAATATAGACCAAACTGGCTTTATGAAGGACCGCCTGTCCTCAAATAATATAAGACGTCTAATTAATATTATATAATATCTCAACCAGTGTCACATACCAGGGGCTGTTGTCTCGATGCTGAAAAGGCCTTTGATCGCATTGAGTTGGAGTATATGATTAAAGTCCTTAAAAGATTTGGATTCCAAACCAAATTTATAAATTGGATAAAACTTTTGTATAAAGAACCTAAAGCCCATGTCCTGACAAACGGTCTTATTTACACTTTAGAGGGGAGGGCTCAGGGACGTCCCTTGTCGCCCCTTCTGTTTTCTTTGGCTATAGAGCCTTCGGCAATAGCAATTAGACAGAATGAAAATATAAAAGGAACAACAATTAATTCAAAAGAATATAAAATTTTGCTATATGCTCCTTCTGACTTTGACAAAACTCAAAAACTCAATTCCGACTCTTATTGACTGCATCAAAGAGTCATAAATAATGCCTTTAGTCGGGTGTGATCACTCTGAAGCAGCTTTTGTGAGACCGTTTTGTTGGCTCCTACAGGCTTGAAATTTTTGGGTATTCACATTACGCCCAAAACTAGTCAACTGCATTCAGAGAATATTAACGCTTCAATTATCCACATAAAAGAAAAGTTGACTAGTTGGAAAAAGCTCCCCATCTCATTTCTTGGTTGGGTCAACCTCGTTAAAATGATAATACTCCCAAAGCTAATATATCCAGTGTCAATACTTTTTATTTTAGTAAATCCAAAAGATGTGACATAAATAGGGCGATATCTGATTTTATTTGGGCAGGAAGAAAACCTAAGATTAAATTGGAAATTGTACAACTTCCAAAGGAATTGGGAGGTTGGGGTTGAATTCTCTGGAGTTCACAGAAAGTACGAATCTTCTTGAACAAACTATTCTGGATTGTCAAAAACGGGGGCATTTTGTCTCAAGATTTTACTCTGAGCTTCAAAGGATGAAAAAGGACAGACTTAAATGTTTACGATTATCATGGAATGTGCTGCTTAAAACAACAATTGTCAGTGAAACATGGGAGAAGATTCTGATATTGCATCTAAACTATCAATATGTAATCGACATAAAGAAATGCAATATAATATCTTACACAATGTCTACATCTCTCCTGACATATACAGCAGGTACACTCCAGGAATTTCTCCAAATTGTCCCAAATGTAAATTAGTCCGGAGACCAGATTTCATTGTTTATGGGAGTGTCAGATCTTACAGTCGTGTGTAGAGAGGTCGGCTCTGTGGAGGGGCGGACCCTGTCTCCCAGTCCGTTGCTTTGTCTTTTGGGGTTACACCTGCAGACCTGAAAGCTCACAAAGATGTCTTACAATTCCTCCTGATGCTGACTAGAAAAACAATGTCAAAATGGGTTGGTAATGACGCCCCCTCTGTCCAAATGTGGAAGAATTGAATATCTGAGCTGGTGACTTTGGAGCGGTTGACATACTTCCTCAGTGGTAAATCCAATCTTTATAAAAAATGGGGAAATGTTCTGGACTGTCTAAAAATTACAAGGGTAGTGGTGTAATACTGACCGGTGAATGTTGTATCCATCTTGTCATAAATGCTGCACCTGATGCGACTCATATAATTATTATCTCTTTACTGAGGTGCTATGCTGTGCTGCTGTTCTTTGTGTGTGTGTTTGTATCTGTATAAAGCAAAAATTACAAAAAATCTGAAAGCTAACATCACATTTCTTTGCCTTAAGTGAAGAGCGGACACAATCAACAGCAGACAGCCCGTAACAGTCAGAGTTCTTCTTTGCAATGAAGTGTTAAGACATTCAAGTTCTCCAATGACAGCAGATCCAAGCATGAGCCACTGTCTTGCCTCTACAAAAGTGCTCATGCAAACCACTAGCAGTCACAGCACTACTAGATGTGCCTTTCCCCATCTCATACAGACTCTCCAGAACAAGTTCATACTGCCCAAGAACAGCCAAGATCGCAGTTTCTGACAGTCCACCATGATGGACACAAAGGCTTTAAAATAACCACTGGCAAATGCTCAGATGTCGCAATATTTTCTAACAGGCTTTTGAATTGACTTGACTCTGTGAAAAGAACGACCAACTGATGCACCCATGACAGTCCCTGATTAATGTAGAGCAGAGCAACCAGCCGGGGTGATTAGATTTACCCAGTGTGCACCACAGTGCATACAGGGCTAATGTTTGGACATACAGGGCTAATGTTGTGCTATGAAGCAAGACCAAGAGACTGAAACATTTCAAAGATAAAGAGACTGAAACATAAATCAAGAGACTGAAATACACGTCATCGACTCTCTATATCACTTCTCCCCTCTTTTGTCACTCACTGAGAAAATATCTCACTACCTCACTTTTATAAGGACAATCAATAATTATTACTTTATATATTTTTACATGGACATCCAATAACTGTTTACTCCACATATATATTTAGCACTACCTCACTTTTTATCTGAAATCTTTGGCTATGTTTTAATGTTACTTGAATGCCACTTGGTTTGCACATTTCTTTTTTTGTTGTTTGCTAATTTTTTGTATTTATTCTTTTATTTTTATTTTTGGCACATTTAATGGGGGGAGAGGGCAGCAATTTCATCTGTGCTATATATCTTGTTTGTATATGCACATGTGACAATAAAGAGAAATTGAATTAACATTGAATTGAATTATGAGCTCTGATGTTCTTCGTGAGGTCTGCGCCCCCTGGTGGCACGTGTTAAGATACAGTTTGATGTAGCGCTGCACTGCTAGAAAATACCTCACACTAATAAAATTAAATGAACTGGCACATGGCATAGAAGGTAAACAGCGCCCTCTACTGGTGTTAAAGTGGTTTAGCTACAGATGAAATAAACCTGCCCAAATACAGAATCATTAAACTGCAATATCCCACTTCATGTACAACTCATCAGTGTTCTCTGGTTTATAGACTATGAATGTATAAATGATACTGTTACATCTGTCTTTGTTATTACGTTTTAACAAGGTTTATTTTGTTAAAATTATGTAGAAGCTACAATTGGGAAAAAAATCACCTTGAATGTTATATTTGCCTCTTGACATTCAGAGGAAAACATTAATTCCGTATTTCATTCGATCTATACAGAAATAAACGGCTGTGACGACGACACCTTGACTCTTCTTTTGTGAAATAATAAAGAATTAAAAATAATGACCGTAACATAAGCTCAAAGACAGCGGTGGAAGTACGCTCCGTGGTGGAGGCCTGTCCCATTTCAATAAGATGGCGGCTTCACTGAGGAGTACGCATTTTCGGCCGGGTACTTTAAACAGTACTTCGAACGATGCATTTGGTGAATTTAGACACAGCCCATGTCCACCAGGTCCCTCAGGTGCTCAGCTTTGTGCTCCCTCACGAGATCAGCCTTAAATGGAAGGGGGAGTGGGGCTGGAGCTAGTTTCAGAAATGCTCCATCTTCTATTTGTCCAAATTTACACATTCATTTAAAAACATTTAGTGCTGAACCTGTTAAGAGAAGCTCAGTTTCTCAGCCCTTTGTGTATTTGTGTCATTTCTAAAGATCCTTGAAACATATGTAAGACATAAGACAAAACACTCATGAACAATTGGTCTGAAATAAAATGCAAACATTATTTTCTTACTTCCTTTATTTTGCCTTTGATATTTTTTATATCACTGCATCCATGAAACGAATGAGCATGTAGCTTTGTGTAAAAAAAAAAAAAAAAATTATAACTTCAAATCCAAAAATGATATGTTGACTCTACACAGAGTTCAACTCCACAGTCTGGAGTCTCTGAAGCCTGATCTCGAGCTTTTTGAGTCTGACTTTAGGCTCACATGATCCGGCCTCAGCAGCTCTGTCTCCATTAGTGTGTCTGTCTGGAAGATTTGGACATGTTTCAGATGGTTCCTCACAGGTCATAAAGCCTTCCCCCTCGTCAGAGTCATATGGTTTGTGTCCTGTGTGTGTTCGGTAGTGACTGGAGAGCTGCTGTGATGTTCTAAAAGCCTTTTTACACTGGTCACACTCATATAGTCTGTGCCAGGTGTGAATTCTCATGTGTTTATTGAGACCGGATGAATCAGTGAACGCTTTCCCACATTGGACACATTTGTAAGATTTTTCCCCACTGTGGATTTTCACGTGGCGATGCAGGTTATTAGAACATTTAAATTGCTTCCCACACTGGTCACATTCAAATGGTCTCTCTCCTGTGTGGATTCTCATGTGTAGTTTGAGTGTACCAGACTGTTTAAATTCCTTCCCACACTGGTCACAGCTGTATGGACTTTCTCCTGTGTGAGCTCTGTAGTGTACTGCGAGTGTTGAAGCAGTGTTAAACACATTTCCACACTGGTCACATTCAAATGGCTTCTCTCCAGTGTGGATTCTTTTATGTTTTATGAGTGCACCAGACTGTTTAAATTTCTTCCCACACTGGTCACAATCAAATGGTTTTTCTCCAGTGTGGATTCTTATATGTACTTTGAGTGCATTAGACAATTTAAATCCCTTCCCACACCTGTCACATTCAAATGGTTTCTCGCCACTGTGTACTCTCATATGTATTTTAAGTGCACTAAACCATTTAAAACCCTTCCCACACTGGTCACATTCAAATGGCTTCTCTTCAGTGTGGATTCTCATATGTTGTTTGAGTGCACTAGATCGTTTAAATTGCTTCCCACACTGGTCGCATTCAAATGGCCTCTCTCCTGTGTGGATTTTCATATGTACTTTGAGTGCACTAGACTGTTTAAATTCCTTCTCACACTGGTCACAGCTATATGGTCTTTCTCCTGTGTGAGTTCTGTAGTGCACTTTGAGTGCTGTAGCAGTGATGAAAGCATTTCCACACTGGTCACATTCAAATGGTTTCTCTCCAGTGTGGATTCTTTTATGTTGTAGGAGTGCACTAGACCGTTTAAATTCCTTCTCACACTGGTCACATTTAAATGGTTTCTCTCCAGTGTGGATTCTCATATGCTGTTTGAATGCACCAGACCATTTAAATTCCTTCTCACACTGGTCACATTTAAATGGTTTCTCCCCAGTGTGGATTCTCATATGTAGTTTGAATGCACCAGACCATTTAAATTCCTTCCCACACTGGTCACATTTAAATGGCCTCTCTCCTGTGTGGATTCTCATATGTTTTTTGAGGGCACTAGGCTGTTTAAATTCCTTTTTACACTGGTCACAGCTGTATGGCCTTTCCCCTGTGTGAATTCTGTAGTGGGTTGTCAATCGTGAAGCACTGATGAATGCATTTCCACACTGGTCACATTCAAATGGCCTCTCTCCAGTGTGGATTCTCATATGTTCTTTAAGTGTAACAGACTGTTTAAATTTCATCCCGCACTGGTCACATTCAAATGGCCTCTCTCCAGTGTGGATTCTCATATGTTGTCTGAGTGCACCAGACTGTTTAAATTCCATCCCACACTGGTCACATTCAAACGGTTTCTCTCCTGTGTGGATTTTCATATGTTCTTTGAGTATACAAAAACGAGCAAATTCCTTCCCACACTGGTCACATTCAAATGGTTTCTCTCCTGTGTGGATTGTCATATGTTCTTTGAGTATAAACAAACGAGTAAAGTCCTTCCCACACTGGTCACAGCTGTATGGTCTTTCTCCTGTGTGAATTCTGTAGTGTATTTTGAGTGCTGAAGCCTTGGTCCACTTCTTCCCACACTGGTCACATGTGAACGCCATTCTGCCGGTGGATCCTGTACCTCTGCATTAGAACAAAGGAAAGTAGATGTCAGAAAAATAAAGGAACTAAATACTGAGTGTGTTGATGCGGCTGTGTACTACAAGCAAGTTATATCAGTTTGACTGAATCAGTTTGTATTTTATTTTTACAGCACAATTTTGTTCTGATGTTAAGGCGAGGGGCCGTCACAGTCACTGAGACACCTGGGCCATGTCCCTGCCATGTTAAAAGTAGGACACTCACTAATTTGTGTTGTTTTTTCTACTCTCGCCAGGACAAAAAAACATATCAAATTTGTCAACTGGAAAAAAAAAAAGTTTTGTCCAGTTAACAGATTTCATTTTTTTTTTTTTTACAATGTGCAGCATTTACCACAGAATATGCTAATTTGAGTCCAGAAGATTTGGGCAATAAAGTGGTAAACAGTATGTGATGCAGTAATAAAGGTGTAATAGTGCAGTAAGTACATTTGTGTATTAAACCAGTATCAGAAGATTATTAGAGTTGGCTCTAAAAAGTAGTCATAATTCAGAGTTCATTATGTGGACCTCAGCAGATGTATGACAATGGTGTGTTTGAGAACGATGGGGGGTGTAGTCCTACCTCAGAGACACACAGGCTCGGCGTGTGTAGTCCTACAGGCACATAGTTTGATGTGACTGATACTTTTCATTTCATAATAAATAGCAGTGTTGTTGAACTCAGGGGACATAAAGTCATTGCTGATAATCACTGAATTGATGCGCTGTTCGGCGTTTAAACCACGCGGAACCAAAGGCAACGATCGTGCTAGAAGCGCCCATTAAAATACATTGAAGCTAATGCTAAGCTAACCATTGTAAATGAATGAAGCGCGGCTAACGCCTAGTTAGCATAAACAAACAGCAGCTCGCGATGAGTGTTTTTAGCGCGTCACTCGCGTCAAACGGCTCCGTTTGATCCCACACAACATCTATAAAGGCAAAATGTAAGATTCACACAGAACAAAACAGCTTAGAGAAGGTTTTTAAGTAAATACCGTCCTGCTGCAGCCCTTCACAACGATACTTCCGTGAGAGGGCCCGAAATAACGCGAGAACTCGAGAGCGGCTCAGACTGCAGTGCAGAGGATAATATAGAGCAGGGTGGGCAATTATTTGTTCCACGGAGCCACATGAGAAACAGAACATTTTGTGGAGGATCGAACCAAAAGGCAGAACTAAATTCTGCATCATATTAATTGTATTTCTTTATACAAAGCTGTAAATAGCATTATTTTAAAGCTGCTGAGACTGGTAAGAGTATGGAAAAAGTGAGGTTGTCTTACAAAAAATGTCATTTATTCAATTCAATTTCTCAAAACAATGGTTAACAAAATGTGAACGTTTGTACTGTTTTTGTCACATTCACCCCAAAACACAATAAAGACACATCATAAAATTGTCTTTCTACTCCAAATATTAAACAGTTTAAACCCATCACTGTTCACTCTCTGAAAAAGTAGTTTGGCCATCGCATCTGTCGGAAGAACAACACTGTAAATGTATTTATAAATGTATTTATTACATTTATTCATTGAATTTATTTATAAAATCTATTTATAAACATAATTATAAAATCTATATCTTATAAATCTTATAAATGCATTTATCAAATTTATTTATTAAATGTATTCATAAAATGTATTTCTAAAACATATTTCTAAATGTATTTATTAAATGTATTCATAAATGTATTTATACATGTATTTATTAAACGTATTTATAAATATATTTTTGGGACTTCAGTGACTCAATATCTCACTTGTTTCTTGTTTGTCTCCGTCTAAAAACTGTCTCTAGAACTGAAATGGGAAATAGCTTTTGGTTATTTTTCTTCCCGAAAACTGAATCCATCTGAAGGTCACGTGAAACTGGAGCCACTGCAGCACTTTAATAATGTGGAGAGAAACATTTATAATCAACCTGCTCCTGTTTTTGATGTTTTAAATGGACCTGTGCAGTTTTTGTTTTTGTTCGTATTGTTCTGTATTTGAACAGGATCATGAGGAAGAGTCTGGGACTTTCACTGGACTCTCCCTGGACAAATAAACACATGAAATTAAGTTGTTAAAACCAGTGTCTATTTTACTCATTGTGCCAAAAGCTCATCATGTTTTTTTCTATTACCTCCGTAAACCAACTAATTAATTCTTTGCAACTTCCCCACTGAACCATCAGTTAACAGCCTTAACAGAACATTATCCATCAACATTTCCATGGGGATCTGCTCTTTCTGTGTCTGAAAATGCCAAAGTTGTTGAGCGTTGTTGAAGCCACAGTTGTCATGTGCCTTCAGGACCTGTGCTCCGCTTCACCTCCGCTGCCCATTTCCAGTGCAGCTAACGTATTCAGTGACCTCTGACCTCAATAACACAGAGGGGGTGAGGGCGCGCTCACTGCAGGGGCGGGCGTCTGCCTCGTCATGCGCCGTGTGACAGGCCGTCAGTCATGATTGGACGAGGAGATGGCGCTGCCAGCTGGCCCAAAAGTGTCTATGCAGCTCCATCTGGAATGTGAACTGTGCACACTGATAAAGAGCAAGAGGAAGTCAAAGAGACGGTTTCCTGTCAGAGATGGACAGTACTACAATATCAGCCATTAGCTCCTTTGTTGTGTCCGTGGGCAAGACTTGTCCATCACTTTGTCTATATTCACTACATTTAATGAAGTACTCTACTATACTACTATAATCAGTGTGTACTAAAAGTCCGATTTCTCAAGGTAAGTTTATTTGTACAGCACAATTTGTACACAAAGTCATTCAAAGTGCTTTAGAGAATAAGAAAGACATTAAAATCCCAATACAACAAATCAAAACATAAATCATCATCATAAAATTAACATTAAAGGAGAAAAGTGCAGAATAAAACATCGTCAAAGTCGAGGCCTGTGTCACATCTTCAGGAAGTGAGACGGGTTCTAACTGCACAAAACTCACACACTGATTCACCTGGTTTAGTCCCAGTTTAGTCCTGGTTTAGACCTGGTTTAGTCCTGGTTTAGACCTGGTTTAGTCCTCAGAGTGTGAAATGGTTCATGTGGCTCTCACATGTGGGAGATGTTCTTTGGTTTATGGAGAGACTTGTTCACACTGAGCTGCTTTAAAGTCTCTGAGCCACAGGAGCCAGAGACACAGGACACATGTGTGAAGTACTTCCTGGTTCTAGTCAGACTCGAGCAGCAGTGTTCTATCTGGATGTACTGTTCTGTCTTAAGACTCGTTTGGAGAGGGAAGTGAGCAGGACGTTACAGTCGTCTAACCTCCTGGAGACAAATGCAGGATAAGTCTCTCTGAGTCTGGTTTTGACAGTTTTCCTTTGATTTTGACATGTTTTAAGATGGTAAAAAGCTGCAGATGTTTTTGATTTGATGTGGCTGTTAAAGTTCAAGTCTGAGTCCATTATTACCTGTAGATTTCTATCCTGATTTGAGGGTCAGATAATGCTTGAACTTGTTTACATGCAGCAAAAACACTGTGCGCTGGAGCTGAGAGACGTTTAGTCCTTTAGCGTTTGTGTTATGAAGCTAACTTTTTTGTAAATGGTCTTAAAGGTGGCTAACATGAATATAATCAGTTTTGTGTAATTAGACGGTAAAGCTGCACTATGTGACTCACCTGCAGGGACGTTATGGCTTTGCTCTATGAAATGGACCAAGTCAGATGAGCGGAGAGGCGAGTATAAATGTAAGATGTCACACAGTGGAACATTTCAGGCAAAGAAGAAGTATTTCCATGGAGACGCAGAGGCGGCGGACCCTCCTCTGGAAAACATACAGAGTGCTCCTTTAACTTTCAGGTGATGCTAGCTCTTGTTTAGTTAGCAGGAGCGAGGGCTGTGTTATTATTAACCTGCAAGAATGAAAAAAAAACCCCCAAAAAACACTGTAATGTAAGTGATTTTGAAGTGTTTCTACTCAATGATTTTGTTCACGTTTGGAGAGATCACACACGACTCCTGCAAACCGGTCGGTGGTTCGAATCCCGCTCTCGTATACATAAACATGATGAGCTCCAGTCAAATGAAGCTCATGGACCAGTCACACGGGCGAATTCGGGAACCTAAAGTGAATTTGAGCCGGAGTGGACAGAGCAGGACCCCCCCTCGCTCCCCGTGTGTGTGAATGTGTGAGTGAGTCTGGATGTAAAGCTCTTTAGAAAAGCGCTGTATGAAAATGTGTTAACCGTTACAGTCAGTATTGGATTATGGCTTAACCCTCTCTGTTTTGCCCAGGCCAGGCTCAATGCTGCACTGTGTTTACTTGCAAATAAACTCATGGCAGTAGCTCCAGATCGCTGTATTAAAGTAAAGAGCTGAGTGCATATATTTTCTTTCTCCATCTTGTTGAGACATAAGAAGCCTGTTCACATCAGCACACAGTTAATCAGCCTTTAACAGTGAACAGATGTGAGTATGTACATGTCACTCTGGGAAGCACTGGCACGTTCACATGGAAAGAGATTTGTTCCATAATTGTGCAGGTCCTTATGTAACAAACAGAGGCATCGCACTGTTATTTCTACACCAGGACAATGAGATGAGCAACTTTTATAATGTACCATACTCCTACTTTTACCTTCTACAATTATACATGTTACAGTGTTGAATAAAGGTTTAGTTTCTTCTGCCACTATCCCCTATCCCCTAACCCCTAACCCCCCTATCCCCATCCCCTAACGCCTATCACTTATCCCCTAACCCTATCCTCTATCCCCTATCCTCTATCCCCTATCCCCTAACCCCTATCCCCTAACCCCTATTCCCTATCCTCTATTCCCAACCCCTAACCCCTACCCCTATCCCCTATCACCTATCCCCTAACCCCTATCCCCTATCCTCTATCCCCTATCCCCTATCCCCTAACCCCTATCCCCTATCCCCTATCCCTAACCCCTAACCCCTATCCCCTAACCCCTATTCCCTATCCTCTATCCCCTATCCCCTAACCCCTAATCCCCCTAACCCTTACCCCTATCCCCTAACCCCTAACCCCTAACCCCTATCCCCTAACCCCTATTCCCTGTCCTATATTCCCTATCCCCCAACCCCTATCCCCTAACCCCTATTCCTTAACCCTTATCCCCTATCCCCTATCCCTATACCCTATACCCTTAACCCTTATCCCCTATCCCCTAACCCATAACCCCTAACCCCTATTCCCTAACCCCTAACCCCTATCCCCTAACGCCTAAAAATTTAATAAAAAATATCAAGGGTTTGAAAAACATGGCACATTTCTGCAGAATCACTGAACGAAGCCTAAACTCTGTTAATCTGAGGTGAGAGAAATGTGATTTTATTTGCAAATCACATGTGAGCAGTGATCTCCTTCGCTTCACATGGGTCACAGAAATACACAAATCTGAGCCTGGTCAAACATGATCCTCCACGTTTGACCAGGTTTGAGACGCAACAGACGACAAGGACCAGACTCATCTGTATAAACTCACAGAGACAGTCTGGATTTACCAGGCAGCAGATGTACTTCTACTGGACTCATATTATTTTGAAAAACATTACTTTTACCTGTAAGAATCGGCTTGGGGCATGAATTTATTTATTTTTTTACACCCAAACCCCAGAACAAACCTGCCTTGTTGACCATAAAAATATATATACACATACTATTATGCACTGAAGTAATAGTACTGCTGTGACATAAGTGGAATCAGCATCTTTGATCGTACTCAAAACCAGTTAAAAACTTATCGTTATAGAAACTCAGACTTTTTCTAAGTCTAAAGGCTGGAGTTTATCTTTCCACCTGAACAGTATTTGAACCAAGAGTGTGACAAAAGCATTTATATATTTATATTTTTAATGATGATGTAGCAGATTCTGGGATTGTGGATTCAGGTTCAGCTTTGGCCCCTGATGCGTCACAAAACTGAGTTTTATACAGATATTTACACAAAAACAGGAGCTTTTTGATGGTGTAAAAGACAAACCCAGAGCAGGACTTGACCGAGCGTTTGATCAAAGTTCACGTCGTTCTTTCACCCTGCCACGTCCTCCCACCACACATCTGTGAAGCATCCTGTCACAAACTTCATTTACACATTTTCAGATTCAGTGAATGTGGGATTTGGTTCGTATGATTCTCGATACATATGGAAAGTACATCGTGTTTTTGTGACTTCTCAGAGCGGTTTGAGGGATGACACTTTGAGAGTTATTTATACTGTTTTTGGAGACTTAGGAAGTTGAGGCCCGAGTACCTAGCTGGAGGGATAGTTTAAAGGACCCATATTACACTATTTAAAGGGCCCATATTACACTAGTTAAAGGGCCCATATTACACTAGTTAAAGGGCCCATATTACACTAGTTAAAGGGCCCATATTACACTAGTTAAAGGGCCCACATGACTCTATTCTCTGATCTGTTCCAATGTTTCCTCGTCTCACAAACAGACCTGGAGTTGTGTTTTGTTTCATTTGTTTAACTCACAAACACCTGCAGATTTAGGCAGTTCTTCTCTCAAACTGAAAACACTCTGTTCCAACTTGTGATGTCATCATGTGGTAATACAGGAAGTGCTCCACTGTGTTTTTAAACTCCATACACCTTCACTCTAGAATCATTTGGATCATTTCAGTCCTGGAATTACCAATTTCTGCTGAACTAAAGGTAAAAGAAGCTGTTAATGTGAAAACCACCACTTCATGACATCATAAGGTGGAACAGAGCGTTTTGAGCTTTGGAGATGTGACAGACTAATAATAAAGTGTTACTCAAACATGTGAATGAAACAAAACGCAACTCCAGGTCTGTTTTTGAGGAGGGAACAGCAGTAGAACATGGGGACGTTTACCTGACATGATGAGGCCGTGTTTTGTGGTGACCCGGTAGAAGAAGTAGACGCCGTTAGACCGCCGTTAGACCGCAATAAAAAAGTTAAACCGCCGTTCGACCCCAAACAGTAAAAGTGGACACCCAACTTCTGTAGCATTGACTGTACATCACGCTGATAATGAGGCTGACACGGGGAAAGGTCACGGCTCATGTTACACGTGTTTGCTGATCTTCGTATCGACCTGTGCTTCTATTTGTGGCACACGGCTCATATCAGACACAAACTTCCCTGGGATCCAGACTCATTCTCTGTTTATTTGTATTTATATATTTGTTTCTGTACAGAGTCGGTCGGTCTGGCCACCGCTCTCTGCCCTCGCTCCGTCTCAGACCAGACTCAGACAGAGCTGTGCCTTCAGTTTGATTTATTTAAATGAAACACAGGAGCACAAACCCCCCTCCGCTCACCTCAGATTAACATCGTTTAGATCTTTGCACATTTGATTAAGCAGAACTCAAGGTTTATCGCTCCTCGGCGTCATTTCCTTTTCTTCTCGTTTTCCTCTGTGGCAGCCATGTTTGTTTTATACAGAATGATTTTCACTGATTGGTTAATCCGACTGTCAATCACACGTCTGAGCTCTGGGAGATAAGACCATGGCCCAGTGTTTCTACAGCAGCCAATAACAAGTCTGCTGTGCCGCCGTCGATGTGGAGATCACACGCCCTCAAATACTTTACACTTTAAGAACATGTAACGTTTGAGATTAGATTTAAAATGTGTTAAAACAATATATCCACAGAAATATAAACTGCACGAACATTAAAACTCCATTTTCACTTTGGTAACGAGTGTTCTCCGGTGTAGGAGCTGACAGTTTCAGGTCTTTCTGTTGATGATGCTGAACTTTACTCTGAAATATCCAGAAGGTAAATGACAAATGTTAAAGCTGATCATTTTTATCAGTGTCTAGAGTCAAAACCTCACTGTTAATATTGATCTGCCCTCGTCTGTGTTAAATGTGATCGGCCGATAGAATGAGACGATCAAAACACATCATCTAAGATCCACCATCTCCACCTCCACCTGTGATCCACCATCTCCACCTGTGATCCACCATCTCCACCTGTGATCTACCATCTCCACCTACGATCCACCATCTCCACCTACAATCCACCATCTCCACCTGTGATCCACCATCTCCACCTCCACCTGTGATCCACCATCTCCACCTGGTATCCACCATCTCCACCTGTGATCCATCATCTCCACCTGTGATCCATCATCTCCACCTGTGATCCATCATCTCCACCTGTGATCCACCATCTCCACCTGGTATCCACCATCTCCACCTTTTATCCACCATCTCCACCTGTGATCCACCATCTCCACCTACGATCCACCATCTCCACATGTGATCCACCATCACGTTCTCCACCTGTGATGGTTTGAAGCAGGATTGAGATACACGTCTGTGAAGCGTTGGGACCCAGTAACGTTCATGAAACACACTTGTCAGATAAAGCTCCTGGTGTCAGTCTGAGCTCGGTGTTTACAGGCGGTTGCCAGATCTCTCAGAGGAGCGAACCAGTCCTGCAGGAGCACATAGCAGACGTGTTGTTCAAAGCTTACCTGGCAACAGCATTGCATCACACCTCTTCTTATCCTCTTGGCTGCGGCTTTGGCAACCTGATTACAGACAGTGAGCGCAGAAGCCCTCAGAGAGTCTGCTGCAGAGGCGCTGTTCAAAGCAGAGGAGCAGAGGAGCACTGTTCATGTCATGTGAGGTTTGAAGATCTTTTAAAGGCCCACTGACCAGAACTAATGCGTAGTTTAGAAAGAATAAACTCCCCACACAAATTACTACATGTTCAAACTGACAGAAGATACAGTTTTCTGGATCTGACAAAGAGACAAACATTCAGGTCCCTGTGAGTCCCAGTTTTACAAGAATAAGACGAAACAGCCTAAAGAACTCACAGAAACACAGGACGACGCTCTGGTTTTTTCATTGTTTTATATTGGACCAGGCAACCAGAGTTTTCTCTGATTCTCCACAGGCTCAGTGCAAAGAAATTAGACTTTCTTTCCTTCAACAAACCATTAATTCTACAAACTGAGGCATCTGGAGTGGATCTAGGTGGAGTTTTATTGCAGGAGGTGGATGGAGAGAGAATGCCACTTGTCTTTTTGAGCAGAAAAATACTGGACAGAGGGACCAGGTATTCGACCGGTGTGCTTGGCCATGAAGAGGGTGATCGAGTCACTGAGATATCGAGTCACTGAGATACTACCTGTTGGGATGCCATTTCACTCTGAAACTGATCATCGCGCTCTCCAGCAGCTTCATAAAATTAAGGACTCGAATACAAGAATTGCTGGCTGCTTCGTGGCCCTACAGCCGTTAAACTTCACAGTCCAGTACGAGCCTGGTAAGGCCTGTGTGGTTGTGGACTCTCTCTCCAGGTTATATAAAGACCAGAGGTACTGTCCCCTTAAAAGAGGAGGTGGAAATATAATGGAGCTAGTCCATTACAGGGGCTTTGCATTGAAGCTATCAGGAAAAAAGGACAATACACAAAGAAGTTTAAAATGTTTTATTGAGCGTTTGTATCAGCTGTCAGTGCTGTCAAATGTTTGAGCTTGTTATATCTTGTTTGGTTTTTCAGAGTTTAAAACTGATAATTTAATGTAGAGCTCTATTTTTAACAACTAGTTTGATTGAATAAATATTTACTCTGCTTTGTTAGAGCTAAGCTTCAACAATATTATCAGATGTGTGTGAACTTACCTGTGCTGCAGAGTGGCTCAACCAACCAGGGAGGAGCAAACGTCTCTCTGCTAAAGTGAGGTACACGAGGTACTACCAGGCTGATTTTTGAACTTTCCTGTTTTTGTAAATATTTTGGGTGCCTGAAAATAAATGCACTTAGGTTTGCTCTGGTCCTTGTTAAACTCGTTGCTTTCTGGGCGCTCACAGCCTTAAATCAGTCCTGTTGAGCTTGTGTCTTTACGGTTCTCATCTCTGTAATAATTTACACATTTTAAATCACAATATTCATATAAAACCACTTCATAAAAGAAACAAGCCCACTGACTTCTACATTAGAAAACTGTGATGTCCAATGAGCGCCCCCTATGGACAGCTGCAGCACATTTATTTTCATTTAAAGAAGAAAAAAAACTGAAAATGGATTTAAAGACACATTTTTAGGAGCCTGTGATCAGTCTGAGCGCATGGTCCTGTTTAGGAGTTTGATTTGAGTGACTCACTGAAAAACTGTTGGCTAATGCTAATGTTAATGCTAATGCTAACGCTAATGCTAGTCAGTTTTATGGGTGAGAGACTTGTTTAACAGCACGACTCGGCTCACCTGTTGGAGTTCAGCTACACCGGCTCTTTATGGTCACACTGTGTTAGATGAAAACTCAGATTAAAGTCTTACAGAGCCTCAGTCACAGAACAGTGCCTACAGTTAGCATCACATCCCCAGACGATGTTAACATCAGCTGCAAAACATGAGTATGTGTCTGCCATATATGTATCCAAATGATGTGACTGAAAGGTGAGAATAATGTGGGACCTGCAGCTCAAATCGCTCACAGTCACTTTACAGAATCTTCCGTCGCAGAATTTCCCAAGACGCTGCACATCCATACACAGCCCCCCACGCAGCACTGTATGTGTTTATAACTGATTTGAACAAGAGGCGACACATCGTCAGGTGAACATAATATGGAGCCTTTAGCAAACTGAGATGTGCTGGTTTATGTCACAAACACGACATCAGAAATAATCTGAACGTGACACGAGTCTGTGGAACGAGCTGTGACCTGGACACATTTTCTTTGCTTTTTTTCAAACTGCAACACTAAATTAATCACGTTATTTCACAAATGTCTTTTATGGTCTTGAAAACTCAACAGACTCACACGATTCAAGGAAGGAGAACGCAAAAATCAACACGCAATACCAAACCCTAGACGACGGGGGCGACAGCGAGGCCACAGTAAGAACCAACTTTTCCTGCTAAAGTGAAACTGTGAAGATTTATGTCCAGATTAAAAAAACATCCTTAAAACTCAGCACTTTCGGGAGTAAATGAGAATCTTTAGGCTTCAAAACAATATCGTACCAATCTCTGCTCTTGAGATTCTATCAAACACGGCTCGCAGGTGTCGTCAAATCATCCCGACACCAAAGCAGAGGTGAGGAAGGCTAGAAAACAGAAAAATAAAAGTTAAATTAGTAATGTAGCCCGAGCCTGCAGGAGCTCGTGTAAAATTGATGAGAATGAGTCATACAGAGATAAGACTGAAGCAGCCCAGAAGAAACGGTTTGGATGTCGAATCTGTGCAGAAATGTGACTTTATAATGAAACTTTGTCTATGTTTAGTTTTTCATCATGCATTTTATTTTATTTTTATTGTATTTGTATGTATTTATTTGTGTATTTTTAGTTTTATTTTCAAAATTAGATGAATCTGCACACATCTGTGACACAATGAATCTGAAAAAAATGAGTCAAATTTAAATTTCTTGCGTAATTTCTTTGACTTATTTGGATATTTGGGATCTCTTGTTATATCTTGTTAAGTATTTATATTGTCATTTACTTTATCTTATAGGAAATTGGACATTTTATGGGTTAAAACCACATAAATGGACATAGCTAACCTGCTAGCCGCCACGTTCCAAACAGGAAGTGATCATGAGCGCACTTCCTGCTCCATCGACTCTGGCTCCAATTCACTTTCTGTGTAAAAAACTTGTGCTTTGAGTTGTGTTTTGTTTCATTCACACACATTTAACACACAGACACTGCAGATTTAGGATACAGGAAGTGCTCCACTGTGTTTTTAAACTCCACACACCTTCATTTCTAGTGTAATTTGGATCATTTCCTTCCTGGAGTTGCCACTTATCTCGACTGAAGTAAAAGTAAAAGAAGCTGTTACTTGAAAACTACCACTTGATGACATCACAAGGTGGAACAGAGTGTTTTGAGCTTTGGAGATGTTACAGACTAATAATAAAGTGTTAGTCAAACCTGTGTGAATGAAACAAAAGACAACTCCAGGTCTGTTTTTGAGGAGGAACATGGATTAAAGCTCAACAGAGTCAGTTTTGTGCGATAAAAGACTTTGAAATGTGCTATAGAAATAAACGTGGATTGACTTGGCGTCGAACGGGAGTCGTTACATAGATGTTCATTGTTCAGAAACAGCGCGATGTAACATATTTTCAGGAAAAAAAATTTAAAAATCAATGTTTAGCTGCCTCCAGATGATTAGAACGGCGCCTCTGAGCACGTTCTGCAGGAGCCGTTTATGAATAAACCTGAGACTGTGACATGTGTGAGGAGACTTATCGACACCGTGGTGGAAACTTTAGTCAAGATAAACTGCAAGAAGAGTCGAAAGCCACACGAGCCTTTGTCAAATCCTTTAGGAGGCTATAGGTAACTGTGTGTTTCATTGTTTTGTGCTGTTTTATTTCACACGTCTGTTGTTTGTTCTCAGATGCTGATGTGGAGGTGTGGGAGGGTCAAACGTCCAGCAGATTAACCAGAATGTAGATTGTACTTGGACCTCAGACAGTATTTGAGTATTTACCCCATCGCTCTGGTCCCACTGCAGCAGAAACTCCGTCTGTCTGCAGTGGGACCATTTGTTTAACCGGTGCAAACGTAATTAACCGACATAGACACTTTTCTTGTATGTTCTGGTGTTATTTTACAGATAATTTCCTCGACAACATATAGACGCATAGACTTACAGACTTATAAACTTCACTTATGAGGTCTAAGTCATAATAATGTGCTGGAGGAAGGAGTAGAGAAGAATTTTAACACATACTTTGGAAATCTTTATAATTCCAAACTTGATATGGAGCTGCTTCCAGAAATACATTCGTCGTCGTTTTCCCCACAGACTAAAACATATGATCAAAGTTTATCAGCTCAGAGGAATTAACTGAGAACTGTATTTAAAATGTGTTTCTAAAATTTGTAATTAAAGTCGAGTATCATAGCAACCAAAGAGCCAATCAGGAGTGAGGCTGTTGAAGGTAACGCCTCTTCCCGCCCACACCACTGGTTTAACAGGGAGCGTACGCTTAGCAACACTGTCAATCAAACCTGTTGCTAACGCTGGCAGGAGCAACGTCAGGGAAAGAAGGCGCCTGATTTGTCTGTTATTAATGTTCATATGTTGATTTACAGACACAATAGTGAAATAAAAACCCCAGGATCATGTAGAAGGGTTAATACGAACATTTAAGACCAAAATGAGTCTGACAGCAGCAGGTACAGAGAGAGAGACACAGCTTTACAATGGAAAATTAACTGGAGCCAGAGTCGATGGAGCTGAAGTGCTCCCATGATCACTTCCTGTTTGGAACGCTATGGCTATGAGGTTAGCTATGTCCGCTTATATAAACACTCTACGCTTTCTTTTCATAGTTGTTCAGTAGACGACATTTTAATCAAAAGTTGTACAACATTTTGAAATCTCAGACTCTTTAATGTTTGATTTAGTCACGACACAAAACAAACTGGACTCGTGGTGTTTGTTTTACATCCTTCATCTCTCTGTCGAGGGCTGTCAGGTCTCCAGGACAAATCAATGAACCATTTCACCAGTGATCAGGGCGTTTAGCATGTAGCATGAGACACAGTTATCACGCTAATAAGCTGCCCTGAGGTTGACCTTTCTCCCTCATGGTGCTCTAATAAGATCGACCTGACCCGTGTAGCTCACAGGAGGGACCAGGTGCATTATGGGAATCTGAGGCAACAAATGGACAAATGTCACGTTCAGAGAGAGTCCAGCCCAACAGATCAGCAGCATGTTAGCAGCATGTTAGCATCATGATAGCAGCATGTTAGCAGCATGTTAGCAGCATGTTAGCAGCATGTTAGCAGGTTAAAGCTCCTGTGTCACACAAAACTGACTTGTGTGAGCCCCATGTTCTAATGTTCCCTTCTCAAAAACAGACCTGGACTTGTGTTTTGTTTCATTTCACATGTTTGACTAACACTTTATTATTAGTCTGTTACGTCTCCAAAGCTCAAAATCCTTTGCTCCACCTTGTGATGTCATAAAGTGGTAGTTTTCAAGTTAACAGCTCCTTTTACTTTTAGTTCAGTAGTAGATTGGAAACTCCAGATTAGCTGAAATGATCCAAATGATGAATGTTCACATACACTGTCCCGATCCACATGTTCCTGTGTCTTGTTTTGTCTGTTCCAGTGCTCCTGTGTGTCCTGTGTTCTTCTCCCCCCTCCCTCGCCTGCCTGACTCCGGGGCTGGGTGGAGTTCCCGGCTCCTCCCGTGCGCCTGCAGCCCATCAGGACAATCAACACCACCTGCCAGGGATAAGAGGACCGAGAACCAGACATTCGGTGGCAGATCATCCGCATGTCTCCAGTGAATGCTCTAGCTCTGCTCAGTTTTTGCCTGTTGCTTGTTTCCTCCCGTACTGATTTGGATTTTTGCCTTTCCAGACTCCTGCTTCCTGCGCACTCAGCTCCCTTGTCTCTGCTCCGTCCTGGACCCTGCTCTCGGCTCCGGTATTGTAGTCTCGCTTCACCTGTTCACCTCGTGTCACCGGATCCTGGCTTTCACCCTGCTTGCTACTCTACGAGAGAGACTCAACCGTCATTATTGCACTTTGTATTTCACCTTTTTGTAAATGAACCCTAAACTTCCCCCGAGTCTGGCGTGTTGGTCCGTTCCCCAGCCTTTACGACATACACACACATGTACATTTACACACACATATACACACACACGTACATTTACACACACATTTACACACACATGTACGTTCTCATGTACTGGACACGTCATATACTGGATTCTTGTTCATTATCTTTCTATAGTACGGTGGACATTTTGAGTCTGGCCACAGGACACCAGCACATTTCAGAGCCTGTGGAGCCGCAGAGGGTAAAAAGACGACGATAAATGTGACGTCCAGTGGGATCAGGCCTTTTCTCCAACTGGACATTTGTGTCCTGTAGATTCAGATTCAGAGCGTTTTGTTGTAGATTCAGAGTGTTTTGCTGTAGATTCAGAGTGTTTTGCTGTAGATTCAGAGTGTTTTGCTGTAGATTCAGAGTGTTTTGTTGTAGATTCAGAGTGTTTTGTTGTAGATTCAGAGTGTTTTGTTGTAGATTCAGAGAGTTTTGTTGTAGATTCAGAGTGTTTTGTTGTAGATTCAGAGTGTTTTGTTGTAGATTCAGATGTTTTCAGAGTGTTTTTGTAGATTCAGTAGATTCAGAGTGTTTTGTTGTAGATTCAGAGAGTTTTGCTGTAGATTCAGAGTGTTTTGTTGTAGATTCAGAGCGTTTTGTTGTAGATTCAGAGAGTTTTGCTGTAGATTCAGTGTTTTGTTGTAGATTCAGAATGTTTTGCTGCTGGCCAATGGGAGTGGTCCATAAACGCACTCGGACAAACACTAAAACCACTCCGGCTTACTCCTGCAGAGCTTCAGGCTGGATAATAGAAACCTCTTACGGTTCACACAGTGGGAGGCGGGATTATGTCACAGAACGACAGCAGCTTTACATTTATGTTACAGCTGCAGTTCAGCCGTTAAATCATCTCCTTAAAGAACGAGACAAACGAGACAGCGAGACAAAGGTTTGGTTTGTGAATTCTTAGACATGTTAAGACAGATGAAGAAACCCTATTTCCACTGAGACACGCACACAAATGTTAAATAGTCTTTATAAAAAAATCTCTAACACTAATAAAGACATTTTTACAAACGAGATGAGCCGGTTTGGCATTAGACCCAAACGTCTTCCTCCCTGAAGCTAAACATGCTCTTATCTTAACACATAAATACACAGCATAAACAAACCGGTGCCATCCATCAGCTCTTTTGTTTCTCTTTGGTGTTTGAGAGCGCCTCGCCTTAATAAAACAAGAGTTATATCAGCCAAGAACAGCAGGAGTTAGGGCCCAGAGACTAACTACGTACAACACAACGAGAGAAAGAGCCGCAGATGTGATAAACGAGCTCAATAAGTCTGTAAACTGCAGTGACATTTCTTTGTTTTCTTCCAAACGCTGCATTAGCATATTCAGGAGTCAGGGGGAAGCTCCAGCTCATCTGCAGTCTGGACGAGGTGTCCACAGGCAGAGGCCAAAAAGAGACTGAAATATGAACCAGTCTGATGTGCGGGGTTAAGAGGAGACTTTAAGAAGACTTTAAGACTTTCACACAAGAGTGCTACCATTTGGAAAAAAGTCTAAAGGACTACGGCGGTTTACAGGGAAACAAACGACCCTGGACTCCAGAGCTACAGTCAAGTCATGAGTAATGTCACAATATACATACACTACACATACTGAATCATGGTATTTGGCAGAGGTGTGGAAAAATCCTGTCTCTCTCTTGACGAAGTATAATCTATGTGTGAAGCCTGGTGAGTTATGAAATACCAGAAGTTCTGTTCTTTGTTACAGCAGATATGGACAGGACAGAGCCACAGACAAGCAGTCCTCCAGAGTCCCAGACGAGTCTCTCCTCCAGAGTCCCAGACGAGTCTCTCCTCCAGAGTCCCAGACGAGTCTCTCCTCCAGAGTCCCAGACGAGTCTCTCCTCCAGAGTCCCAGACGAGTCTCTCCTCCATTGTCCCAGACGAGTCTCTCCTCCATTGTCCCAGACGAGTCTCTCCTCCAGAGTCCCAGACGAGTCTCTCCTCCAGAGTCCCAGACGAGTCTCTCCTCCAGAGTCCCAGACGAGTCTCTCCTCCAGAGTCCCAGACGAGTCTCTCCTCCAGAGTCCCAGACGAGTCTCTCCTCCATCGTCCCAGACGAGTCTCTCCTCCAGAGTCCCAGACGAGTCTCTCCTCCAGAGTCCCAGACGAGTCTCTCCTCCAGAGTCCCAGACGAGTCTCTCCTCCAGAGTCCCAGACGAGTCTCTCCTCCAGAGTCCCAGACGAGTCTCTCCTCCATCGTCCCAGACAAGTCCTCACCGTCCTTTGGAGTCTCCTGGAGCCTCTGGACAAACAGCTGACCCACCCGCACTCAGCACGAGGGCTCGAGGAGTATCACCCCCAACAGATCGACCCTTTGAGTGGGACGAGACAGTGTGTGACTCATCCAGGGGTCCACGTTTGAGCAGAGCTGAAGTCTGCTGGATGTGCAGGTTCATGAAACCCTCTGGAGAGTCTGCAGAACCAGCACATGAAGCTTTCCCACCTGTCACACACTTTTATTTGAGCTGCTTCAAATATTCCTCGTATATTTTGCAGAATCGGGCTGTGGATGGGGTCGTGTGAATCACAGAGGGGTAAACTTCCACTTTCATTTCAGTTTGGAGTCCACAGTCTCTCTGTTTCCTCGTTTCTCACTGTGGCATGAACGTCACACAGGAATTATTAAAGATGAGTTCTGCACACTGCCTCAAAGTGGCATTGTGGGTCACACATGCTGGACTCCATCTTAAATCTGTGAAGGACCTTCGTATTTACACATCTCAGAATTTTTTCGGATGAGTTCAGTGTTGTTGTTTAGTCTGGAAGATGATTCTGTTTTTTTATTTCGCGTTTGTGTCTGTAAATCAAGATATGAACATATATGAAACTGCTCCAGATCGTCCCTGGACCTGCTCGAGCCTCGATGAGCTTCATTTGGAGCTGAAGCTGTGGTGACATCACACTTACTTCATTTCTTTATACAGTCACAAGTAAAGGCATTTTCTAAATCAGTGACAAAAACCAAAAGAGGGACAGGTGGACGCTCTGACTGTGCCAGGTGTTAGCAAAAATATGTCTTTCCTTTCCTGTCAAAATGTACAGTTACAGTTCCGATGTGATTCTGTTTCCAAACCCAGAGTTTACGCTGATCTGTGTCTGGTGTGTCACCACGAGCAGCAGCACAGACGTGTCCCTCCGGCGCCGTGACGGCTGGATACAGAAGCACACGACGCTCACAGCCTGAGCAGATGGACCTGGGAGTTTCATGTAGATGAGGTGTGCGTTCTCTGCCAGTGCAGCGGACATTTTTACATCCGTTTAAGTTTTTTATTAGAGCGTGCAGTAAATGATGGAGGAGTGGTCTCATATAAATGAAACCAGCTGTTCTTAGTTTGGTTCCATGAAATAAACCATGAGTTTTCATGGGGACAAAAACAGAACTGCAATTATGGCTAACAGTATTTTGTCTCTTACGGTTTGCATTAGCTCAATTGGTTTAGTGCAGCTCACGTCACGCTGGACGTTTGGTGCAGATTTCCAAAGAAACAGACAGATGTGGAGGAGGAGGAGTCATGTTGTTTCAAATCACATTTTCTCAGCCTGTTTTCACAGAATTAAACAGCCAAAGATATAAATCCAGGCGGTGTAAGCTAAAACCCAACATGCAACACTGTATGTGAGCCTGAGTCAAGAGGCTTCAGGCCGAGGAAGGAAAACTCACCTGTGCCTGGAGTCTGTGTCCCTCAGTCCAGGGCTGAGACAGTAACAGACCAGGTCATGTGACTCAGGTCATGTGACTCAAGTCATGTGACTCAGGTCATGTGACTCAAGTCATGTGACTCTGGTCATGTCTCTGTTCATGTGAGGTCATGTGACTCAAGTCATGTGACTCAGGTCATGTGACTGTGGCTCGGGGTGAAAAAAGTCTAAACTCTGTTGATTTGTGTCATAAATATGATCAGTTTGGACTGACATAAGTTCATATTTCTGTTCAAAGTGTTTTATTTGTGCTGATCGCGGCGTCTCATTTCCTCAGTTTATTCTTATCTCCAGTTGAGCTGGAGACGTCCTGAGTCCGTGGCCTTTATTCGAGTGTCTGTGACACCTTCATCCACATGTATTTGTACAGGTCCTTCTCTCTGTCTCTAACACAGTTTAAAACAGTAGAAAAAAAAAAAAAACACATCTCCCGGGAATTTAAGGCAAGATTATTTTTATAACATAATTTATCCACAGAGTTATTCAAAGAGCTTCACAGAATAAAAACGAGTCTCACATTTTCAGGAAAACTCCAGGTTTTAGCACAAAACTGATTCACAGGAGACCGGGACCAGGTCTAAACCGGGACTAAACCAGGACAAAACCGGGACAAAACCGGGACTAAACCAGGACTAAACCGGGACTAAACCAGGACTAAACCGGGACTAAACCAGGTCTAAACTGGGACATTGATAATAATGATAATAATGATAATAAATTTACTTATAAACACGGGCTGCCCAGTTTACACATGACAAACACAAACTTTAAAGATGATTTAACGGTGTTTTCTGATACTTTTTTTTTATCAGATCATCACCTCTGTGAACATTACTCTTCTACAGTGCGGTTGCTAGGCAACAGTCAGGGGATTCCTCAGTGTAAACTCAGGATTTATAACCAGGAAGTGATATTTAAACCTAAAAATGACCAAACTGGGAAAAGATTTTTAAGATTTTTCGCTAAATCTTAAATATAATGATGAGTGTGTTTCTAACCTGCGCTTTAAGGTCGTCCTGCTCCTGCACAAACACATTCTGTCCTCAACCCGACTGTGATCATCACCAACTTTAGAACGAGAATCACAAAACAGAGAGTGAACCAAACCCACAGAGTGTACGACGTGCTGCAGAGAGAATGTGAGAGATTTCAAACTGTCCCGTCCAGTTGCATCACGTCGTTTCTTCCTTTGAGGTAAACAGTCTCATGTACAGCTGCTGCATGTCGGACATTCAGCCTCTGTTTTCAGGACTGGTTCCTTTGGGGAGATGTTCACACTCATGATGACACAGTCCATTAAAATGATCTTTGCTCCAGAATCTCTCAGGTCGTTCTCGTCCCAGTTTACAGCAGGTCAAAGAGCTGAACTCGAGGCGTTCAGGTGAGTGCAGTAATTTAACATTAGCAGTAAAAGTTTAGTGTAAGTACAAGTAAAATAACACACATTTTGAGTATTTTGTCCAGACTGGAGCGAGGTGTTTCTCTGCAGCACAAACACAGTGACACTCGGGTAAGTTTCATTTTGAGGCAGCAGAGTCAAATGGAGCTAAACAAAAGCACACGGGCTCAAGGGGAGAGTTTGTTGCTGCTGATTTAAAATGAGTGATGCTCGTGCACTTGAGCGACTCTGACTCTGGTCTGATGTAACTCACACTCTGCTGGTTCAGGCAGCAGCTTCTCCAGACGTGTCATTGGATCTTTGGGCTTTGATTCACCTCAGTCGTACTTCCTGGGTTCTGTGCATTTTGAAAAACAGAGTAAACATGTGAGTGATGTCCTGACTCTGTATTCATGGATCTGTGTATCGACAGGCGGTTTTCCTCTGTCTCTGTCATTTCGACTGAAGCTACAGGACCTCGCTGTGTGTCAAATGTCAATATTTGTTTGCTATGGTAACCATCTCTCCGAGGTTCAGGATAAAGCTCCTTCAAGCCTGAAATCATCTGTGCATCTGCTGAACACGAACAGTTAAAGAACCTCTGTGTCTGATCCAGAAGTGCAACAGGAAATGAAGACGATAAATGTGCCATCATCAAATGTTCGTCACCAAATTGGAAATAGGACAGAGCTTCTTCTATTCCCAGCTCACATTAGCAGAGTTTCATCTGAGCAGGTTTGGACTCTGTGACGTGCTCATGTAACACTCACACATCCAGATCCCTCCTCTGCCTCCACCTGCCAGGCCCAGATCTGGAGGGAGACCAATGGGAGAGTCTTTAATAGATCCATATGCACCGGCCCAATTAGCCTCCAGTAATTATCCTGCTCACACAGGCACACGCCCAAAAGCAGGACACGCCATTATACAGCCTGACGTTTGGGACACTTATTTTTAAGACCGAGGTCAAACATTTCTGATTTGTTCTCTCTCTGTGCATTAATTAGCTGCAGTGTAATGTGGTGGAGAGGTCTGGAGTCTAATTCCTTGGATCTCACCTCTGGAGACCTGGGGGAGGGGTCAGTGCTTCACAAACACTTTACCCACTTTACTCTGAACATGTGATTATCATAATCAGCTTATGTCACACGCCCTGGTGTCGGTGAAACTGCACTGTCCTGTTTCCATCAGGCACGGGAACCTTCAGGAAATATTATCAGTAAAAGTGTCAAGAGCAAACAGAGACAGAGAGCCACAGAGCCAGAGAGAGAGCCACAGAGCCAGAGAGAGAGCCAGAGAGAGAGTCACAGAGCCACAGAGAGCCACAGAACCACAAAGAGAGCCACAGAGCCACAGAGAGAGCCAGAGAGACAGAGAGACACAGAGAGAGCCACAGAGCCACAGAGTGCGCCACAGACAGAGCCAGAGAGAGAGCCGCAGAGAGAGACACAGAGAGAGCCAGAGAGAGAGATACAGAGAGAGCCACAGAATGAGCCACAGAGCCACAGAGCCACAGAACCACAAAGAGAGCCACAGAGCCACAGAGAGAGCCAGAGAGACAGAGAGACACAGAGAGAGCCACAGAGCCACAGAACCACAAAGAGAGCCACAGAGCCACAGAGAGAGACAAAGAGAGAGCCACAGAGAGAGCCGCAGAGAGAGCCACAGAGCCACAGAACCACAGAGTGAGCCACAGAGAGAGCCACAGAGAGAGCCACAGTGAGAGCCACAGAGAGAGCCACAGTGAGAGCCACAGAGAGAGCCACAGAGAGAGCCACAGAGAGAGCCACAGTGAGAGCCACAGAGAGAGCCACAGAGAGAGCCACAGAGAGAGAGTGAGCCGACCCAGGGTTGTTTAATTCAAAGACTGGCACATACTGAGTGAGTGTCATAGATTTATAGATTTGCATCAGTCACAGATCAGTATCTTTCCTGAAGTGACACAAAATCATTGGTTCACTGTGTTTTTCCAGTCAGGTCTGTGGAGGGGCGGCTCTGGGATCAAGGTCCTGATGAGCCTGATGTGGATATGTCCTTAAACCTTAAAGAAATAACATTTTGTGATTCTTTTTAAACATCACATACCCACAGACTCTGTGAAATGTTTTGTACACACAGACGTTTTCACCTCAGAGTTTAAACAGACATCACACACATCACACAATCACACACATCACAGAACTCACACACCTCACACACTTTCTTAAATCCGAGCTGACATCACACAACCTCACAGACATCACACGGGGTTCACACAAAGTTCACACACATTCACAGACACACATTCTCGGCTCCTCACATTTCACTCACAAACCTCACACAAGCCTCACACAGTGTTTGTGTCACAGTTTTACAGAGACATGATTTCACCTCACACAAACCTCCATTTCTCCCACACAAACCTCACAAAGTCATTTTTTTACACCTCCGGAGTGTGGGGTCTGACTCTCCACACTCTTTGCATGACACACATCACAAACCTTTCATCACACAAACCTCACACACGACAAACCTCCAGAGTCACACACCTCACACACATCACACAAACCTCACACACATCACACAACCTCACACACATCTCACACTGCATCACACAAACACACACATCACACAAACCTCACACACATCAAACACACATCTGTCCAAACTCTGTCAAACCTCACACACATCACACAAACCTCACACACACATCACACAAACCTCACACATTCTGTTCACACACACACACACACCTCACACACATCACCTCACAAACATCACACACATCACACACACATCACACAAACCTCACACACATCACACAAACCTCACACACATCACACAAACCTCACACACATCACACAAACCTCACACATCCACACACATCACACACCACATCACACACATCACACACAAACCTCACACACATCACACAAAACCTCACACAAACCACACAAACATCACACAAACCTCACACACATCACACAAACCTCACACACACATCACACAACCTCACACACATCACACAAACCTCACAGACATCACACAAACCTCACACACATCACACAAACCTCACACACATCACACAAACCTCACACACATCACACAAACCTCACAGACATCACACAAACCTCACACACATCACACAAACCTCACACACATCACACAAACCTCACACATCACACACCACACACCTCACACACACACCTCACACATCACACAAACCTCACACACATCACACAAACCTCACACATTCAGATGGTTTCAGGTTTACACTTTGTCAGAGGAAGGTTGAATACTCCACAGTGTAGCATTAATTCTGTCCATTTTTATTCCGTGTGTTTGAATCCAAAATCTACTGAACGATGAGTCAAAGGAACATTTTCTTACAGGGACAATTATGCAGAGAGCAGGACGTGCCCCGTCATCAGAAAAAAAACACAGTGCCCCTTTAAACAGCCCCGTGTTATGAATTTTTTGTTTTTCATAGTTTTTGGTAACATTAGCTTTGGCAAGTTTCATTTTGTCGCATTTATTATTGGGTCTAAAAGTCGATCTCTTCTGTGTCTCCACTGATGAGTTTCATTATTCAAGACTTTGGCTCCGTGTGCGGGGGTGGAGGTGGGGACGGTGCTGGGCTGTGGTTGGGGGGGGGGATGTTGTTGGGTTGCAGCTGGAGGTGCGGATGGTGTTGGATCATGGGGACATGGATTGGAGGATGGTGCTGGATTGTGGGGCGGTGTGTTGGATTGCAGGGGGATGGGTGCTGGATTGTGGTGCAGGAGCGGTGTTGAATCACGGTTGCAGGGAGGTCAGTGCTGGATTGTGGGGACGGTTGCAGCGGGGTCGGTGCTGGATTGTGGTTGCAGGGGGGTACTGGGTTTGTGTTGCAGGGTGGGGTGCTGGGGTTTGCAGGGGGGGTCGGTGCTGGGTTGTGGTTGCAGGGGGTCGGGTGCTGGTTGGGGGGGGGTTGTGGGGGTGGTTGCAGGGGGGGTTGGGTTTGCTGGGTTGTGGTTGCAGGGGGGTCGGTGCTGGATTGTGGTTGCAGGGGGGTCGGTGCTGGATTGTGGTTGCAGGGGGGGGGTGCTGGATTGTGGTGCAGGGGGTCGGTGCTGGATTTGTTGGGGGTCAGTGCTGGATTTGTGGAGACGGTTGCAGCGGGGTCGGTGCTGTGTTGTGGTTGCAGGGGGGGGGTTGGTGCTGGATTGTGGTTGTAGGGGGGTCGGTGCTGAATGGTGGAGATGGTTGTGGAGATTGGTTGCAGTGGGGTTGGTACTGAGTGGTGGTTGCAGGGGGGTTGGTGCTGGATTGTGGTTGCAGGGGGGTCGGTGGTGGGTTGTGGGGACGGTATGAGGACGATATGAGTCTGACTCAAACCAAACACGAGCTCGTCTCCGGGCGACGCAGCGGCTCACTGGCCTTTGGCGTCTCTCACGTTTCCATTAAAATAGATGGAAGGAGGAGGAGGAGGAGGGGCTGGTTGCCATGGAGACGGAGTTTGGTCCATTATGAGCTTGTTCATCTTAAGGGACGAGATGGGTTCCTCCGCAGGGCGACTGAATGCTCCTTTAGAGAGAGGAGGAGGAGCTCGGAGTAGAGCCGCTGCTCCTCCACGTGGAGAGGATCTGTGCTGGACGCCTCCTGGACGCCTCATGTCTCACTGGGAGGAAGCCCCAGGGAAGACCCAGGACACACTGGAGGGACTGCTGCCCCCTCCGTCCTGACTCCGGATAATTGTAAGAAAATGGATGGAAGGATAAAAAAAACACGAATGAATATATGGCACAAAAATGTCGATCTATTCTACACACAAATAATAATTATGAGACACATGACAAACCAAACTCCAAACTTCAGGCTCCTTTTAGAACAAACATAAAATGTGTCGTCTGTGGTGGGTGTGTCTGCAGCTCAGGACGGTCTGAAGGACTCTGTGTCGTACCTGCACCTCTGGACAAAGAGCTTCTCCACTGAAGGTCTCTCCTGTCACACGCGGCTGGACTGAAGTCGTCACAATCACACGTTTAAGATTCAACTAAAAAAACACCGAAAGAACCACCAAAACTGTAAGTGTTCATCTCTCCAATGTTCTGGCTCTGTATGAATGTGTGTGTTTAATGCACTCGTACTTTTTGTGTTTCGACCCTTTGTCATAATAAGAACAAACCACTGTCTCATCCAACAATTTCAGAATTTTAATTTAATAAAAAAGAAAATAAAATTCCAGTTTGCTGCATTGGCTGTATCTTGTGTCCATAAAATTAATAGCAGCAAACAAGAAGAGTGCGCCTGAAAGAGCGATCCATGTCCCAGCAGGGGGCAGGACAGGCCTCAGAGCCCCCCTGCAGTGACCTGGGGGAGGGGGGTTCTCTTCATCACTCACATCAGTCGGGGGGTGATTAGTGAGCGGCACTGAGCCATGTCTCTGCAAAGTCAAATAGATTCTGTGATAAGATAATGTTCATAATGTTATCCAGACTATCCTGCTGTTTGTACTTTAATATTTGTACTTCATACATCAAGCAAACAGGAGGCACTACTCTGTCTGAAGCTCTGTGAGGCTCTGTTTAGACTTTAATCTGAACTTTTTTTTTAACAGAATCTGACCATGAAGACCTGACGTGACTGGAGCTGGAGCAGGTGAGCTGATTTGTGCTGTAAAATGACCCAGGCGCTCGAAAAAATCACACTCACACTTTTGTGTAAAATCAAACTGACCAGGACCATGAACGACTGACACAGGCTCCTGAACATGTTCTCTTCAAATCTAAAAACAGGTTGTGTTTGCTCATGTGTGCATTATGTCACCATGTTGACCGCTGAACATTCCTCCATCCACATACATGTAGTGTGTCTACGTGCCACAATACTGCAAAGTATCAGGTGCTCTGAGCCCTTTGTGTCACATATGTTTCACGTTTGTGTCATGTATGTTTCACGTTTGTGTCATGTATGTTTCACGTTTGTGTCATGTATGTTTCACGTATGTGTCATGTATGTTTCACGTATGTGTCATGTATGTTTCACGTATGTGTCATGTATGTTTCACGTTTGTGTCATGTATGTTTCACGTTTGTGTCATGTATGTTTCACGTTTGTGTCATGTATGTTTCACGTTTGTGTCATGTATGTTTCACGTTTGTGTCATGTATGTTTCACGTTTGTGTCATGTATGTTTCACATTTGTGTCAGGTTTGACTTTCAGCAGCTCGTTTGTGTCTAATGTATGTTTCACATTTGTGTCATGTATGTCACTCTTGTTTGTGTCATGTATCCATTTCACGTATGTGTCATGTATGTTTTCACGTATGTGTCATGTAGTGTTTCACGTATGTGTCATGTATGTTTCACGTATGTGTCATGTATGTTTCACGTTTGTGTCATGTATGTTTCACGTTTGTGTCATGTATGTTTCACGTTTGTGTCATGTATGTTTCACATTTGTGTCATGTATGTTTCACGTTTGTGTCATGTATGTTTCACGTTTGTGTCATGTATGTTTCACGTTTGTGTCATGTATGTTTCACATTTGTGTCATGTATGTTTCACGTTTGTGTCATGTATGTTTCACGTATGTGTCATGTATGTTTCACGTATGTGTCATGTATGTTTCACGTATGTGTCATGTATGTTTCAGTGTTGTGTCATGTATGTTTCACGTTTGTGTCAGTGTCATGTTTCACAGTTTGTGTCATCATGTGGTCTCACGTTTGTCTCATGTATGGTCTCACGTTTGTGTCATGTATGTTTCATTTGTGTCTCATGTATGTTTCACGTTTGTGTCATGTATGGTTCACGTTTGTGTCAGTGTATGTTTCACGTTTGTGTCTCAGTGTGGTTTCACGTTTGTGTCATGTATGTTTCACGTATGTGTCATGTATGTTTCACATGTGTGGTGTCAGTGTTTCTCAGTATGGTCATGTATGTTTCACGTTTGTGTCATGTATGTTTCACGTTTGTGTCATGTATGGTTGTTCAGTTTGTGTCATGTATGTTTCACGTTTGTGTCATGTATGTTGTTTCACGTTTGTGTCATGTATGTTTCACATTTGTGGTCATGTATGTTTCACGTTTGTGTCATGTATGTTTCACATTTGTGTCATGTATGTTTCACATTTGTGTCATGTATGTTTCACATTTGTGTCATGTATGTTCTCACGTATGTGTCATGTATGTTTCACGTTTGTGTCATGTATGTTTCACGAGTGTGTCATGTGTATGTTTCAGTGTGTGTCAGTATGTTTCACGTGCAGTCTCAGTTTCACGTATGTGTCATGTATGTTCTCACGTATGTGTCATGTATGTTTCAGTTTGTGTCATGTATGTTTCAGTTTGTGTCATGTATGTTTCACGTGTGTCAGTATGTTTCACGTATGGTGTCATGTGGTTTCAGTTTGTGTCATGTATGTTTCACGTTTGTGTCATGTATGTGCCAAAAGACCAAAGCAGGTTTGACTGACAGCAGCTCGTCTGAAACTAACCTGTAAATGAAACACACAGAGTAAAAGCCTCATGACACATGATGTAACTCTTGTATAGTTTGGAGGATCCATTTCTCCAGATTGAAAATCATTAAGTGGATTAAACAGATTATACTGAAGCGATGAGAGTGAAATGAGCAGAGTAGAACTGAGAAATCCTGTTTCTGCTGCTCTGAGATTCTGTTGGTGTTTCCCTCCATCGTCTTAATCTCAATGCGGTCTCAGTTTGGTCTCAGTGTGGTCTCAGTGTGGTCTCAGTGCGGTCTCAGTCCAGTCTCAGTGGGGTCTCAGTGCAGTCTCAGTGTGGTCTCAGTGTGGTCTCAGTTTGGTCTCAGTGCGGTCTCAGTGCGGTCTCAGTGTGGTCTCAGTGGGGTCTCAGTGTGGTCTCAGAGTGGTCTCAGTGTGGTCTCAGTGCGGTCTCAGTGTGGTCTCAGTGCGGTCTCAGTCCAGTCTCAGTGGGGTCTCAGAGCGGTCTCAGTGTGGTCTCAGAGCGGTCTCAGTGTGGTCTCAGTGTGGTCTCAGTCCAGTCTCAGTGCAGTCTCAGAGTGGTCTCAGTGTGGTCTCAGTGTGGGCTCAGTCCAGTCTCAGTGCAGTCTCAGAGTGGTCTCAGTGTGGTCTCAGTGTGGTCTCAGTCCAGTCTCAGAGTGGTCTCAGAGTGGTCTCAGTGTGGTCTCAGTGTGGGCTCAGTGTGGTCTCAGAGCGGTCTCAGAGTGGTCTCAGTGCAGTCTCAGAGTGGTCTCATTATGGTGTCAGTGTGGTCTCAGTGTGGTCATATTTTGGGTGTCAGTGCGGTCTCAGTGTGGTCTCAGTGCAGTCTCAGAGTGGTCTCATTATGGTGTCAGTGTGGTCTCAGTGTGGTCATATTTTGGGTGTCAGTGCGGTCTCAGTGTGGTCTCAGTGTGGTCATATTTTGGGTGTCAGTGCGGTCTCAGAGTGGTCTCAGTCCGGTCTCAGTGCAGTCTCAGAGTGGTCTCATTATGGTCTCAGTGTGGTCTTAGTGTGGTCTCAGTGTGGTCTCAGAGAGGTCTCATTATGGTGTCAGTGTGGTCTCAGACTGGTCTCAGTGTGGTCTCAGTGCGGTCTCAGTGTGGTCTCAGACTGGTCTCAGTGTGGTCTCAGTGCGGTCTCAGTGTGGTCTCAGACTGGTCTCAGTGTGGTCTCAGTGCGGTCTCAGTGTGGTCTCAGACTGGTCTCAGTGTGGTCTCAGTGCGGTCTCAGTCGGGTCTCAGTGCGGTCTCAGTGCGGTCTCAGTGTGGTCTCAGACTGGTCTCAGTGTGGTCTCAGTGCGGTCTCAGTCGGGTCTCAGTGTGGTCTCAGTGCGGTCTCAGTCGGGTCTCAGTGTGGTCTCAGTGCGGTCTCAGTGTGGTCTCAGTGTGGTCTCAGTGCGGTCTCAGTGTGGTCTCAGTGTGGTCTCAGTGTGGTCTCAGTGTGGTCTCAGTGTTATCATTATCTTGTATTATACAAACCGCTGCTGTTTCATGGGACAGTTGAGCCGTTGGTGGTAAAATATAGGAAACACTTTTTTTATTTTCACTTCAGATTTGTTTTAAAGCCTGTAAATAAAGAGTGACCACATTTACAGTAAAAATAAAATCCTGACCTTTAAAGACCCAGTGTTTGAGCGAGATTCTGCCTCTGTCGGCTTCATAAACAGTTTTGTGTCAGTTTTTCTAAACAGTTTTTATGTTGTTCATGATTTATTTTCCTGGACGTCGTTGTTGGTGTAAAAGCAGTTCGTCGTTTTAAAATGTCCTTCGGGATTAATAAAGTTTTATCCACATTGTATGAGCAGCTCTTGAGGTCAAAATAAATCCGCTGTGAGCTGTGAAAGTGTTTTACTGTCCCATAATCAGGAAGTACACATTAACATGCTAGTTGTGTCTTAGCATTACGGTGAATAGGACGCTCGGAGTGAACACTGTCAGCGTTTTAAAATGAGCTACTTCTGTTTTTCATGTTTCTAAGCTGTAATCGATTAAATATTCAGGACGATTTTTGCCCTTTTAAGCGGATCAGATATCGGCCTGAACTCTCCAGCACAGGCCGATATGCTGTTTTGTCTGTTAAAAGTTACATAAAACTTTATTTGAACACTTTAGTTTGAAGAGAAAACCGCACAAACGTGACCACAGTTCTTACAGGGCTGTGGTACGTCAGGGCTGTGGGAGAGTTTTAGTTTATTTGGAGAAAATGATGAAAATCTGCCCAAAATATCGGCAGATCTTATCGACCGTCAGTTTCTATTGATTCTAAATAATCGTATCAGCTTCAGGCCTGAAAACAAACCCATAACGCTCGATCTCTGAAACGTTCTGTCTCGTTGCGGCTCTAGATACGTCTCCAAAAGTCCTTAAATATTTGACAAGTTGAGTTACGGCTCGTTTACTCCAAAAAACGCCACAAAAATGCAAAAAAATGTCGATTCTACATCCACATTTGGAGTAACGCCGCCGCCGTCACCGGAGTCCGACACGGCGCCTCTATGAAAACATAATTCTTCTGTTTCAACAAATTGATTTTATGCTTGGCCTCAATGTCACTTGATCCACACGGAAAAACACAGAGATCCGAGTCGGGAATTCTAACGAGGCAGATACGATTTCACAGTTTCATTATTGTAAAAATGAAATAAAAGAAACATAATTTATTAGTTAAATAAACTGAGCTCGTTAAATCATGTTATAATTGTTTTCTCATCTCATTTTCAAACTCTGGTCTGAAATAAATCCAGTGTTTTTCTGTGGATTTAAATTTATTTGTCTCTCACCTCAAGGCTCAAAACATTTACACCAGTGTTGCCCAAGGGCACAACAACAGCAGCAGCAGCAGCAGCAGCAGCAGCAGCAGCATCTGTGGGAGCTGGAATCGCACCGTCAACCTGAGGAACTGCAATAATGTTTATGTCGAGAAGGATTCAAACCTGCAACTTTCAGATCAGCAAATATTCTACAAACTGAGCCACACAGAGTAAACCTGGACTAAACCTGGACTAAACCTGGACTAAAACAGGACTAAACCAGGATTAATCCAGGACTTAACCTGGACTAAACCTGGACTAAACCAGGATTAATCCAGGTCTAAACCAGGACTAAACCAGGACTAAACCAGGTCTAAACTAGGACTGATCCAGGACTAAACCAGGACTAAACCTGGACTAAACCAGGACTAAACCTGGACTAAACCTGAACTAAACTTGGACTAAACCTGGACTAAACCAGGACTAATCTGGACTAAACCTGACTACTAAACCTGGACTAAACCTGGACTAAACCAGGACTAAACCTGGACTAAACCTGGACTAAACCAGGACTAAACCTGGACTAAACCTGGACTAAACCTGGACTAAACTTGAACCAGACCAAACCAGGTCTAATGTCTGGACCTGGTTCAAACCAGGTCCCAACAAGGACAAATTAACACATTTAAAGGCTGAAATATCTGTGCAGAGACTTTGTTGATCTGAGTCGACTTTAAAGCTCCTGTATCACACTAAACTTTCTCTTGTAGCTTTAATCCATGTTCTAACACTGCTCCCTCCTCAAAAACAGACCTGGAGTTGTGTTTTATTTCATTCACATGTTTGAGTAACACTTTATTATTAGTCTGTCACATCTCCAAAGCTCAAAATGCTCTGTTCCACCTTGTGATGTCATGAAGTGGTAGTTTTCAAGTTAACAGCTCGTCCTTTTACCTTTAGTTCAGTTTATTTCAGGGCTAAAATGATCCAAATGATTCCAGTGAAGGTGTGTGGAGTTTAAAAACACAGTGGAGCACTTCCTGTATTACCACATGATGACATCACAAGGTGGAACGGCGTGTTAAACATGTGTGAATGAAACAAAACACAACTCCAGGTGTTTGTGAGGAAACATTAGATCAGAGAGTAGAATAAAGTGCTGTGTGACACGTGTCTTGTCGTGTTGAGTTCGCTCTGACGGGCTCGGGGCGGGTGGTGTGGGGCTGGTGGCTCGGGGAGGGTGGTGTGGGGCTGGTGGCTCGGGGCGGGTGGTGCATCGAGTCTTTCTCCGTCCCTCCTCGGTCTGTGTGAGCTGCAGCAGGATCAGGTCCCACGTTACATCACAGACGCTCAATTATACATGGTCTGGTGTCGCCTTCATCTCGCTCTCTGATTTTTGACAAGGTGGAAGGAGGTTTTTTTTTTTTTTTTTTTTTGGAACTACAAAACTGCTGCATTTTAAACGATTTGCACTGATCTGATGGTATTTCACTTTCCTTCCTGAGCATCTTAATTATTCACGGTGAGACACAACACATTTTAATGTCGTTTTTATTCTGTAAAACACTCTGAATTACCTTGTGGACCAATCAAATAAACTTTCCTTTCTTCGAGGTGATTGTTCTATCGTGTTTTGGAGACACAGAGAAGGTGCACTTTTGTCCAGAGGGCTGTTGCTCTCCTGGATCTGTTGACCCCACACCACCTGCGCTCTCAGATATAACCGTCCGTGTAGAAGCTCCACCACCGTGTTTGCCTCTGGAGATGTTTTTGCATTGAAATCTTCTGTGGTGTGGCATTAAACACGTTTTTACTGTTCAAATGTAACAAAAGACGAAGTTAAAATCTGTCAACTGGACAAAGAGTTCTGGTCCACTGCCTTATATCTATCTGCAGGGAGGAGCTAACTACACTGAAACTGTAAACATCTATTGTCTCTAGTTTCAGCTGGAGCTACCCTATTCAACCCTTAACGAGCCTGAGAAGAAGCAGGGTCGTTAAGGTCTGGATGAGCAGAGAAACGTCTTCACTCCTGCAACGATTCGTCCAGTTGACAGATTTTAACTTCGTCTTTCGCTGTGGATCAGACCTGGACGACTGAGGGTTTACACAGATCTTCTTCTGAGCGAGGTCAGCTCTCCACAGATCTGACCTGTAACTTATCCAGCTGGAGTCATCTTGTCTCCATGGAAATAAATATATTAAAGCCTTGACAAGAAACACTCGAGGTGCAGCAGTAACAGCTCCACGGAGGAAAACGTAAGGCGGATAATTCACCAGAAACGTTACCTAGCTCAATTTTAAACAGGGTTCTGAGAGCACCTTTAAAGCAGAGGTATGTACACGGGATCCAAATTTACCCACAAGTCCATGCAGAACTGTGCAAACCCAAACAGATTCCTACTGTAAGAAGTGATTAAAAGGCGATAAAACCCGACCTGGCTCCTGTTAAAGACGAGCTCCTTCGCTGTAATTACACTCGTCCTCCTCCATTTCCAGCAGCGACACTTTGATCAATGCAGCTCTCTGCGAAAAGATGGCATCCCCGTGAAGTCCAATCCAGAACCTTATCACTTTGGAGGAGAAGACCTTGGACGATGAGCCAATTTTACGATGAGGTTTTGATGCACAGCCTGTCCACGAGATGAAAGCGGCGCCTCCTCTGTCCCACCGGCCTCTTCGCTCCCACAGACACCACAGAGAATCTGAAATAAGGCTGAAAAAGTCATAAAAATCCAATCAATATCGCAATAAGTTTGGTGTGTGTGATGTAACAGCGGGGTGAACCGGCCAAAGAGAATCTGCCCTTTAAACGCTGGAGTCCTGGTTTATTATTAAAACTTTAATTAATTAGTGAGAAAACATCTGCATGAATCGAAAGTCAGTGGCACGTGTGAGTTTGAAATTAAATAATGTTTTCAAAAAGCAGTAGCAGGATCAGTCCCTATAATAATAAAGACATCACTGGAAGATCCTTCAGCTCAGTGGACAAACGCTCTACCGACTGAGCCACCGTCGCCTCGTTCACAGTTTAAATGTTGAATTTCCCTGTAGTATCCAGGCCTGATTCTCTCCGTTTGAACCATGGCATCAAGCGCAAACTGCAAAGCGAATTAATCTAATGAAAACCTCCTCAAACATGTGGAGAAATGTGCTTCTGGTGTAAGTTTAGCACATTCTTTCTGTTGTTAATGCAAATAAATGTAAAAATATGCACGAGAGTCCCAACACAATCTCCCCAAAACTGAAATTAGATTTTTTCAAAGCTGTTTTTTTCCTGATTTGGACCTCACTCTGAGCCTTTGTCATGTTTCCACGTGTCATGTGGTGCATTGTGGGAGCTGGTCGTGTGATGAGCCTCTGCGTCTCGTTCAGAAGCTCCACGATGATCCGCAGAACGTCCTGAGTCTCACCCAAAGCAGATTTAACAGCTCTGAGCTCACCTGTAACAGCCGACCTGACACTGTGCTCCACTGTGATCTGAAGTAACTAAACTCGTGTAATCCACTGTCGTCTGGGGATATCTGAAAGCAGGATTTTTGTTTCATTACTTTACTCTTAAACCTTGTGTTGACTGTGTGTTACAAACATTGAACTTGTTTTTCAGTAAAAAATGTTCCACATGTTTATTTTAAGATGTCTACAGTGGAACCTGATGGTCACAGCTCTTTATCTTCATGTTGAACAGAGTTCTTGTAATACATCTTTTCAGTGACTACAAACATCTTTTAGTGACATATTCTACCTCCCTGTAACAGTTTATCCATGTAAGACCTTGTACAGACAGTGTGTAAATAGGACGTGTGTTCTGTAGATTGTACTTTATAAGTACTGGAGGCTCCTTTGTGATGTAACTCACACATCTGCTGCTGTTTGTACTGACACTCCTCTGATATCAGATAAACTTCTTTCACCTCTCTACCTCAGGGGTGTCCAAACTATGGTCCGGGGACCAAATGTGGCTCAGACCAGTTTTTATTGGCCCTCAGGCCTCCTCCTGACCCAGGTGATCATAAGCAGAACTTTTATCAGCAAATTAAACTATTTCTACCACTATATCCTCAAACATCACATCACAGTGTGATACAGACCTAAAATAAAAATGTGTTTCAAGCCTTATTAACACAGCGGCTCTGTCACAGCTGTGTTTAAAGCACCAGACTGTATCGCTCTCTGGTCTGTGGCCCTCAATTAAAAAAAAGTTTGGGCACCTCGGCTCTACCTGGTCTGGAATTGCTTCCTTCACGATTACACAGTTACTTTCTCACAATCACAGGAACAGTTCACTGGAGCTCTTTTTCTTTCTCTAATTAATGATAAATCCATTTAAAACAAACAGGTTTTACTCTAATACAATGCCACTCAAAGTATCTATTTATTCAGAATACTGAGCTGTGATTGGACCATGTTTAGGATTTATTCTCTCTTTTCTCAGGTTGCTGATAACCTAATGTGGAGAAAATGGTGGCCTCAGTGGGATTCTACACTTAACTTATAGTTTAAACCTCCTGTTGTCAGATTCAGGTGAGATTCGTGATAGTTTAGCTGTTCAGATCACTTCTGATTGTTGATGCTAATGAATGTAAAAATATTCAAGTCCAAACACAATCGCTCTCCACAAATTTAAATGACAAATCTTTTGAAAACCCAAATTTCAAACATGTAGAGCACAGTGTGAGCCGTCTTCATATCCTCCACGTCGTTTCTTGAACAGCGAGTATCTGGTTATTGTAGTGTTTGAGGAGCTCGTTCAGAAGGTCCAGTCTCGTTCAGAAGGTTCAGTCTCGTTCAGAAGGTCCAGTCTCGTTCAGAAGGTCCGTGTTGATCTGCAGGTGAGAACATCCACTGCTCTGAGCTAAAGTAGACTTAAGTAGACCAGGTTAGAGCATTAAAATTCACCTCGTCTCTGCAGGAAAACGGATTAAAGCCTGTTAGTCTGTCCCGTGGAGGTTTAATGAAGATCCTACATGTGCTGTCTGTGGATACAAACCAACACAAATCTATATGTTTGATTGTGCCTCCGGTTTATGTAAAATCAGCCTTCATAATCGACTTGTTGTGAGCTTCTCTGCGTGTTTTATTGATGGGTCGGTGCATGTTTGACTAATCCTGTTTGGTCGATACATCTGAGGCTTTTGTGTTTGTGGAGAATCCAGAATGATGTTTATGATGTTTCTTGTACAACCAACCACGTTCATGTGATCAAATGTGTGTTTTTTCTGTGATCATAGACTGTTTATATAAGTAGAAATTGTAGAATATACGAAGAAATTGTTGCCGTCAAGGGCCAGATGTGACTGTGAGGCAGTATAAATGTCACTTAATTTAACCAAATGTCATGTAAAATGAATGTAACTACTTTTGGACTTGTTAAAATACTCTATCTGTATTTATTACTTCTTCTTCTTCTTTTTGTTGTTTTACGGCGGTTGGCAACTATTGTACAGGAGCATTACTGCCACCTACTGTTCCGGAGTATGGGTCAGAATAGGCTCACAATCTGATGTGAAAGTAAATAAATAAATAAAATAAATAAATAAAAAATAAAACATATAATAATAATAATAATGATAATAATAATAAAAGAAAAGAAAATTATATTGTATTTATTACTTATTCACATTGCAAATATTACATGTCTGTGTAACTACGTGTAATCACCCGGATAGGAACCTTGTCGGTTTAATAAGGACCAGAGCAGAGCTGAGACAGTTTGTCCAGAGCAGACCCAAGTGCATTTATTGAATACCAAAAATATTTACAAAAAACAAGAACCCTTTTAAAAGAAAGCGCATGGCAGTACCTCCCATACATACAGCTCCGTCTGAGCCATCTGAGGTTTGCACCTTTTATAGAGCACCTCCCTAATTGGCTGAGCCCATTCTGTAGTACAGGTAATTTTACCCCACACACAATTCTATTATTAAAAAATGTCTCTTTCCAAACAGTGTACAAATTCATTCAATCAAATTATTTGCTAAAATAGAACTCCATATTCAATGTATTTATTCCAATAGTGAACACAAATTAGGAAACCCAAATATAAAACACCCCTCCTCCTCAGTTGTCTGCTCCGGAACCTTCTTAAGGTGCTTCGGCTCCCCGGGGACTCATTTGGCCGAAACACCTCAGGTTAGACAACATGGGTGAGTTGAAATTTGCAACAATTGAATTAGCTGATACAACATTTATCAATGAAACATTTAGAACTTTTGTGTATTGTCCTTTCTTTCTGCTAGCTTCACAGATCGGCCCATGTACTGGAAACATTACACTGTGTATCCCCTGATGAAATGACATTTTTAAAAGTGTGTATCACAGACCTTTAGCTCTGCTTCAAAAACAGCCTTTTACAGCCTTTTAATTATTGGACAGTTTGTTGTTTTTCTTGAATGCTAACTGTTACGTACTTAGCTCCGTGTTTGGTGTGAAAATGCCGACGTAGATGGTACCGACCCCGCCTCCTAACACAAAAAAAACACAGTTTTTTCTCCTTGAAACATAAACTTATATTCACCTTCACCTTTCTTGAAACTGCCTTCCATACCTACAATTTTCCTCTTCCTTTGGATCGTTATTAGTCTGTTTACATCTCCAAAGCTCAAGCAAATATTTCTCAGTTCCACTTGTAGAGAAAATCTCATTCGTTTTTTTATTTTATTTATTTAACTTTATTTAACCAGGAAAGTCCCACTGAGATTAAAAACCTCATAATACATAATTACAAAGAGACACATTAAAGCAGCATAGAGTTATTTCAAAATGCCTTTTAATTTACCTCCTCACTGGCCACATAAAGTGACGTGGTGGGCCGCATTTGGCCCCGGGCCTTTAGTTTGACACATGCACTATTGTGTCTGTAAATCAAGACATGAACATTAATAACAGACAAATCAGGCACTTTCTTTCCCCGAGGTCGCTCCTGTTAGCGTTAGCGACAGGTTTGATGGACAGTGTAGCTCAGCGCTCGCTCCCTGCTAAACCTGCTTTAGTTGCTGTGATATTTACAGCTCAAATTCCAAACACGGAACTTTAAATTGCTCTAAATTGGCCCCTGTAACTATTAACCTCGAAGTGAAATGCAGCTATGAGGCAGGGTTTCTCGTTTTAGAAAAATAATGGTTTACGATGTAGAAAATGTCTAAGTCTGAGTGGTTCTAAATTTAAGACGTGTGAGTGTGAGAGGCAGACGGCGCATTGCAATAAATAAAATACTGCACAAACTGACACTTAGACCTGACAATTATCCCGTTCTGTCCTCCAGAGACAGACACACGAGCCGCTGGAACACGCAGGCGATTTCAGCCCGACACACGAGGAAACTGAGTATATTTAGGTGACACATGCTAACGCTACGCTACAGATGTCATCTAAAAGTCCAGTCAGTTTCAACTCCTCACTCAGCTGTTCTTATATTTAAAAACAGGCTTCAAGAACAAAACCTGAGCCCCACACCAGAGAGCTGTCACTCAACCACTGTGGGCGTGACCTCCAGGCTCCGCCCTCTGGCCTGAACCTCGCCGGCAGATTTCAGGTGAGGTTTATGTTGGGTTCACTTATGTCGTAATGCAGGCGAGTGGGACCAAAAGATGCAGGACTCGGGGAAAGTTTGACAGTGTTTATTTGCAATAGAATAATAGTTCAAACAAGAAGGTAGATCCCGCGAGGAGCGAGGGGCGAGGAGCGAGGAGCGAGGGGCGAGGGGCGAGGAGCGAGGAGCGAGGAGCGAGGGGCGAGGTGCCAGGAGCGTAACGAGGAGTGCAGAGGGGACGAGTGCGAGCCAGGGTCCAATGACGTGGAGTGCAGAGACGAAGACGAGGCGGACAGAACCAGAACCAGAGCGAGGAGCGAGGGAGCTGGGACAGTCCAGGGAGGAAAATCTGAGGGGCGGCAAAAAGCCAATGAGCAAAGTAACAACGAGCAAAATACATAAGCAAGGTCCAGCAAGATATTCACGTTGACACGCGGACGATCTGGAACCGAGTGTCTGGTCCTGGCTCCTCTTATCCACGGCAGGTGACGTTGATTGCGCTGATGGGTCTCAGGTGAGCGGAGGAGGAGCCAGGAACTCCACCCAGCTCCAGACTCAGGCAGGTGAGGGAGGAGAAGGAGCAACACGAGGCAAAACAAGAGGCAGGAAACGCAGGGATCGTGACAACTTAATATTATTTGCATTTCATTGTATCATTTGCTAATTTTCTACATTTTTATAATTGAATTCTACATATAATTTGCTTGGGGGTGTTAAATCTAATTCTAACTGGTCTGTTTGTGTATTTTTTATGACTGTGAGCTCAGTTCTATCATGTGTTCAGCTGGAGGAGTCGACATTATTTATTATTTTGACCCTCTTTATGGGCCCACTTTGTACATTTTGAACATTTTTTGGCTAAATAACAGCGTTAAACTTTAGATTTTCTGTGTTCTGTGCCTGACTCTCCGTCCCTCATGAGTTACTTAAAGTTTGAATATTTTTCTTTTATTTGGAAAGTGGGAAAAATTGTAACAAAGATTATCAACACAAGAGAAACTGCTGTAGCCCGGCAGCCACATCTCTGCCTCAGCCTCAGGGCAGCTGTGGCACATAGAGATAGAATAATGTACAAACCAGCCTCAGGTGTCCAAGTTTTGTTTGTTTTTCTGTTGTTTTCCAGGTTTGTGCAAATCAAATCCACAAAAAACAGCTTCGTCTTCTCAGATTTCAGTGATGGATTTTCTGCTCTGCCAGTCTGCCACCTTCCAACTGGGCATCCACCTGCCTCCACCCACAGCTCTCTGGATTTACACAGGCCTCCACCAGCTCCACACAGTCACAGGTCAGTGTTTGTAGCGTTACTCTCCAAGATCTGAGACAAGAGCAGCTTTTTACACAATAATATCACATTTACAGTCTTTTATTCTCAAACGGTTCTGTCCAAAGAGACTCACGACGGACGAGTCTTTTCACTAAAACATCTTTAATGTTCAGTCCACTTCAATTTGATTTAAACAGCATTTTTTTTCTTACTTTATATCTTTTATCCTACTTCCAGGCTGAAAATTCTGTGTTATACCTCTCACCAGGCTACAACGTCGTACTCTGTGTCCAAACTCCTCCTTTAATATTTCTATAACTGCAACTGGATGTGAACTTGAGTCTTTTTCCTTCATTTGTGTAAAACTTTTGTATTTAAAGGAAACGGTTTCCTAAAAACGGTTTTAAAAAACTGGTCACTTTAATCACTCCTGCTGCGTGCTGTGCTGATGCTTGAGGTGAGGCCCGGGGCACAGCGGCGGCCATTGTGTTTCCTGAAAAGCTTCATATCGAGTTTCACGTCCGGCTCTATATGTGACTTTCCACACGACATTAAGCCTGGGTCAGACAGAGCGCTGCAAACTGACCCACACGATCACTGTGGGAGTGTGAGTGTGATGGGCCACTGTGCAACGGGCCGCAACGGGCCACTGCGCAACGGGCCGCAACGGGCCACTGCGCAACGGGCCGCAACGGGCCACTGCGCAACGGGCCACTGTTCAATGGGCCACTGTGCAACGGGCCACTGTTCAATGGGCCACTGCATCAGTGAATGAGATTATTGTAGACTGTAGTATTATTGCAGTAGTACTATAGACTGTAGTGTTACTGCAGTAGTACTATACACTGTAGTATTATACTATAGCAGTAGTACTGCAGTACTATAGACTGTAGTATTATTGCAGTAGTACTATAGACTGTAGTATTATTGCAGTAGTACTATAGACTGTAGTATTATTGCAGTAGTACTATAGACTGTAGTATTATTGCAGTAGTACTATAGACTGTAGTATTATTGCAGTAGTACTATAGACTGTAGTGTTACTGCAGTAGTACTATACACTGTAGTATTATTGCAGTAGTACTATAGACTGCAGTATTATTGCAGTAGTACTATAGACTGTAGTATTATTGCAGTAGTACTATAGACTGTAGTATTATTGCAGTAGTACTATAGACTGCAGTATTATTGCAGTAGTACTATAGACTGTAGTATTATTGCAGTAGTACTATAGACTGTAGTGTTACTGCAGTAGTACTATAGACTGTAGTGTTATTGCAGTAGTACTATAGACTGTAGTATTATTGCAGTAGTACTATAAACTGTAGTATCATTGCAGTAGTACTATAGACTGTAGTGTCATTGAAGTAGTACTATAGACTGTAGTGTTACTGCAGTGGTACTATAGACTGTAGTATTATTGCAGTAGTACTATAGACTGTAGTATCGTTGTACTTGGTTTTAAAGTCACACTGCGTGACCTTTGTGGTGGAGGGTCCTTTAGACTTTAGCACATTTCCTCTTATGTTCCACAGTGCGACATTAAACTGAAGATCTTTCATGTTTTTCTGGATTGTAACAAAACAAATCTATCTCCATGGAGACGAGCGATCCCAGAGAGCAGAAGTGCTCCATTAGCATGCTTTTAATGGATGTATAAAGACGTGTCTGCTGGTTCTGGTGTTGGACCTGAAACAGGACCTGGCCTCAGGTTTTTGTTCTAAATCCAAATGAAAATGATTTTTGTGGGAGAGCAGCCTGAGGATAATTGGGCCGGTCTGTTCAAAGTGTGAGAGTGACTCAGGGCCATTACTTTAAAAGAACAATGAGAGGTCTTTTTTTTTTTTTTATGCTTTTGTTGTTTGTGGGATTCATTTAAAATCTGACATTTATAAAAATGTTTATTGCTCTGTAGAATGTGTCACCTTTTAACAAAGAGCATTTTAGACTTTTAGATTTAATGAGCTTGTTTCACAAATGTATGTTTTAAAGTAAAAAGAATGTAAAAAATAAAGGAAGAGATCGTCTGCTCTGCTTCTTTGGTCCTTGTGGCAGAGTTAATGACAGAGAAATGAGATGAAACTGCAGGGTGACCACACAGGCCTCGTTTCATCTGTGAGGAGCCGTTTGTCACAGTGATTCTGTACGGCTCAAAAACTCCTCAGCACCACTTCATCTAACCCCCGTCTGACTTCAGCTGTCATCAGGTGATTCAAATGTGCGGCTGGATCTTACACAGGATAAAAAGGTTCAGTAAAAGTGACCACTTCACGACTTCAGCTTCAGTGAAGTGTTACACAAAATGGACGTCAAACGCAGATGTCTGTTCCACAGGACTGAATCAGTCTGATCTCCTTTAGTGCTTTGCTCAGTGACTGTGATGTTTTTTAGTCCCTGTGATATTTTTGTCCTGTCTAAGCAGCTATATTTGTTTTGATATGGGCAGACCATGCATGCCCCTGATTGGCTAATCCACCTGTCAATCACGCCCATCTGAACTCTGAAATGAACCAGCTGCCTCTTCATGAAGTATTGAAGAAGACAGAAAACAGTGAAAATATCTGATTATTACAGTTTTCAAATCAGACGGCACCTGGTACAGATGAAGACTCCTGATCTCACCAGCAGGGGGCTCCGCGTGTAGACTGTATCAGATAGAAAAGTGTCCTCTTCCCAGAAACAGCACAGATCTGACAGATTGGATTCACAAATGAAAACACCATGTTTTAGTCCTCACTCCCCATCTGCCGCTCAGTGTTTCTGCAGAGACTGAACAGAGGCTTCTGTTTGGTCCCTTTGGTTTCACATGACACTTCAGTTTTTCATATGTGACACTTCTGAATAATTCACGGGAGGATGCACACGACTGGACCTTGTGCAACGCTGCATCTCGAGCCGTCCGTTTATTTACTAATTATTACTAAATCACTTTTTTTTGTTTCTCTGGACAGTTTTATTGTTACATCATGAGACTTGTTCTATTCAACAGTTTGAGTTTAGCAGCTCACAAACATCTCAGAAAAACACAACCAGGCAAAAGTCTGGACACATTTTTTATTCAGGTAAATAACTGTAATCATTTTTTAATATTTAATTTTCAAATCCTCTAAGTCTCCGTCCTTTGTGTTGTCAAAAAAGTTGTAATATTATTTGAAAGTGATTTAATCTTTTTTCTTTATTACATAATTCCATATATCTTACTTCTTATATATTAAGTCTTGAATGAGACGGCGTGTCCAGACTTTTGTGTCTCTGGTGAAAGTTCTTCTGTTATTCGTTTCCTGTGGGTTTAAACACTTCTGTGGTTCTGTCTGACAGTGACACCTGTGGAAAGACACACTGCATGAATAAATAACACAGTGAAGTAACTGGGTCGGCTCTGGTCCTCTTTGGCCCTGGTCCTCTTTGCCTCTGGTCCTCTTTGGCTCTGGTCCTCTTTGGCTCTGGTCCTCTTTGGCTCTGGTCCTCTTCGGCTCTGGTCCTCTTTGGCCCTGGTCCTCTTCGGCTCTGGTCCTCTTCGGCCCTGGTCCTCTTTGGCCCTGGTCCTCTTTGGCCCTGGTCCTCTTTGGCCCTGGTCCTCTTTGGCCCTGGTCCTCTTTGGCCCTGGTCCTCTTTCTGGTCCTCTTTGGTCCTCTTTGGCTCTGGTCCTCTTTGCCTCTGGTCCTCTTTGCCTCTGGTCCTCTTTGCCTCTGGTCCTCTTTGCCTCTGGTCCTCTTCGGCTCTGGTTGGTCTCTTCGGCCTCTGGTCCTCTTTGCCTCTGGTCCTCTTCAGGCTCTGGTCTCTTCTGCCTCTCTACAGAGTTGCCTCTGTTGTTTGTTCTTTCATTCTTGTCTTGGGCAGACTTTGTTCAGGTCTGATGACGCCGTCCTCCTGGGAGCAGCACATCTCCACTCTGAGAATCACAAGTCTTTTGGCCCAAATCAAGGTTACTTTTCTGGGCCTTGTCCCTCTGTGACCACAGAGCCAGGAGGAGGAGCTGAAGAGGAGGAGGAGGAGGAGCTGAAGAGGAGGAGGAGGAGCTGAAGAGGAGGAGGAGGAGCTGAGGAGGAGGAGGAGGAGGAGCTGAAGAGGAGGAGGAGGAGGAGGAGCTGAGGAGGAGGAGCTGAGGAGCTGAAGAAGGAGGAGGAGGAGGAGGAGGAGCTGAGGAGGAGAGAGGAGGAGGAGGAGCTGAGGAGGAGAGGAGGAGGAGGAGGAGGAGAGGATGCAATAAAATACCATGAGGTTACGCAATGAGAGAAGAGAGAAAGTGCAACACTGGAACAAACCGGAGCAAGAGAAAAGGCTGAAGGAGTGAAGTAAAAGTTTGAGGTGATGATAAGTGGCTCATGCATCTTTACCCAGCAGACACTGGGTTTACACCATAGACTATATATAAATGGACATAACTAACCTGCTAGCCACATTTCAAACAGGAAGTGATCATGGTGTACTTCCTGCTCCATCGACTCTGGCTCCAATTCACTTTCTGTGTAAAAACTGTGTCTCTCTCTGTCCCTGCTGCTGTCAGACTCATTTTGGTCTTAAATGTTCGTATTAACCCTCTACATGATCCTGGGGTTTTTATTTCACGTCTGTGTCTGTAAATCAACATATGAACATTAATAACAGACAAATCAGGCGTTTCATGCATTTTGAAAACTTGTTTTCGTTTGTACTGGGTCAGTTCTCCTGGTTTCCTGAATGTTTCAGCTGACACAAGGGATGGTGTTTTAAACAGTTTTAATTTTCATGTTTGCATTTATTTTTTATTCTTTTTGTCTCACGTCTGTCCACTCTGTCTCAGGTCTGTCCACTCTGTCTCAGGTCTGTCCACTCTGTCTCACGTCTGTCCACTCTGTCTCAGGTCTGTCCACTCTGTCTCAGCTCTGTCACTCTGTCTCTGTCTGTCCACGTCTGTCTGTCTACTCTGTCTCAGGTCTGTCCACTCTGCCTCTCAGTCCACTCTGCTCACGTCTGTCCACTGTCTCACGTCTGTCCACTCTGTCTCACGTCTGTCCACTCTGTCTCAGGTCTGTCCACTCTGCCTCAGGTCTGTCCACTCTGTCTCATGTCTGTCCACTCTGCCTCAGCTCTGTCCACTCTGTCTTACGTCTGTCCACTCTCTCAGGTCTGTCCACTCTGTCTCACGTCTGTCCACTCTGTCTCACGTCTGTCCACTCTGTCTCACGTCTGTCCACTCTGTCTCACGTCTGTCCACTCTGTCTCAGCTCTGTCCACTCTGTCTCAGGTCTGTCCACTCTGTCTCAGGTCTGTCCACTCTCTCACGTCCAGTTTGACCTTTATTTTCTGGTTTGGTTTTATCCAGTTTTAGTACAACTTTTATATCTTTGTGAAAACTGTTTTACTGTTTTATTTGATCATTTTTATTGTATCATTGCCGTCATCTTAAAGCCCTTTTGGTTCATTTCGTCTCTCACTTCCGCTGTATGTGATCCCTCATTATGCTTAAAAAACCCACTTCCAGCTGTGACGTGTGAACAGTGACCGTGGCCGCTGGTCTTTTGGACGTCCGTGTGCTGAGTCAGGACTGAGCTCGTGTTTCACTGTGGACGACAGAACAAAAGGTGGAGCAAAGAGTCGAGGTGGAGGCTCTGTGGGGTCATTCTAGGTGTGCTACAGCGCTAACACAGACTGATGCTAAATCCAGCCAAAAGCTCGACATCTCCTGCCACGGCCAGCTGACCACAGCCTGACACTTTCACCTCTCGGCCAATCAGCTCCCTCTCCCTCTCCGCTCCAACCAATCACACGTGTCCATCTCAAACGGGCAATTTCTGCACTTCAAACACTTTTCTACTCGTTTTCTACTTGTTTTTCTTTTTTTACTCGTTTCTACTTGTTTTTTATTCGTTTCTACTTGTTTCTACTTGTTTTTTTTATTCGTTTCTACTTGTTTCTTCTTGTTTTTTTTACTAATTTCTACTTGTTTCTACTTATTTTTTATTCGTTTCTACTTATTTTTTACTAATTTCTACTTGTTTTTAAAAAAAACCCAACTAATTTCTACTTGCTTCTACTTGGTTTTTTTTACACTTTTCTACTTGTTTTTAACCGTTTCTACTTGTTGTTTTTTTTACTCTTTTCTACTTGTTTTTTACTCATTTCTGCTTGTTTTTTTTTAACTCTTTCCTATTTGTTTTCTTTCTGTTTTGACCTGGTTCTTTCCAGGTTGTAAGTCTAATGGACACACTTCAGTTTGGGTAAATTGTACATCATCAGGGTTCACTGAACTCCACACTCGCACTAGACACTGGAGAGAAACATGGGAAGTAAAGGCTCTGTACCTGATTTTTACTGTCTTCAAATGTGAAAAACAGAACTATTTAATCTTAAACAGTTCACAGTGGTCCAAAGTTACTCCTCACACATTACAACACTTTATAATCAGACACAACAGACTTTTTTTGACCTGAGGAGCTGCTCAAATACACAGAAGTACATTAAATACAAGAATCAAGCCCGTCAACATAATTGTAATACTACAGAACAATATTAATGTCAAAATAACTGACAAAGACATTAAACTCTGTAACTTTAGCTCCAAACGTTTGAATGAAATGTTCTGTCCATGTTCTTGCCTCTATGATCCCTGAGAGCAAAGACACACGCCTGATCTCACACAGTGTCAGAGCTACGGGCCGGAGCTACGGGCCGGAGCTACGGGCCGGAGCTACGGGCCAGCGTTATGGGCCGGAGCTATGGACCAGCGCTCTGGGCCTCTCGTCCTCTTCACACTCCCCTGAACATTCACCCCCAGGTTTGAACATGAGCCCAGCAACAGCACTTCAGTCCAACTTAAACTCTTAAGTCACACTTTATTATTAGTCTGTAACATCTCCAAAGCTCAAAATGCTCTGTTCCACCTTGTGATGTCATGAAGTGGTAGTTTTCACATTAACAGCTCCTTTTACTTTTAGTTCATTAGAGATAAGTGGCTATTCCAGGACTGAAATGATCCAAATGATTCTAGAAATGAAGGAGTGTGAAGTTAAAAAACACAGTGGAGCACTTCCTGTATTACCACATGATGACATCACAAGGTGGAACAGAGTGTTTTCAGTTTGAGAGAAGAAATCAGCCTAAATATGCAGGGTTTGTGTGTTAAACATGTGAGAATGAGATGAGGAAACATTAGTTCAGTATAAATGGAGTCACATGGACGTTTAAAGACGCCACATTATTCTAAAGCTTCTGAACTTTTAACCAAATCACATTGTTCCCTGGTGAAACGTGCCTGGAGTTGTGTTTCGCTTCTTTCACACCTGTTTGATGATTCTTTGTTCAGTCCCTCTGAGCCCTGTAAAAACAGTTTTGAAAGTTCCATTTTTGTGATGTCAGACGTGAAAGGAAACTGCTCTGGCTCATTGTGATGTAAAAACAAACGGCAAACAAAATGGTGGCAGCAGGAATAGAAGAGATTTGTGTTAAATGAGGCAGAAATGTATAAAAAAACACACAAAAAACACACATCTCCTGCAGCATCCAGGAGCCATGCGTCAGTGAGAGGGTCAGAGGCAAGATATTTTAGTTTTAAATTGAAAATCCTCAACATTTTTGCACATTTTTTGTCCGGATATAACCTCTGTAAAATGAAGGACTCGCCATGTCTGAACGTCGAGTGTCTCTGTGCCCGACCCAGACTGTGTAAAGACGTGACTGAGTGAGTGTGACGTCACCACAGCTTCAGCTCCAAATGAAGCTCATCGAGGCTCGAGCAGGTGCAGAGTTCTGACCACGAGTATCATAGCAACCAAAGAGCCAATCAGGAGCGAGGATGTTGAAGGTCACGTCCCTTCCCGCTCACACCACTGGTTTAGCAGGGAGCAGGCACTTGGCAACGCTGTCAATCAAACCTGTTGCTAACGCTAACGGGAACGACCTCGGGGAAAGAAGGACCTGATTTGTCTTTTATTAATTCTATAGCGTCAGATGCTATCGCCGCCGATAGACTCGCGGTTGTGGACTTTTCATCACCGTAACTCCTCAACCAATCGTGCTTCATGTAAATTTAAATGGCGTCTCAAAGCAGAGGCATGAGGCTCTTTAAATATGTTACTGTCATTACCGTAATGTGCTTATGTCGCCATCGAAGGCGACCAAATCAGAGCGCAAAGCCGCCGGGATTCTCCCAGTCAGTTATTTGATGCATCAAAAAAAAAAGGATGGATAAAGTAAAATAGAGGAAAACCCAAAAAAAGGCAAAAGTACAGGCTGACACTTCCTTTAACATGATGTTTATGGCTAAAAAAAAGTCTAGGCGAGCTGTAATGGTCTGTGATGTGCTCAGTACTTAAAGAGTTAATGTTCATATGTTGATTTACATAAAACATAATAGTAAAAAAATAAAAAAACCCAGGATCATGTAGAGGGTTAATACGAACATTTAAGACCAAAATGACAAGTCTGACAGCAGCAGCTACAGAGAGAGAGGAGTGACGGTTTTTCAATTGAAAGTGAATTGGAGCCAGAGTTGATGGAGCAGGAAGTGTGCCCATGATCACTTCCTGTTTGGAACGTGGTGCTAGCAGGTTAGCTATGTCCATTTATATAAACAGTCTATGCTCTGTTCCCAGCTGAGACTCAACAGCCCTACAGCGTTCAGAGGAAAAGTTCTGTTTGGTAGTTTCAGAGGTTGTTTTTTTCTTTGCATTTTGGAGAATTATTGAGCTCTTTAAATATTTCACAAAGCTCGATTTCTCCTTTTCCCTCCTCGACGCGTTTTCAGGCTGAGTATAAACTAAAATGAGCCAGTTTCATCTCATTTTGTGTTAGATCTGCCCTCCCCCCGCTGGGCTCTGCTGCTTCAATAAAACTCCGCCGTGGTATTTTGGCACAATCGCACTTTTTTAAACGAGATGAGACTTAACTTTTGATTCCAAGCCTCTGTTGCAATGGTACTTCCACAGAGAGATGTTTTAATAGAGCAGAGGGGGATGGGCTGTGTGCAGCGTGGAGAGGAGGGTCTGAAGGTCCTGATTAAAGCCCTGACCAGCTCCAGTCTGGACCCGTGAGGCAGGGTCGACTGTCAGAGTGAGTGACACGCTTCTACATCTGTATTATCAGCCTCACATTCTACGTTTTAACAGGTTTTTTTTGTTGTTTGCAGCCGTCCAAACACATTCCTCACTTTCCCAACACATTTGTAACATTCTCATTACTCATCACATCACTGCTAAAACGGAGTAGTGCCAGTGTTACTCCAGGTTTGAGGATGTGATAAAAATGTGTTCCAACCACAGACTGAGGGAGTGTGACATCACCCACAGAATCCAGCTCCCATCTCATCGAGGCTCGAGCCATCCATCCATTTTCTTTCGTTTTATTCAGGGCCGGGTTGCGGAGGCAGCGGTTTCAGCAGAGCGGCCCAGACTTCCCTCTCCACACACTTCCTCCAGCTCTTCCAGGAGGATCCAAAGGTGTTCCTCCAGCTCTTTCAGGAGGATCCAAAGGTGTTCCTCCAGCTCTTTCAGGAGGATCCAAAGGTGTTCCTCCAGCTCTTTCAGGAGGATCTAAAGGTGTTCCTCCAGCTCTTCCAGGAGGATCTAAAAGGTGTTCCTCCAGCTCTTCCAGGAGGATCTAAAGGTGTTCCTCCAGCTCTTCCAGGAGGATCCTGAGGTGTTCCCAGGCCAGCTGAGAGACAGAGTCCCTCCAGTGTGTCCTGGGGAGGTGTCCAGGAGGCCTCCTGAACAGATGCCCAAGCCACCTCAGCTGCTCCTCTGTGTGGAGGAGCAGCGACTCCGAGCTCACTTCCTGTTCACTTCCATACTGAACAAACACACACACACATACTGAACACACTTCACAAATACACACACACATACTGAACACACGCAAACACACACAGGGCCTGTATAATGTAAATTGATGGAATATTACATTATTAACACAAACTACCTCAGTCAGCTGATGTTTCACAGATTTTCTTTCCTCGTTGAGTGACGGGAGGATCATCTCAGTGGGATTTCTGGCCTCTCTTGTTTCTTGTTTTGTGTAATCCTCTGCACATCAGGTGTTCAGCTGTTTCCACTCGGAGCAGTTCCTTCATGTGAGCATCAGTCAGAATGGACCGATGCTTTGATTTCACGTGTTTCAAGGTAGAAAACACAGACTCTTTTGAGTTTTTTTTTAATTATCTGGAGCCAAGGTTTCATCAGGTCACATCCACAAAACACTGTTTTAAAAACTGTCCTTCATTGTATGTTTTTTTTTAGCACAGACAGTGTTCACGACTTTACAGGACGCAGGTGTCAGTTTGTCTGTGCTGGTCTTTTTACTTTTCGTGGTGCTCAGTGGTTGTCATTTACATTTTTGCATCATCAGGGCCGGCTCTAGGTTTCAGGGGGCCCTAAGCTGAATTTGTCTCTGGGGCCCCTGACAGCGGGGCTCCTGGTTCAGCTGTTGGTGATTCACGTTTGACACATTAAGACTCTGCTCTCATCATCTTGATCCATTGTATTTGTGTTTATCTGACCAACATCAGACTAAAAACACCCAGAATGTCACAACGACCACAGCCACAAGAACAGAACACAAACATATGAGGGGGGTCAACATTTTAAAAATTCTAGACATTTTTTCTTCGTGTCTGGTGGATTTGAATGTGTTCCAGTGGGCTTCATATATTTACATTATAAAGGTTCTTGCACCGGTTTAAACACAGAGCTGCTCTCACCTCGGCCCGGCTCAAAAACACAGTAGATATTTTGCTACTATAGATATAAAACAATAATAATCTTGGGGTCCCTGTGCTGCGGGGCCCTAAGCAGCTGCTCAGTCTCCTGTGAACCGGCCCTGTGTATCGTCACAACTACAACTCGTGTTAGAGTAAAAGTAAATTTACTGATATGAAAAATTGATGCACATATTTCAGGGTCACACATATTTTTAGCCCATGTGAAGGTTCTTATGACACAAACCTCCTGGACGTGTCTGTCCTTTAACAACATCTCCAGGATTTATAGCTGCACAGTTTTAATATAATCCACCGGGACTTTCTCAGATGTGGTGTGTTTGGTCCTGATGCAAACTACAGCTCCACATCTGCACGTTCCTCTGTGTTTGAGTCCAGATCTTTGTTCTCGTGCACGTTTAGGGCAGCTGTCCCCTCGCCGCTGCCAAACGGAGCGACCCGGGACCTCCGGCTGTGACTCATCCTCAACCTTTGGAGTTATTAAAGCACCTTCCCTCCGACTCCACCGAGGTCTGCGAGCCGTGACAGACGAGCAGATGTCTGACCAAGATGGCGGCTAGGGGCAGCTGCACGACTCACAGTATATTCGCACTGGCAATACGCCTTTCTCCAGGGTAGTTACATGTCACGTCTGTGGAGAGGAGAGCCACTGCAGTAGTGAGTGTTTTTCAGGGTCTTTTGAGCGCTTGTAATTGAATAAATGCAAGACAGATTGGTTTAACGCCTGGCAAAGTGATTACATCTCCATGGAGACAAGCAGGTGGTAGACTCAGCAGAAAAGTTACAGAGTGCACCTTTAGTATCGTCCTTATGCATGATTAGCTTTACAGTTTAGCCATAAGTGTCCCGCACACCTCCCCTTTAATGTGACCTGAGACAATCTCTGTTCTTTAATGTCTGTGATGGAGGCAGGGCTGGTGCAGACTATAATCAGACTGAGCAGCTGCTTAGGGCCTCGAGGCCACTAGGGGGACCCCAAGAGCCCATGCATTTATATTAAAAATAATATATCATGTTTTATTGGGCACAGGGCTGGTGTGTTTACAGCAGCCTAAATATCTCTCTAAAACAATGACATTTGTTTTATATCTATAGTAACATATTTACAGCTGCCGACGTTTGTTTTTGAGTCGGGCCGAGGTTTTATTAAAGCAGATTTGGAGTTATTTTTATAAACACAAATCCAGTTGGTCAAAGTGATGAGAGTCAGAGTCAGAATGTGTCAAATGTGAATCAGCAGGAGGGGCCCCAGAGACAAATTCAGCTGAAATGTGGAGCCGGCCCTGTTTGTGATGATGATGATGAAGATGAAGTGACACATTTAAAGGAACATGTGATTAAAGCCTCTGTGATCAGACCAAACATGGAGCAGTGAGCGGGACCTCACAGAGACCTCACGGTGCAGACCTCACAGAGCAGACCTCACAGAGCAGACCTCACGGAGCAGACCTCACAGAGCAGACCTCACAGAGCAGACCTCACAGAGACCTCACAGAGACCTCACGGTGTAGACCTCATGGTGCAGACCTCACTATGCAGACCTCACAGAGCAGACTTCACGGTGCAGACCTCACAAAGCAGACCTCACTATGCAGACCTCACAGAGCAGACCTCACAGAGACCTCACAGAGCAGACCTCACAGAGCAGACCTCACAGAGACCTCACAGAGACCTCACAGTGCAGACCTCACGGTGCAGACCTCACTATGCAGACCTCACAGAGTAGACCTCACGGAGCAGACCTCACGGAGCAGAGCTCAAAGAGACCTCACTGTGCAGACCTCACTGTGCAGTCCTCACAGAGCAGACCTCACGGTGCAGACCTCAGAGAGTAGACCTCAGAGAGTAGACCTAACAGAGTAGACCTCACTATGCAGACCTCACAGAGTAGACCTCACAGAGTAGACCTCACTATGCAGACCTCACTATGCAGACCTCACTATGCAGACCTCACTATGCAGACCTCACTATGCAGACCTCACTATGCAGACCTCACAGAGTAGACCTCGCATAGCAGACCTCAGGGAGCGCGCGCCGTGACTCTCGTGCCCGGCTGTGACAGCGCGTGTGCGTGAGGGGGAGGGCCGTGCGCGCGCAGTACCAATAGGCGCAGCGCTGTGTAATTAAACCCTCAACGTGACCATCACAGCACCATCCCCCAGGTTTAAATCCACCCAGCTCCACTCCAGCGGCGCAGTCCCGTCATCAAACCCCGTCCGCCCCCGACACCGGCCCCGTCCCGTCCCGGAGAAGAACCGAGCGGAGAAGAGCCGAGCAGCGGAGAAGAGCCGAGCAGCAAAGAGCCGAGCAGCAGCCGAGAGCCGTCCACCCCAGCCCAGAGAGAGAGAGAGAGAGAGAGAGAGAGAGAACCACACTGCTGCAGCACCAGAGACAGAGACAACAGCAGAGACCATGGTTTACGAGCCGCTGTGACCGAGGAGCAGATACAGGAGCAGTGCAGTCTGTGCAGTCAGCCACAGGAGCAGCAGGAGCAGCAGGAGCAGCAGGAGCAGCGCCACATCGCCCCGGTCGCTTTTTGTTTCATTAAAGCGGAACACGTCCCTAAAGCTCCGCGCTTCAGGCTCCTCTCCCCGCGCCTCGGAGCAGGCTGGTCCTCTGTCCTCTGTCCTCTGTGGGTAAGACGCGGAGTTTCTGTCTCATTTTGCGCATCGTCCGAGACTCATCTTCATGTTTTTGTGTATTTTGTGTAAATGCTGGTCTGCTCCGCGCAGCACACGCCTCTTTACGCGTCTCTGTGCAGCTCTTCACGTTTATGTTTCTGTTTGTGGTGTAAAAGGTGGAAGTGTGACCAAAGCACTGCCATGTTTGTGTTTTTATGAATGGTTCTGCAGGACCAGAGGAGCCTCTGCTGCTCTCGTGTCTGCCCTGAGCCCCTCCAGAGCCTCTGGTCTGTTAAGGACAGAACCAGCGGGACTGAGTGTGCTGTGAGAGTGATGTGAGAGTGATGTGAGAGTGATCTGAGAGTGATGTGAGAGTGATGTGTGTGTGATGTGGGAGTGATGTGAGTGTGCTGTGAGAGTGATGTGAGTGTGCTGTGAGAGTGATGTGAGAGTGATGTGAGTGTGCTGGGAGAGTGATGTGAGAGTGATGTGAGTGTGCTGGGAGAGTGATGTGAGTGTGCTGTGAGAGTGATGTGAGAGTGATGTGAGTGTGATGTGAGTGTGATGTGAGAGTGATGTGAGAGTGATGTGAGAGTGATGTGAGTGTGATGTGAGAGTGATGTGAGAGTGATGTGAGAGTGATGTGAGAGTGATGTGTGTGTGATGTGGGAGTGATGTGTGTGTGCTGTGAGAGTGATGTGTGAGTGTGATGTGTGATGTGAGTGTGATGTGAGAGTGATGTGTGTGTGATGTGAGAGTGATGTGAGAGTGATGTGAGTGTGATGTGAGAGTGATGTGTGTGTGATGTGAGAGTGATGTGAGAGTGATGTGTGTGTGATGTGAGTGTGCTGTGAGAGTGATGTGAGTGTGCTGTGAGAGTGATGTGAGAGTGATGTGAGTGTGCTGTGAGAGTGATGTGAGTGTGCTGGGAGAGTGATGTGTGAGTGTGTGTGGAGAGTGATGTGGTGTGTGATGGGAGAGTGATGTGTGTGTGATGGGAGAGTGATGTGATTGTGTGATTGTGATGTGAGAGTGATGATGTGAGTGAGCTGTGAGAGTGATGTGATAGTGTGATGGGAGAGTGATGTGGGTGTGATGGGAGAGTGAGTGTGTGGGTGTGATGGGGAGTGTGATGTGAGAGTGATGTGAGAGTGATGTGAGAGTGATGTGATGTGATGTGTGATGTGAGAGTGATGTGAGTGTGATGTGAGAGTGATATGTGTGTGTGATGTGAGAGTGATGTGAGAGTGATGTGTGTGTGATGTGAGTGTGATGTGAGTGTGATGTGAGTGTGATGTGAGTGTGATGTGAGTGATGTGATGTGTGTGTGTGAGTGTGATGTGAGAGTGATGTGAGTGTGATGTGAGTGTGATGTGAGAGTGATGTGATGTGTGTGTGATGTGTGAGTGTGATGTGAGTGTGTGTGAGTGATGTGTGATGTGAGTGTGATGTGGGAGTGATGTGAGTGTGATGTGAGAGTGATGTGAGAGTGATGTGAATGTGATGTGAGTGTGATGTGAGAGTGATGTGTGATGTGAGAGTGATGTGAGTGTGATGTGAGTGTGATGTGAGAGTGATGTGAGAGTGATGTGAATGTGATGTGAGTGTGATGTGAGAGTGATGTGAGTGTGATGTGAGAGTGATGTGAGTGTGATGTGAGAGTGATGTGAGTGTGATGTGAGTGTGATGTGAGAGTGATGTGAGAGTGATGTGAGAGTGATGTGAGTGTGATGTGAGTGTGATGTGAGTGTGATGTGACAGTGATGTGACAGTGATGTGAGTGTGATGTGACAGTGATGTGACAGTGATGTGAGAGTGATGTGAGTGTGATGTGTGTGTGATGTGTGTGTGATGTGAGAGTGATGTGAGAGTGATGTGAGAGTGATGTGAGTGTGATGTGAGTGTGATGTGAGTGTGATGTGAGTGTGATGTGACAGTGATGTGACAGTGATGTGAGAGTGATGTGAGAGTGATGTGAGTGATATGAGTGTGATGGCATCTGGAGGAAACTGTCCCAGCCTCATCCGCTGCTTTAGAGGTGTAATTACTCTGACCTCCATGTTTTTTCTCTCTCCACCTTCATGTCTCTTGTTGTTGAGTTTGATTTTTACAGTAAACTCTTCCTCAGAGCAGCAGCTGTTTGGACCAGAGTCTCACAGAATATTTCCGTGTGATAAATTGACTTGTTTTTGGGCTGTAATTTATACTTATAGTTTTAAATGATGTAAAACATGATGCCTTGGTGTGCTCTTGAGTCTGGTGAGCTCCTCCTGCAGAGTCACATGATGCATATGTCATATGTGCATTACTGAAAAGGTTGACCATGAATAACAGAAATCCTCACCCTATAACCCAAGATAAAACAGAGAGTGTGCGGGTTATGAATGAGTGTGCATGCATGTGTGTGTGTGTATGTGTGTGTGTTTGTGTTCATGCGTGTGTCTGTGTGTGTGCATGTGTGTGTGTGTGTGTTTTGTGCGTGTGTCTGTGTGTGTGTGTGTGTCTGTGTGTGTGCATATGTGTGTGTGTGTTTGTGTGTGTGCATGCGTGTGTGTGTGTGCATATGTGTGTGTGTGTGTGCGTGTGAGTGTGTGTGTGCATATGTGTGTGTGTATGTGTGTGTGTTTGTGTGTGTCTGTGTGTGTGTGTGTCTGTGCGTGTGCATGTGTGTGTGTGTGTGTGTGTGTGTGTGTGTGTGTGTGTGCATGCATATGTGTGTGTGTCGGGTGTGTCGGTGTGTGTGTGTCAGTGTGTGTGCGTGTGAGTGTGTCAGTGTGTGTGCGTGTGAGTGTGTCTGTGTGTGTGCATGTGTGTGTGTGTGTGTGTGTGTGTGTGTGTGTGTGTGTGTGTGTGTGTGTGTGTATGTGTGTGTGTCCTGAAGGTGATTTTGGATATTTCTGTCATTGTGTGATAATTGGATAATTGAAGCTTTCCTAATGAACCCACCCTCCTCCACCGCCTCCACCCTCTTTCACCTCCTCCACCTCGTCCACCACCTCCACCCTCCTCCACCTCTCTGTCTGCTTTTGTCTTGTTTTAAAGTCCTGTTTGCGTTTCCTCTGTCAATGCTTTTATCTCATATTGATTGGCAGGACTAACACGGTGTTTTCAAAACCCCCCCCCCCCTCTTCTCCCCCTCTTCTCCTCCTCTTCTCCTCCCCTTCTCCTCCTCCTCTTCTCCTCCATCACTCCTGTCTTTGGGTCTTTTCCGTCTTTATCCTGGAGATAATGATCCGGGTGCAGTGGCTCCATCCCAAATGCCGCTGAGCTGCTGCACGACTCCTCGTTCTCCTCTGTGACTTAAAGGCCGTCTGTCAGAGGGATGAAGTGAAGAGGGAAAAAGTGTCTGTCAGACTGTGTCTTCTGAAAAGTTTTTCTAAAGTCGAAGTGCAGAGGTGCAGAGGTGCAGAGGTGCAGAGGTGGAGAGGTGAAGAGGTGTAGAGGTGTAGAGGTGTAGAAGTGCAGAGGTGTGAAGGTGGAGAGGTGGAGAGGTGTAGAGGTGGAGAGGTTTAGACGTGTAGAAGTGCAGAGGTGGAGAGGTGTAGAGGTGGAGAGGTGTAGAGGTGCAGAGGTGTAGAGGTGGAGAGGTTTGTAGAGGTGTAGAGGTGTAGAGGTGTAGAGGTGCAGAGGTGTAGAGGGTAGTGGAGTCAAGTTTAGGTGGAGGTTTACATGGGCAGTGTCATAGGAAACAGGCTGGGTTTATATGAACTGATGATACAAGAACCACAGCTCATCTGTGGAGTCTAAACTCTCTCACACAAGTACGAAAGCCTTGATTCATTTGTGTTTTTAATATTCAAGATTTTTTTAAAATCACAAAACTGTAAAATTGAGGATTATTATGAAACAGATTTACTCCTGATTTCACTCCTGATTTTACTCCTGATTTCACTCCTGACTTTACTCCTGATTTCACTCCTGATTTTATTCCTGATTTCACTCCTGACTTTACTCCTGATTTCACTCCTGACTTTACTCCTGATTTCACTCCTGACTTTACTCCTGATTTCACTCCTGACTTTACTCCTGATTTCACTCCTGATTTTACTCCTGATTTCACTCCTGACTTTACTCCTGAATTCACTCCTGACTTTACTCCTGATTTTACTCTTGATTTTATTCCTGACTTTGCTCCTGATTTTACTAGTGACTTTACTCCTGATTTCACTCCTGACTTTACTCCTGAATTCACTCCTGATTTTACTCCTGATTTCAGTCCTGATTTCACTCCTGACTTTACTCCTGATTTTACTAGTGACTTTACTCCTGACTTTACTCCTGATTTCACTCCCGACTTGACTCCTGATTTTACTAGTGACTTTACTCCTGATTTTACTCTTGATTTCACTCCTGACTTTACTCCTGATTTTACTAGTGACTTTACTCCTGACTTGACTCCTGATTTTAGTCGTGAGGTTCTTATTTGCAGGATTATTGTGCAACTACATAACTGACTCTGTAAAAAAAATCATTCCAATTTAAACTATTAAACTGAACGTCTGTGTTAAATAAAACGACGTGGAGTTGTCCCTGTGTGAAACACGAGTCGTCTCTGTCTTCAGTCAAACTCATTCAGTCAAACTTCTATGTCACATTTGATATAAGATAAGAAGCTCATTTTAAAGAAAGTTCTGTTACAGTCTCTCGCATAAACATTTATATTTTCATTCTAGTGTCAACACTGGTGTCACAAATCCAGCCTCAGTATCACAGCTGAATTAAATGTTCTTATCGTGACACTCGCCTGTGCCACTGCAGGACTGTATTGTAAAAACTTAACCCGATGCTGCTGTTAGCTTTAGCATCCTCCTGAAGACGGCGAGCACTAGTCTTACTGTTACATAAGGAGATAAATGAGAAGTGGAGCACTACTTACCCAGTCATGCAGGCTCCAATACGCACTTGTTTGCGTCAACACCGTGTAACCTGTGAGCAGAGCAGATCTACTGAGGAACAGAGGTTTAACCCGTGTGTTATGCACCTTCTGAATCAGACCTCTGTTTATTTTGTCCAGAGTAAAGGTTATTTATGGGGAAAATGCGTCAGTTTCGTGCTTGGCTTCTCAAAGTGCTTCTATTGATGACGACAGTGAGAAGAGTGAACGCTGCGGCGCTCGTATATCTGACCTTGGGCTTGTGGACGTTGGAAATTCCTGCCCTTGTCCCACAGGATATGTTAGCATAAGTGTTAGCATACCATCAACAGTCACTTTGCATTAGCCGTCCTCACTGTCACGAGGAGGCAGAGGACGAGAGAGAGGCCGTTCACCCTCCCGTCGTCTGCCGTTTAAATAATGCAGTAAAATAGATTCAAAAGCAGAAGTTTGAGTCTGGAGCTGTCCATGGTGCTGAAAACTCCACGTCACATGACACAAAGAAAAAAAGGAAAAGAAGAGAGTTATTCCTGGTTTTCAGCTTTCTGTTTAAAGGCGCCATTTTGAGGACTTTTCAAATTATATAATATTTAGTTTTAAATTGTTAATCGCTATGGAAACACTGCTACATTTCCATGACTCTGATAATCGAGGACTGAAGTTGGATGTGATTCTTTTTGCTGCTTTTTTGTGGCAAAGTGGGTTGAGCATTTGCCAAGAAACCACTGAGGCGCCCAGTTCAGAGCCTGAGCACATGCTTCCACTGTGCCTCTTGGCAAAACAAAATTGCACCATAAATATCTGGCAGTTTACACGGAGAAGGAAACGTTTCTGCTCAGATATTCTACCGAGGAGTTTAATGAGGTTCACACCAGGTTCATTATATTTATATTTGTCGTTATGGGTCATAATCATAGTCGTTCTAAATAGAAAATGTAAAAAAAATGCGTTGAGAGTTTAAGAGCTTTACATTATCACAAAAGTGTGCTCCTGTTCTGTCATATCACGGCATTCAGCACCAAGAGCGTCGGCTCCATCACAGTTTCATCTTGTGCCGATGTGAATCTGGACTCACTTTTAAGCTTTAATCCATGTTCTAATGTTTCCTCCTCAAAAACAGACCTGGAGTTGTGTTTTGTTTCATTATTACATGTTTGAGTGACACTTTATTATTAGTCTGTAACATCTCCAAAGCTACAAAACGCTCTGTTCCACCTTGTGATGTCATGAAGTGGTAGTTTTCAAGCTAACAGCTCCTTTTACCTTTAGTTCAGTGGAGATAAGTGGATATTCCAGAGCTGAAATGATCCAGATAATTCTAGTGAAGATGTGTGGAGTTTAAAAACACAGTGGAGCACTTCCTGTATTACCACATGATGTCATCACAAGGTGGAACAGAGTGTTTTCAGGTCTGTTTGAGATGAGGAAACAAGATTAGAACAGAGATCAGAGAATAGTGCATTATGGACTTTTAAATAGTGTAATATGGGCCCTTTAAGTGCAGCGAGGCTCAAACAGTAAAATCAGGATTTTCTTTTCTTTGTGTTATTTATTAAATTCATTTTCTATTTTACTTTATTGTATTTGGACCAAGACGATCGTTTCAACTTCAAGTGCTTGGTGCAAAAATTGACGTTTCTTTCGGACAAACAGAAAAAAAACAGAAAAACATCTGCCTCTTTCCCAAACGTCTGAGCACATCACTGTCCATCAGCGTTTCAAATCTAAACTCTTCGGACGTTCAGTCTGTGGAGCGTGTGTGATGTTTGTGGCGTTTGTGGCGTTTTGGACGTTTGTGGCGTGTGTGGTTCTATCTCCAGTGTCTGCTGCAAAAACATACACAGAGAAGACAGTACAGATACAATACTGGTATCGAAATGTTTGATGGATCAGATATCGGCTCAGTTAATCTCATTTTGGTCTGTGGTGTGACTGTTTTCTGCTGTGGAGGTGAGGTATTTATCATCTACACCAGGACTTCCACATCTTCTTTGACGCTGGGGCCCATTATAGATGAACTTTATTATATCATATGTGGGACGCTCGAGGTGGAACGTCCAGATCTACGACTGGACCCAGATTTAAGGTCAAGAATCACTGGTCCATCCAACATCACAATATCAAAATGATGCTTTGGAAGATTTGCTGAATATTGGGAGTAAAGTTGTATAGATGTGACGTTTTTTCAGATTTGGGTTTGATTTTACAGTTCAGCTATTTTCATGTGATACCGAAACATTTTCAGGCACATTTCAGTTTTATTGTAAAACTTTAATCTGACTCACTACTACTTTGTTCTTTATGTTTATCTGTCGTGGAGGAGCTGACGACCTGCAGGAGGTGACACCAGCTCTGTGTTTCTGTTCACGCTGTAATCCACCGAGGTCCATGATCAGACTGAGAGGGAGATCGCTCGACTCGGTGCTTTTTCAGTTAAAACAACCAAAGATTTGACTGATTGATTCCAGGAGATGTTCGATAAAGCTTAGCGCTCTAAGTCAATAAGCCGTTTGGTCTTTTCTCGTGTGTCTCTGCGGCAGGAAGTCTGGAGATTGGATCATGTTGAAATCAGTCAAGCAAAAGAGCAAAGCCACAAACACAAACATCAAACATCAACCGAACGCTGCACCTCCTCAAACGCTGCACCTCCTCAAACGCTGCACCTCCTCAAACGCTGCACCTCCTCAAACGCTGCACCTCTGTTCGGTTTATGACCAAGTTGCAGAGTTGTTTTTTACTTTTATGGAGCCAGTGTGAGCGAATCTTTAAAGACTTAGTGACATCTTTAAGGAGACTTATGAAAATTTAACTTTAATGAGCCTTAAATCTTGTTCTAATGGTGTTTGTCATAAACTTACCCCAAGTTTTAAGGCCTGTTTTCACCTTCCCCTATCCCCGCCCACATCTCACCTATCCCCGCCCACATCTCACCTATCCCCGCCCACATCCTTCTCCTTAGTTTCAGCATAAATAGAGACATGTTCTGCTGTTGCTGAGATGAAGAGGCCGTTCTGTTGTTCTGAACAGGGCGTCAATGGTCCCGTATAAATTATTAAGCTGTTTCAGATCAATACTGTGCTTTGCAATGAACATAATGTGAAATGAACTGATATTTGAAATTGTCAGGAGCTGTTGCCTTGAATTCTGATGCTGAAGTTTCACCATTGGCTGCAGTCCATGTGTGTGATCGATGAGCACTGCCCCCTTGTGGAGGCGGGTGTTTGTTGGCGCTGTTATTGGCACCGGGCTGACGGGTGTTGGATAAAACGCTGCTTTAGTTTGTTTCTTATATTGATTTCTGACCTCAGTGGTCCTCACTATATTAAGGAATACTGTCTTTTGTGGAGATGCACCGGGCCAGATTTTTCAGCTCCAATACCGGTATCAATACTTTGACCGATACCAGTGTAGAGATGGAAATGTCTCTTATTTTCTTAAAACACAGTTCACTTCAACTGTGTTATGTAACTGTTATTTCTTCTTCAAATAATTACAGTACTACTTCATATGATTAAAAGTTCAAACATTCTGAGATGTTTTGAGCCTAAATTAGCCTCTAAATGTTCTGATTACAACCAACTAAACGATAAAAGCTCATTTTCGAGTCATTTTGTAGGCTGAAACATGTTTTGTGCTGCTTTATATTCTATTGGGCTCATACTCAAAAGACTCTAGCCACAGTTTTACTTGGACAGTCGTGGTGTTGCTCCGCGGCGTCTGCACCTGGTCGTCTCCTCGGAGATGTTCATCTGCCAAAAGTCATTTTTGGTCTGAAGGAGCCGGTCTGAGCTCTGAGCTGCATCAGTGCTGCCTTGAGGGAGGAGCTACCCTCAGTCAACCCCGTTTTTACACCAGCTGAATAAATGCAAGAGCGACAGTTTCAACGCCAAACTGTGGAACCCTCCAGGCAAAGCATTAGCATCTCCATGACGACAAGCAGGTGGGAGGTCTGCCCATCAGAAAAGTGCTTAGAAATGTAACTCGTGTGCCTTTAAACTGCACGTACGAGTCCTCAGTTTAGAAGCTTTAATTATCTATTACACACGGAGTCACACTGAATATTTCATTTGCTTTGGCCCCAGTCGAACAGTAAAAGTCCATCCTCTCAGGAAACCAGGTCTTCTGCTGTCGTCTCCGCCTTATTGACTTGTACAAATTGGCGTCATTTGGCTCATCGTGGTCGTCCTTGAGCGACTGCCCTGTAATCCGACATGGCACCATAACAATATCATTGGTATATTCATAATTGGAGGCTCCGTCTGTGGGAATCACATCAGGAGACACTGGTCTGGAATAATGTGACAGAAGTGGCATACGACTCCTCTCTTTGTAGTCTGCAATAAAAATAACTCTGGCTTTTACAAACTGGGTCAGGACAAAAACACAAAGGACTTTCACGTCGGGCTGAAACATTTGTGATACAGATACAAACGATGTGGACGATATATTGAACCGATATTTGCACGTTTTAGCGTATCAGCTATCGGCCTTACATTTCCCCCAGAACCGATATTTGGTTTCCGTTCAACAATAACTAAGATTCATTTAGTCCAAAGAGAAAACTGCACAAAACTTCAGTGAAAACAGGGCGGTGGGCGGGTTTGGATTGAGTTTAAATGATAAACTTTGGGCGAGATAATCCTACATATCGGCCAAAAATATCAGCATCGGTTTCTCTGGATTCTTAAAGAAATCGGTATCGGTATCGACCATGAAAGAACCGTATTGTTTGATCTGATAAAAGCAACGAAAGAGAAAAAGCCCAGGTCACTTCTGCTGGTTTGTGCAGAGCTGAGGGTGAGTTTTTAATACAGTTTAGTTATGTATTTTGGCCAAGATCGTCTCATTTGGCTCAAAAAATCAACAGAACATATCGGCCGTAGGTTTCTTTGGATTCTAAAAAGTCAATATCGGTCATGAAAACCTTATATCGGCCGATCTCTAATCTAAAAGCAGTGGAAGAGAAAAAGCCCAGGTGACTTCTGCTGTTTTGTGCAGGGCTGTGGGTGAGTTTGTAATACATTTTAATTAGATACTTTGGGAGAGATCATCTAAATTGGCTTAAAAATATCAGTATAACATAACAGCTGTTGGTTTCTCTGGATTATTAAACAAACAGCATCGGTATCATCTATGAAAACCTCCAAATCAGTCGATCTCTAACCTGATAAAAGCAGTGGAAGAGGATAAACCAGGTGAGCGTCTTTTTCTGTGGACTTTAGACTCTCAAAGGGCAGGCGATTACTCCCGGAGCCGAGTCTGTGGTTGGACTAATGAAGTCAAAGGGTGAGAAAATTCAAAATGAGGAGACGCTTTGGGCCAGTGTGAGGAGAAAACACTCGGCTCCATCTAAACCAGCCTGAAGATGGTATCTCCAAACGCTCGCAGCTCCACAGACGTGTTTATCGCGAGCTCACACGTCCACACTCCAACAGATCTGTCAGAATCTGCTCCGCCGTTTCAATATGCTTTGTCTTTGTTTCGCCTTTGTTTCAAGCCGGTTGCACTTTAGTGTCTTTGTGGCTATGTGTCTGCTTAAAAGGCTGGGGAGATTAGAGGGAGCATAATTAGTCCCTTTCCACAGAGCCGCTCGGCTGGATTCAAAATACTTTCAAAGACGAGACTGAAATCCCATAGTAACAAAAATAGAGGCTGTTTATGTCCTGGTTTAAGTTCTTAGATGGATGTTCAGTTGTACAGAAGTTGATGTAAAATGTGTTGAATATTCGTTGTACACAGCCTGTGCTATAATTTTGTACTTTCAGTTTTGTCTCATGTTTGAAAGTTTAATTTTGTATTTAGTTTTTACATTCATTTTGTTGTTTTATGTGTTTTTGTCTGATTCCCAGAGTCGTAGGGTTGTCAAAGGTATAAAAATGCGATACTCATTGATACTAAAGTGAATATTGAAAGTATTGTTTGAGCAGGTATCGATACTGCAAAAGAAACTAAACACATTAATAAGACAAAATTTGAGCTTTCCAGTTTTAGTGATTTTGAGCTTTGTTACTATCATTTTGCATCTGCACTATTACCAAAAATTTGCAGTATTTTTATCTTCACTGTGGTCACGTAATCGGTATCAAGTATTGAGCGAATTCCTTAGTATCGAAATCGAGTTTCAAATGTTAGAATTGTGACAAAACTATTTCCTCGTACTTGCAGGATATGTTTAAATATAACAGCCGCATGTTTATTTTTGAGCGATTCTTTTGAACCAATATCAATTAATAAAGTAAGTTTTCCCGTTAACTTTGACCTCTGATCTGGGGATTGAACCATTGCGAGATAGGGCCACTCGAGCAGTTTAACATCGTGAAATCAGGCCACTTTGTGCTGCTCAAATCTCTCAAATATAGACAGCTTTTATTAATAACATTCATGGAGAATATCCCACTGTTGTTTTACATTCATCACTGCTGTTTTTACCACAGACTCTTTATATAAATGGACATAGCCAACCTGCTAGCCGCCGCGTTCCAAACAGGAAGTGATCATGGGCGCACTTCCTGCTCCATCGACTCTGGCTCCAATTCACTTTACATTGAAAAATTAACCCACTCTACATGATCCTGGGGTTTTTATTTCACTATTGTGTCTGTAAATCAAGATATGAACATTAATAACAGACAAATCAGGTACTTCTTTCCCCAAGGTCGCTCCTGCTAGCGTTAGCAACAGGTTTGATTGTGGACAGGAAGGGGCGTTACCTTCACCAGCTTCGCTCCTGATTGGCTCTTTGGTTGCTATGATACTCGTGGTCAGAATTCCAAATATAGAACCCAGCTCCAAATTGTCCCTATACCTGCTCCAGCCTCGATGAGCTTCATCTGGAGCTGAATTCTTACTCCACTTCTTTATACAGTCTGTACTTTTCACACTCATATAATTTCTTTCTTGTCTCTTCGAGGTGGGCCCCATGTTTTCCCCGAATATGGCAGATTTTATGGAAGAATAGCTGCCACCTGAGGTCAGGCAGCAGAAAGAGACTGGAGCTGGATGTTTTTGTCGCACTGAGATGGAGATAAAATGTTTCCCATGTAAAAATGATCAGCTTTTTGGTACAGCGACAGCATCAATTAAGTTATTAGGCTTCACATGCTTCAGCCGCCAGCAGCCTTTTCGCAGGGCCTCTCCGGGCGAAAGCAGAGGGCCAATCAGAAATAGAAAAATCGATCTGGCGCCGGCGAGCTTGGATGCATTTACAAGCAGCTGTAATGATGCGAGCTCCAGGTGCTGGTGCAATCACACAGTAACCCCTCACAGAGCTCAGGGTGAAACCACGGCATTAGTCTGGAGACGCTGCTCTATCAGCTCAACACGACGAAATGACTTCCCCATCACACGAGCTCTGAACACGTCCTCACAACTCCCCCCTCAAACGCTCTGAACATGTCCTCACAACTCCTCCGTCACGCACGCTCTAAACACGACAAAACGACTCCCCCCTCACACAAGCTCTGAACACGTCCTCACAACTCCCCCCTCAAACGCTCTGAACATGTCCTCACAACTCTCCCCCTCAAACGCTCTGAACATGTCCTCACAACTCAACCCTCACACACGCTCTGAACATGTCCTCACACAACTCCCCCCTCAAACGCTCTGAACACGTCCTCACAATTCCTCCCTCACACACGCTGTGAACATGACAAAACGACTCCCCCCTCAACGCTCTGAACACGTCCTCACAATTCCTCCCTCACACACACGCTCTGAACATGACAAAACGACTCCCCCCTCAAACGCTCTGAACACGTCCTCACAATTCCTCCCTCACACACGCGCTCTGAACATGACGAAACAACTCCCCTCACACGAGCTCTGAACATGTCCTCACAACTCCCCCTCAAACGCTCTGAACATGTCCTCACAACTCCCCCCCTCAAACGCTCTGAACATGTCCTCACAACTCAACCCTCACACATGCTCTGAACATGACAAAACGACTCCCCCCTCACACACGCTCTGAACACGTCCTCACAACTCCCCCCTCAAACGCTCTGAACATGTCCTCACAACTCCTCAACCCTCACACACGCTCTGAACATGACAAAACGACTCCCCCCTCACACACGCTCTGAACACGTCCTCACAACTCCCCCCTCAAACGCTCTGAACATGTCCTCACAACTCAACCCTCACACGAGCTCTGAACATGACAAAACGACTCCCCCCTCACACACGCTCTGAACACGTCCTCACAACTCAACTCCCTCACACGAGCTCTGAACATGTCCTCACAACTCCCCCCTCAAATGCTCTGACACGATGAAAAACTCCCTCCTCACACACGCTCTGAACACGACGAGAAAACTCCCCCCTCACACACACGCCCTGAACACGTCCTCACCAACTCAACCCTCACACGAGCTCTGAACATGTCCTCACAAACTCCCCCCTCACACACGCTCTGAACACGACGAAAAACCCCCCCCCCCACACACGCTCTGAACATGAGAAACAACTCCCCCCTCAAACGCTCTGAATACGTCCTCACAACTCCCCCCTCACACACGCTCTGAACACGACGAAACAAACTTCCCCCTCACACACGCTCTGAACATGACAAAAACGACTCCCCCCTCACACACGCTCTGAACACGTCCTCACAACTCAACTCTCACACATGCTCTGACACACGTCCTCACAACTCCCCCCTCACACACGCTCTGAACACGTCCTCACAACTCAACTCTCAAACACGCTCTGAAAAACATGTCCTCACAACTCAACCCTCACACACGCTCTGAACATGTCCTCACACCTCCCCCCTCACACGAGCTCTCTGAACATGTCCTCATAAACTCCCCCCTCACACACACTCTGAACACAGCGAAACAACCCCCCCCCCCCCTCACACGAGCTCTGAACACAATGAAAACACAGGACCAAACGGGGACAAAACTGAAAAATGGTAGAACAATTTGAAATGTAATTGTTTAATTAATAAGTCTTTTTGTGTTGTACATTAAAGAGATTTGGAATGAAAGAGCCCAGCATCATATAAGTATAGAATTACCACTAGAAGAGATAAAAATATCCTGTGTACCTGCCATAGTGGCCAAATCAATACTGTGTCCCTGCTTCGTTCAATAGGATGCTGCATATAAGTGATCATGTGACTCAAACATGATATTAGCATCTTTCTGTGCAAAATTATTACCAGTTGACTTGACCAGTGCACTTTCCAGAACATAGACTGTATAAAGAAGTGGACTAACCGCAGCTACAGCGCCCAATCTGGAGCAATTTGGAATTATGACCACGAGTATCATAGCAACCAAAGAGCCAATCATGAGCGAGGCTGTTGAAGGTAACTCCCCTTCCCATAAACTCAAAATTAAAAAAAACCAAAAAACAAAAACAAAAAAAACCCAAAGAACTCAAAATAAAAAAAAAAAAAAAAAAAAATTAAACTCAAAACAACAACAAAAAAACTTAAAATAACAAAAAAAAAATCTAAATAAACTCAAAATAACTAAAATAAAAACATTTAATACGAACATTTAAGACCAAAATGAGTCTGACAGCAGCAGTTACAGAGAGAGAGACACAGTTTTTACACAGAAAGTGAATTGGAGCCAGAGTCGATGGAGCAGGAAGTGCGTCCATGATCACTTCCTGTTTGAAACGTGGCTAGCAGGTTAGTTATGTCCATTTATATATAGTCTATGGTGTGCAAACCCAGTGTCTGCTGAAGATGTAAAGATGCATGAGTCACTCACCGTCACCTCAAACTTTTACTTAACTCCTTCAGCCTTTTCATATGAACATTAATAACAGACAAATCAGGCGCCTTCTTTCCCTGAGGTCGGTTTGATTGACAGAGTTGCTAAGGAAAGTGCGTTAGGAGCTTCATTTGGAGCTGAAGCTGTGGTGACGTCACACTCACTCAGTCACATCTTTAAACATGTCTGTGGTGGAAGTGCATTTACTGTTTTTTACTTTTCTGTCACGTTTTCATTCAAACATGAGCTCAACTTGGTCTCTCCATTTGTCAATAATATGGACCAATTTTGCATCACAGCTTCAGGGTGAGTTTAAGTGGTGCTGTGGGGTCAGTGTGGGGTCAGTGTGGGGTCAGGGTGGGGTCAGTGTCGCGTCAGCCATGTTTGTGTCTGCCGACCCACCGCAGAGAGCTGATTTACGTTGTTGTGCTGAGACCACAGTGTGAAGAGAAGCGTCCTGCAGCAGGTCCACGGCTGAGACTCTGCAGTGGGAGAGATCTGACCGAACCCCGGAGCCTCCGACACAGACGCATTAATACTTTTATTACGCCACGCTCCAAAAACACCATCACGAAGTTCAGACTTTAAAACATCCGCCTTTCCACCAGCTGTAAGAGTGAGCTTATATTAAACAGACCTGACCTACACCGAAACGATAAAGCCAAGACTAAAGATAAAACAGCATTGTTCATTTAACTGGATAAACCTGTCACAATAATCACTGTGTCGACTTAAAGTTCAGTAAATGAAAGATGGAGCAGTTTTTTGGTGTCAGTCAGTGTAGATTTGCTTTATGCTTGTGAGGCGACAGCGGCTCAGTTGGTAGAGTGCTTGTTTGTACATTTTTGGTTATTTTTTTGCAACGTGCTGACTGAAATATGCAACGTGGTGACTGAAATAGGCTGAAATATGAACTTATAGATACAAACCTATTCCTTTTCTTTACCAGGAGTGACTGGAGATTGACCGATATCTCGAGTTGAGTTTTTAGCGCATCGATTGTCGGCCTTAAATCTCTTGTTTTAATCCAAAGAGACAGTGACTACATCTCTCTTATAGGTTTGGGGTAAAAAGGGCTTGAGAGGGGAGTTTATAGCAAATTTAACTCGCATCATTTGGGAAAATAATCAAAATCTGCCTAAAAATATTGTCAGATCTTATCGGTTTCTCTGAATTCTAAACAATCGGCAACGGCCATGAATAATCCCACATCAGTCGATCACCAGCAGCTCATCAGGTTGTTCCACATTTCTTTACTTTCTTACGTTGTTTTGGCTCTAGAGGAAGATCTATGGTGGATTTCCTTGGTAATGACTGTTTTTTTTGACGTCCTCCTTCTTGAACTCTGCAGAACCAGAACACTTGAGCAGTTTGCATTTTCAAATCTAGTTTCCTACCATGTCTCTGCACCAGTATTTTCCCAGTTCGATGACACATTTTTTTATGCAATTTCCTGCAGCCGCTGACACAAAAAACAAAAACAAAAAAAACCTGAAACTTTCTAATATCACAGGCAATCGAGAATCCTTTTGTATCTGAGCGAAGAGTCCTGACATTTCTGGGCTTAAACCAGAGAACTGGGCTTTGAACATTGTCCTTTTCTTCCTCGGTGAGACTCGGATGTGCGTCTGTGTTTCAGGAGAGTAATGAGGTCGCCCCCTGCCTGTGGCTTATGGGGCTGATTAGACGAGATACTTTAAAAATCTGGCAGCAGAGATTCTCCCCCTCTTTTCTCATCTCTGATCTGATTTATTTTTCAGTTTTTCAATCAAAAATAAAAACTTGATGTGCATCTCTAAATAATTCTGTCTGTAGTGGAGCAAACAAAACCGTGTTTTCGATCGCATTTCTCGCTGGAGATTTTGATGTTATTTTTCTACAAAACAAAATGCAAAAATACAGATGTCAAAACTAGCCGTTCAAAGACCAGTAAGACTTCACAGAATGTATTAGAGAACTGCTGACATCTCTGTAGCTTCACTTCTACGGGTCCCAGTCATTTTGTTCTGTTTTCATCACAGACTCTGGATCAGGGGTCAACACACTTTTGAAACTGAGCTTCATGGCACTGAGTTGTACGAAGTTTGATCTGCTCTTCTGAAATATCACGCGCTCGGTTTTGCCTTTAGTTCTACATGATTAACAATGATAAATGATAATCGTCTCTGTGAAGACACTGATCACGTTCATGATTTCTCACAATCAACAATGACAGAAGGTGGAAACAGACCAATATTCAGCAACTTTATTCATCTGAGTAATTGTTGAATTTTCAGATGACACTTACATCACCACATCTCAGAGGAAAAATGTCCCATTTTCACGAGTCACGGACAAACCTTTTTAACAAAACACAAACTATGTTGCAGCATTTTTCAAAACATTATCAATCATGTAAACTTAAAGAAAAATCAAATTACTTATTTTTAAATAAATCTCGGTTGCTTTTTGTGACTTTTTCGCCAGTGTCATGAAAAATGACTGTTGCCCAAAGCTGCCTTTAGCTCAGGGCTTTTTCTGCCCGTAGTGCGCCCCCTGGTGGGTAGTGCGCCCTCCTGGTGGGTAGTGCGCCCCCTGGTGGGTAGTGCGCCCCCTGGTGGGTAGTGCGCCTCCTGGTGGGTAGTGCGCCTCCTGGTGGGTAGTGCGCCCGTGGCGGGTAGTACACCTCCTGGTGGGCAGTGCGCCCCCTGGTGGGTTGTGCGCCTCCTGGTGGGTTGTAGTGCGCCTCCTGGTGGGTTGTGCGCCTCCTGGTGGGTAGTGCGCCCTCTGGTGGTTGTTTGCGTGGAGCTTTTGTGACGCATAGTGAAGTGTCTCTCCACATTGTGCCGCTTTTCCGTCGTCACAGTCGCTGCAGATGAGTCATGTGCAGGTTTTTTTTACAGTCGTAAACTGCCTTCAGCTCGTCTCCTCAGCGCTCGCTTCGCTTCGCTCTGGTTTTGTCACTTGCACAATACTGACCTTTGAACTGAGGAGTCAGAGTTCACCTTAACTTATCTAAATGTAACGTATAATGAACATATTTTTAAGATACTGTCATTTTTAAATGTATATAAATGTAAGATTGATTAAAAACATTTTAGATTCAGCTCATTAGTGAGTTGTGCTCTTTTTAGAACCGTTCTGTGGGCGACTCACGTGGGCCTTGGGGGTCACCTGCTGCCTGTAGGTTCTGCTCTAGATATAAATGGACATAAATGGCCACATAACCTACAGGCTCCTGGGGTTTTTATTTTGCTATTGTGTCTGTAAATCAAGATGTGAACATTAATAACAGACAAGTCAGGCTCCTTCTTTCCTTGAGGTCACTTCCGCTAGCGTTAGCAACAGCCGTGTGGGCAGGAAGGGGCGTTCCCTTCAACAGCGTCGCTCCGGATTGACTCTTTAGTTGCTGTGATACTTGCAGTCGGATTTCCAAATAGAGCCGACCACTGTGGGTGACGTCACACTCACTTAGTCCACTTCTTTACACAGACTGTGGTCTCTGCTCCTGCCAAACTTCAGAATCTGCTGTAAACACAATACATATTTATCAGGGGGATAGAGCTGCAAATGGAACCGGTGACAACCCCGAGCCTGGGAGCTTAGCGACCTGTCAGGACTCAGAGCGACTGCTGCGTCTGTCACCGCTTCTGTTCAGGAGGCGCCATGTCGTCTGGTTAAGGCGGCAGAGCTAAAAGAGTGGATCAAAGAAGTCAAAGGGAGCAGCGGTGGGGAGACGTGTACGCTGTCAAAAGTTTAGTCCCTTAAGATGTGCAGGTTATATCTGTAAAAGAAACGAACTGCACATCACGTCTACAGCTGAGGGGTAAAACATTCTTTCTCCATTTGTAAAACACATGTTCACCTATGTTCCACAGTGTATGCAATCCATTTATTTTAGCTTTGATTATTAGCTTCTTTTTTCAGACCAAGGTTTAGTCCATTTTCATCCCTGACACATCACGTGACCACTGTGAGGCGCTAGTGAGCTCCAAACAAACTAAACCTTGGTCTAGAAAAAGAGTCTTTTAAGATGAATAAACAGAAGATCGGATGAAGCTCGTTGGACTGTTTGCAAACTGCTTTTTCAGGTGTGAAGCCAGAAATGAGAGTTAAATGAGTTAAATTATGAGGTTCAAGCGTCACACAAAACACGAATGGATCATAAAAACAAAAAAAATGCAGAAATATATACACTTTATACTCTTGTTTGGGCGATTACACTTGACAGAAATGTGAGGACTGGGGCGAGAAGGCTTATACGGCCCTCCTCTAATAGAAATGAAACCTTTATAAATGAGATTTCTGATTTTTCTGATTCAATTCTGGGCCCCTAAGACTCTGAATGTGAAACACGACTTCAACAGTAAAACCATAAGATGCTCATGATGCGGCTTCAATAAAGTAAAGACAGTTACAGGTCAGTTTGGAGACTGTTGTTCTGTTCTCTTCGGCGCTTTTCCTGAATAATACTGTTTGACCAAAACGAAAAATATCAAATCTACACTGGACAAATCGTTGTAGGAGTGAAGACTTTGGCTGCTCGTCCAAGCCGCGGCTTGGACGAGCAGCCAAAGTCTTCAAAGACACTTCTTCAGTTGTGGTCTGATCACTGGACACAAATCGTTGTAGTGTTGAAGGAGGCACAACGAGGCCCTGACAGCTTCACTCTGTGTGAAATAAATCACCTGAAATTCTTCTGTCCTGAAACGTCTCTGGCAGCTGTTTGGATTTCTGCCATTTTCTTTTCTCAGCTCAGCGTGGCACAGTTGACATTTTACTCCGGGGTTCAGGAGTCACACTCGTGCAGTTGTTTTCCTCTGCTGTGAAAGAACGAAGAGAAAGAAAAGGAGGAGGAGAGAGGTTCAGAGCCCAGACAGTGAGGAGAGAGGTTCAGAGTCCAAAAAATGAGGAGAGAGGTTCAGAGTCCAAAAAATGAGGAGAGAGGTTCAGAGTCCAGACACTGAGGAGAGAGGTTCAGAGTCCAGACACTGAGGAGAGAGGTTCAGAGTCCAGACACTGAGAAGAGAGGTTCAGAGTCCAAAAAATGAGGAGAGAGGTTCAGAGTCCACACACTGAGGAGAGAGGTTCAGAGTCCAGACACTGAAGGGAGAGGTTCAGAGTCCAGACACTGAGGAGAGAAGTTCAGAGTCCAAAAAATGAGGAGAGAGGTTCAGAGCCTGACCTGTAGGACACTGAGGAGAGGGGTTCAGAGTCCAGACACTGAGGAGAGAGGTTCAGAGTCCAGACACTGAGGAGAGAGGTTCAGAGTCCAGACACTGAGGAGAGAGGTTCAGAGTCCAGACACTGAGGAGAGAGGTTCAGAGCCCAGACACTGAGGAGAGAGGTTCAGAGTCCAGACACTGCGGAGAGAGGTTCAGAGCCCAGACAGTGAGGAGAGAGGTTCAGAGCCTGGCCTGTAGGACACTGAGAGGAGCGAAGCAGCATAAAAGAAGGTCTACTGTGAGCGTGACTCTACTTGTCCACTCTGAAATCTAATCTAATCGTAGCCAACAGCTAGCCCCGCGCACACCATTAACGTACACGTCACAGCGCCGCACTGCATTATGGGAAAGCGTCATCAGACAGATCTTGCGGGGCGTCCATCTTTATGACATGATACGACGTGAAGGAAGAAACTCTCACAGTCACAGATCCATGTGGTATTTTTAGATTAGCTCTCGCTCTGTCACCAGCCCGAGTGTCAGAGACGTGGAACACAAAGGTCAACAGTAAATACACGTTACACAACAGACTGTATGTCACCTGCTCATTTATTTAGTGTGTACACCTCTGTGCGTCTTCAGCCGGGTGAGCACTGGCTCTTAGTGAATGTGTTGTCATTGTAGTGATCAGAATGAGAGGTGGAATTGACTCTAAAAGACAAAATATTATGTCCCAATCTAGTTTTTTTTGGGGGTAAAAAGAGAATAATAGAACACAACTATATCCAGGTATTTATGACAGTCATTTGTGTCCAGTACAGACGCTTCAAAGTACACGTCCCAACCAAGTGGACCAAGTGAGTGCGTGTGTACAGTCAAATGAAGCTCACTGAGGCTAGAGCATTTATAGGGACGATTTGGGCCCAGTTCTATTATTGAAAGTCCGACCGCGAGTATCTGAGTGAGGTTGTTGCAACGCTGTGAATCAAACCTGTTGCTAACACTAGCAGGAGCGACCTCGGGGAAAGAAGGTGCCTTTGAACGACAGACTGTGAGACTGAACTCAAATGAAGCTCATCTGAGACTAGACTCCACTCATATGAAGCTCATCGAGGCTAGAGCAGTTCTAGGGACCACGAGTGTATCATAGCAACCAAAGAGCCAATCAGGAGCGAGGCTGTTGAAGGTAACACCCCTTTCGCCCACACCACTGGTTTAGCAACACTGTCAATCAAACCTGTTGCTAACGCTAGCAGGAGCGACCTCGGGGAAAAGAAGACGTTTGATTTGTTGTTATTAACATATCTTGATTTACAGACACAATAGTGAAATAAAAACCCCAGGATCATGTAGAGGGTTAATACGAACATTTAAGACCAAAATGACGAGTCTGACAGCAGCAGTTACAGAGAGAGGGGACACAGGTTAAATTGGAGCCTGGATCCTGAAGTGCTCCCATGCTCACTTCCTTTGAAACGCTGCACCTAGCGGGTTAGCTATGTCCATTTATATAAGCAGTGTATGGTCAAAGCTGACTTAAATGTTCTCATACTCGCCGGTTTGTGCTCTCCTGCTCTGAATATCGTTCATTATGCTCCTCTTTGGACACTTGTCTGTGCACATGGACACACAGTAGTATATCATGAGCTACACTAAACGCTGCCAATTCTTTCATAAATGTGAGAACGAACCTCTTAGCACTCTGCCCTTTCCCTCACACGACTCTCCAACCCACCACGACCACTTTAACTCAAACTCAGCAATCCACATCTACATTCACACCAAGAGGATTTGAAGAGCCCCTCAGGACGACTATATCTTATGTAAATCCTGAACTGAACACAGCTCAAATGAACAAATGGCATACTGCAGGAAAAAGCCGAGGAGATGGAGGATAAAAATGGAAACTCACCAGGTCGTGACCTTGTTGTCATCTGGACAAGACTGATGCTTCTGTCGCCTCCATCTGCCTTTCACACCGCCCAATCCACAGAGCGCAGCCCCACAGCTCCGACCAGGAAACAAGGAGGCTTCACAATGCAATCATGTCAACAGAACGGGTCGGGCGTCAGATAGATTGGCTTTAAAGGAAATTGTATGGTACCAATCTGGAAATGCATACGGCCTGAGGAGTAGAGAAGGATATAGAAAGAGATTTGTTTCAATCTAAAGCAGCGCACTCGGAGCTGGTGGGTTTAAATTTGTGAAATAAATATGAACGAATGTGAACCGGAACTGCAGGTTATGAACAATAAGACTTAACGACGAGGGTGTGTCGCATTTTTATTTAAAATTTCACACACATGACCAAACTGTGTCCCTAGATACACAGTGAAACATTCAAATCAAACATCGATCTTGCAGATAACGATTATAATGCTGATTTATTCTTAATTATTACAAATACTGTGCATAATGGACAAGTATTTGTTTAGTTCACAACATGATCGTCCAATCAGAAAGCACGATGAGCCTCACATGACTCTCTCAGTTGCGTTGCCATTTCAAAACCGCTCTGGTCTCAATGGTCACTACTTGAACTCGAGCACCTGCAGCCGATCGTGAGTCAGTGCAGCGAGGCTCGTCACAATAACGAGCACTACATCAAATCTGAACTATATATGATCTTTATGGACTAATAATAATCTCACACATTTATGTCAAGATGGATCTCATGTAAACAGACTCGGTTTTAAAAAGTTTTGTCTGAGATGTGGAAATGATCGCTCTTTTAACAGGTAATGCTAAGGTTAGCGGCTAACACCTTTACACAGCACAGTTTTATTCATAATCAGGGTCAACAGTGAGATAAATCAGAGCTTGTGCTTCTTTCAGTCGTGTTGTGTCCCGTCTCTGTCTCTGTCCACTGCTGTTTTTCTGACTCTTGCAATGCATTGTGGGTTATATTGACCGGCCTACTCTTCAAGGCGCACTGTGGACAATTTTGAGTGCACATATTTTCACCAACTACACATTCAGACAGTATAAAAACGTGTAACCCTGTAAATAGCGCCCCCTGTAGGGTGAGTGTGGACATTCAGACACAGCCCATGTTTATTATAAGATCTTATTTGGCAGTTTTTGTTTTTAGCTCACGTAGGAAGAGTAAAAAGCGTAAAAAGAGTAAAAAGAGCACAGGGCGTTATGTAATCCGCCGCAGCTGTCCTCGTCCAAACCGCTTTATTCGGCTTTTTAATATATTTCATTTATTGCCTGACCTGAATTACCAAGTAATTGCCCTGGGCGCTCACTAAATGAAGCTGACGCTGTGACGATAATGATCTGTCTCTTGTGGGATGTGTCTCCCTGTGGTGCATGTTTTAGGCTCGTGATCGCTCCACATGCCCGGGAGTGGGATTTCGTCTTTTTTTGGGACATTTTGTACAGTGGTGCCGGGAGGACGCTCGCGTTTGGGACGTTAGCAACATCCCGATGCCTCGAAAGCCGTTTGCCCCAGAGACCAGGCTGTGTAAATACTGTCCTCGTTTTGTCCAAGTCCCCGCGGAGCTCAGGAAACAGCGCTGTGACCTTCTCCAGAGGCAACGTGATACGATCGGCTGGTTAGAAAGGAGCGAGCTGATTCTGTGAGGTGTTTGAGTTTACGGTATCTGTTACAACCCAAGTTAACGTAACCGGAAGACGCTTAACTCTTCAACCAGCCGAACGGACAAAGATGGACGCTGCCTGAATTTGGGGCATAAAGTTTATAGTTCAGCCATGTTGTAAAGAACTGACTCTCAAGACGTTTTACACAGAATACGCAAAAATGACTGGTTTTCTGAGTATCGCCAGATCTAAAACAAGTCTACACTGCAACAAAACATGGTCTAAAATGGCTCAGTTGGTCGAGTGTTTGTCCACTGATCTGAGGGTTGACAGTTCGAATCCCGCTCTCGACATAAACATCATTAGTAGCAGAGTTGGCGGTGCGATTCTCACAGATAAATGCTGTTGTTCTAGGAGTCAAAACGTTTGTCCGCTCGTCCACCCAAGTCCATTTGACAGATTTAAATTTCGTCTTTTAATAATAAAAACGTGACAATTTACCATTTACAATAAGACTAAAACACGTCTAAAGTGAGACTGCGCCACGATTAGGTAGGAGAAGAAAACATTCATAGTTTTGTCTCTAAATTAAACAAATATGAGTGATCATGGACGCGTTTCCGGCTCCATCGGGCTCATGCTATGTTAACCCGCTCTGCATGATCCTATTGTGTTTGTAAATCAAGATAAGATCATTAATAACGGGAGGGAAGGGGCGTTACCTTCAACAGCCTCACTCTGGATTGGCTCTTTGGTTGCTATGATACTATTATACTACTTTTCTTCTTTGGAAAATTATGAACATTGCATTAAATCACTGCTATAAGTTCACTGAAATATCCACCTTTTCAATTTTAACCCTTTATTCCCTAATTTAGGATCAGGGCCAAATTTGACCCATTGGGCTTGCTAATTTATCCAAAAAGAATATAAGAAGTACTTCTAGACATTCTGCAAGCTATTAATAAAAAGATTAACAAAAAAAACCCCACAATTTTACCAACCGCTGGTTTGCTGAGAAGACGATTTTTTTGGGTAGTTTTCCATCTTGTCACTACTTCTGGCTCATTTTAGTTCAATATTCATCCACTAGGTGTCTCTATGCAGGGGCCAGAAGTGGAACTCTGGGCTTTTGAAGTTACATTTGACATATTTTTTCTGTTTGTTTGTTCATTTTGGTTTCTCCAAGGTTTGAATATGGATTTCGGCTCAAAATTGGCCTCTGTAACTGCCACGATGAGCTTCATTTGTCGCACTCACTCCGTCACTTCTCGTGGTAGAGCTCTGACATTGTGAAATAAACACATTTACATTATGCACCTCAGTACTACTGGACTGACGTTGGATCAGAATCAGGAGCTGTAACAAAAGTCAAACGGATCAGATTTGACAGTAATCGCAGGTGCAGAGGAGCTTTGTCAGTTAAAGTTTGGATTAGAGTCAAACTGTCACATCTCTGGTTTCTAAAGCTGTTGTTGAGATCTCATGGTGCATTTATAGTGAGAGGCACAGCAGGACGTTACTCACAGCCATCGATTAGAATAAATAAAGATAGATGTGGGAGAAGCTGCACTTATGTCACGTCTTTGCCTGAGATCGAGAACAGACAGGGATCAGGAAAATGTGTCCTGACAACATCTGAAACAAAGACTCGACAAGCGGCTATTTGTGAAGAAAAGAGACAAATGAACTCGTCAAACATTAAACAAATATTACGGGTGAGAAATATAAAGAACCGGCTGTCAGGACACAGTCAGAGACACTGTTGGAGCCTTTGACCGTCCAACACCAGACTGAGAGCGGCAGCAAGGTGGGCGGAGCTAACAGGTTATTTTGAAGCATTAACTCAACCTTTCATCGAAAATCAAACTGAAATTGTAATTTGCATCTGATTTCATTATTTAAGCTCCTCCTCCGTACAGATAATGAAATAAATATTCTCTCTTTAATGCAGTTTGAGTCTAGACTGAAACCGCCTCTTCTCCCTGGTATTTAACAGCACACAGGACACACAGGTGTTTTATTGTTCTGTTCCACTTCCTTAATTATACAGTTGTTTTGTGTTGACTTTTATGTGAAGCATTTTGGTTCAGCTCAAGTTGTGTTAAATGTTATATACAGTTGTCCGTCACTATATCGCGGTTCACTTTTCACGGTCTCACTGTTTTGTGGATTTTTTTGTACAATTTTGCATGATGGGACTGTAGACCATTGTTTTCTGCGTCCTGATTGGCTAAGGGACTGTAGACCATTGTGTTCTGCGTCCTGATTGGCTGAGGGACTGTAGACCATTGTGTTCTGCGTCCTGATTGGCTGAGGGACTGTAGACCATTGTGTTCTGCGTCCTGATTGGCTGAGGGACTGTAGACCATTGTGTTCTGCGTCCTGATTGGCTGAGGGACTGTAGACCATTGTGTTCTGCGTCCTGATTGGCTGAGGGACTGTAGACCATTGTCCATCAGTCTCCTCCGTGTCTCCTGTACAGTACAGAATGTGTCAGACAAATTTACATAAATGTTGGATCAGTGTGACTCTGAAGTGCTGTATGTTTGCAAGTTTTCTCCCCGACAAAACCCACAATGTCGATGAAACGTTCTGCACCGACAAAGGCACCGACGAAGGTTTGAACTTTGAGAGTTTAAACAAGAGAGAAATGTGAGAAAATGTTAATATCTGTGTGAGAAAAGTGTATAAAGTGTGTGGTGAGAGGTTTTACAGCCAAGAAACATAGAGAATAATTGTAAAAAATAAACGAGGGCCCACTGTATAGGAATAAAATTGAACAGAACTGAATTGCCAGCCTGTTTTGACCCCTGAACATCTTTGAAAACACCTTTACTTTATATTGTTTGAGTTTCTTCATTTGTCTTGATGTTAATGCTCTTGCAGTGATCTAAAAAGAGACAAATCCGATCTTATTTATAATACTGCAGCCTCCTAACCCGTTCATCTCCACACTCACCGACACGTTTCTTTCATAAAGTCCTTTTGCAGTAGTTCGTCTGCAGTGACCCCACAGCCTGAACCGTACTTCACACAAAGTTTACTTCTGGCACTAGTGGGGGCAGGGTTCACGCGCTGCCAGCCGCCAGTGGCATTAGCCGGATGGAAAGATCTAGAGCAGCAGTACCGAGGGAACTGTGCAGAAGCCAAGCCCAGCCCAAGGCGTTTAGCAAAGATCAAGGCCTGCTCACAAACGACAAACTGACAAAGGAGAGCGCTGGGGAGGGGAGACGGAGGAGGCGTAGCCAATGAGAAAGAGACGAGCTAATTGAAAGGACAGGGAAGACGAGGGCTGCGCGTCCAGAGATCGATGACCGCAAAGTATAGACCTGAGTGTCCTTCACCTCTCCAGCGGCGATGGAAGCGGCGATGAAGCCTCCTTAGCCCTGGGGAACTCTCTGCATGTTATAGATCTGTTTAAAAGACAGAGCTAAAGCCTCTGTGTGGACGCATTCCTTCAGGGACGAGCTTGTTTCACTTCAGCTCAGGTCGATTTGAGCTGCGCCTGAACTGGAATCACTCAAAACTCTGGTCGTTTCAGAGCTGCTACAATAACGTGAAGATAGAACTAGTTTGCAGTTGTACAAAGTCACTCCTCACTCACCTTGTGCCTTCAGAACATCCTAGTTATTCACCACGATGAGTTTATGAGCAGCTTTCAGAGGCCAAAGTGGAATTTTACTGTCACCGTGATGCTAACAACAACTAGCATGCTCACACACACTTCCACATCATCAGGCAGTTCTTTATAATCAGATGCAGGTTGTGCTCAGAGCTGCTTAGAAAATGTGTCTGTACTGGAGCAAGACACTTTTTGTGAAAATTCAGTGCGTCTGTGTGTTGAGTAGATGTGTGTGTGAGTGTGTTCAGTGTGTGAGTGTGTTCAGTGTGTGTGTTGAGTATTTGTGTGTATGTGTAGTCGTTGTTATGGCTGTACACTCAGGACACACAAACATATCAGTGTTGAGTTGAAGTAATCTGTGTGTAATCCTCATGTATCTGTAGGATTACAAACAGATGCAGCTTTACTGTTTCTATAGACGACACTGACCTGAATGAACCCACAGTACAGAGAGTGTGTGGAGCAGAGAGTGTGGAGGAGAGTGTGGAGCAGAGTGTGGAGCAGAGTGTGGAGCAGAGTGTGGAGCAGAGTGTGGAGCAGAGAGTGGAGCAGAGAGTGGAGCAGAGTGTGGAGGAGAGAGTGGAGGAGAGAGTGGAGAGTGGAGAGAGTGTGGAGCAGAGTGTGGAGCAGAGTGTGGAGCAGAGCGTGGAGCAGAGCGTGGAGCAGAGTGTGGAGCAGAGAGTGGAGCAGAGTGTGGAGCAGAGTGTGGAGTGTGGAGCAGAGTGTGGAGGAGAGTGTGGAGCAGAGTGTGGAGGAGAGAGTGGAGCAGAGAGTGTGGAGGAGAGTGTGAGCAGAGTGTGTGGAGCAGAGTGTGTGGAGCAGAGAGTGGCGAGTGTGGAGAGTGTGGAGCAGAGTGTGGAGCAGAGTGTGGAGCAGAGAGAGTGTGGAGCAGAGAGTGTGGGAGGGTGGAGCAGAGAGTGGAGGAGTGGAGCAGAGTGTGTGTGTGGAGCAGAGCAGAGTGTGGAGCAGAGTGTGGAGTAGTGGAGCAGAGTGTGGAGAGCAGAGAGTGGAGCAGAGCAGAGTGTGGAGCAGAGTGTGTGGAGCAGAGAGTGGGAGCAGAGTGTGGAGCAGAGCAGAGTGTGGAGTGTGGAGAAGAGTGTGGAGGAGAGTGTGGAGGAGAGTGTGGAGGAGAGTGTGGAGGAGAGTGTGGAGGAGAGTGTGGAGAAGAGTGTGGAGGAGAGTGTGGAGGAGAGTGTGGAGGAGAGTGTGGAGGAGAGTGTGTGAGGAGAGAGTGTGGAGAAGAGTGTGGAGGAGAGTGTGGAGCAGAGTGTGGAGGAGAGTGTGGAGGAGAGTGTGGAGGAGAGTGTGGAGGAGAGTGTGGAGTCATTCACATTATGAAGAAAGAATTAGGCCGACGCAGCTTTCGATCAGACTCTTTTATAGTGAACACATCAGTTTACATGTGTTTATATAGAGTTATTATATAAACTAATCCTTAACATTCGAGTGAGGACTGAACATGAACCACAGACTTTATATAAATGGACAGAGCTAACCTGCTAGCCACAACGTTCCAAACAGGAAGTGATCGGGGCGCACTTCCTGCTCCATCGACTCTGGCTCCAATTGACTTCCTGTGTAAAAACTGTGTCCCCTCTCTCTGTAACTGCTGCTGTCAGACTCGTCATTTTGGTCTTAAATGTTTGTATTATATATTTTCATCAGCCTTTGTACATATATAACTACAGGCTACATGGCTCACTGACTGTAACTCGTCTGGTTTTGGTAAATCCGCACTCCTAAAATCCTCTTTTTTGAGCTGTGCAGAGTCTCTGATTTTAAACAAAGGAAAAGAACAAGTGTTAAACGGCGTCTCAGAGAACAAAAACAGCCCTGAAGACAGTTTATGCTTCTTTCATGAGCTGAGGCGGAAGTATCAGGGTCAAGTGTCTAAACGGGAGATAAACAGTGTGTGCTTTTGTGTGGCCCCTGGGAGCCTCTGTGTGTTCTGCTGCTGTTCTGCTGCTGTTCTGCTGCTCTTTTGTCGCTGCGGGCCAGTGGGCGGAGCCTGCGCGGCCCCAGACTCATGAGGCTCTATAGATTTTCATATTATTACGCTCAGGCTGGACTAGGATTACACCAGCTAAAGGTCAGAGCGGTGACTCTGCGGATCCTGACGCAGCAGCAGAAGAGCGGCTCATTACACTCCAGAGCGGCCCATCAGAGCGGCCCATCAGAGCGGCCCATCAGAGCGGCCCATCAGAGCGGCCCATTCCTCCAAACTTGGACTTTTTGCTGATTTCAGTGACAGACTGATTCACCCTCGCTGTGTGAAGGAGAGGTTCAGGTCTTTCCTCCCTGCTGCTGTCAGACTGTACAATGACACTGTTAACACTGAACATGTGTCATTCAACCATATTTAACCAAACCCATGTGCAATACTCAAGTCACCTTATCACTTTCACTTTGTATATCTATATGTATATATATGTGTATATTAGAGTTTTATTTTTGAGTCTATTTCTTAAATTATTTCTAACTATTTATCTATTACCCTGTTTCTTCTGTTCTCTATGTGTGCGGTGCAATGCTGGAATTTCCCCACTGTGGGACTAATAAAGGCTTATCTTATCTTCTTATCTTATCTTAATTTTTCATTTATCCCTGACGTCTCTGTTTGTTCGTTTGTTTGTCCCTTGCACAGTGATCACATTTTCAGTCTTTTCTTCAGTCGTTTTTTTTCATTTTCATCGGTTCATTGTAGCGCTGATACATAATTAAAAATTCAAAATGGCCAAACAGTAGATTTCAGTCGTGCTTTATTAACAGCGTCTGAAACTCAGAGAAAAACTGTTGTCCTGTTGTATTTATATCATTTAAATGGAGATGTTGAACCAAACAGTGAGAGTGGAGCTCGGAGGTCCAGGTTTACGGGGAAAAGGTGCAAACACATTTAGACAAAGCCACGACACTTATTGAAGGACTGTTGTGTTCTTTCTTTTCAAAGTCTCATGTCCTTCGGTTTGGACTCGGCCTGTAGTGACCTGCAGGTCTCTCTGTGTCGCTGTTATTTAAAGTTCAGACTCATGTTGTTTCTCTTTGGGTCTAAATTGAGTCCTTCACTGCGCTGTGGCTCCGCTCGGCTCCTGAAGAGCTCCTTTATCTGAAGAGGAGCTCCTTGACGCAGAGCGATGATGAAATAAGAAAGAACACTGAGTCTGGCAAGAAAAAGACAAGAAAAACAGAGATAAAGAATAAAAGATACACACGATGAGCCAGAGCCACGGCCATCGAGACGTGGCTCATGTTCTGTAAGAAAACACAAACTCCACACAGACAAAAGCCTCAGGACCAAACCTGAGCCACAGAGACAGAACAACTCTGATGTTTTACCCAGAATGCTCCTCTTCCACAGACAGGCCCCTCCCTCCACAAAAACGTCTGAATATAAAAGACTAAAGACTATTACGATTCTGGAACGAACAGTTTTTACATGGAGCCCACCTGTGTTTTATCATTTTATAATTTTACACTAAACTAAAAAGCCCAATTTGATCCGACAAATCCAGATAAAGACAAAATGTCTAATCTGCCAATATTAATATTCTACTATTTTAAACTCAGTGTTCAGTAAAACCACTGAACATTTAGATCCAAAAACTGAGAGAGCCACATTAGAGCCAAATCTGCTCCCCCTCTCCCTCTCTCTCTCTTTCTCTCCCTCTCCCCCTCGCTCCTCGTTGCTCCCTCTCTCTTTTTTTCCTCTCTCTCCCTTTCTCTCTCTCTCCATCCCTCTCTCTCCTTCTCTCTATCTCTTCTTTCCTCTCGCTTTCTTTTGCTCTCTCTCTCCCTCCCTCTCGCTCCCCCTCTCTCTCTTCTTTCCTCTCACTCTCCATTGCTCACTCTTTTCTTTCCTCTTGCTCCCTCTCTCTCTCTCATTCTCCCTCTCCCCCTCTGTTTCTCTCTCTCTTTTCTTTCCTCTCTCCCTCTTCTTTCCTTTCGCTCTCCATTGCTCTCTTCTTTCTTCTCACTCCCTCTCTCTCCCTCTCTCTCTCTCTCTCTCTTTCTTTCCTCTCGCTCCCCCTCTCTCTCTTCTTTCCTCTCACTCCCTCTCTCTCTCTTCTTTCCTCTCGCTCCCCCCTCTCTCTCTCTTCTTCCTCTCACTCCCTCTCTCTCTCTTCTTTCCTCTCGCTCCCTCTCTCTCTCTTTTCTTTCCTCTCTCTCTCCCTCTCTCTCTCTCTCTGCGTTCCTCTCCCTCTCTCTTTCGTCTTTCCTCTCGCTCCCTCTCTCTTCTTTCCTCTATCTCTCTTGTCTTTCCTCTCTCTCTCCCTCTCTCTCTCTTCGTTCCTTTCCCTCTCTCTTTCCTCTCCCTCTCTTTTCTTTCCTCTCTCTCTCTTGTCTTTCCTCTCGCTCTCATAAGCAGAAAATGAAGAGCTCAAGTTCCCTTTTGAAGCTCTCGCTGTGCAGACTGCACCGGGTCGAGCGGCACAGCTCACCTCACCCCCCCCCCCCCCCTCCCCCCACAGCCACAGCTCGCCCCCCCGCAGAGCTGCTCAGGCTGAGGCTGACTCCGGCCTTATGCCCAGACACACAAGTCTCTGTCAAAGCAACAACAACCGACACCAGAGCCTCGCAGCGTCGAGCGGGTCCACGTGTTGTGTTCACCATTAGCATCGTTAGCATTGTTAGCATCGTTAGCTAACATGTAGGATCGAGGAGTACACCATTTTGGGGGAAAAGTCTTAGATTTGTGACATGTGTAAAGTGTCATACTTAAGTACTTTTACTCACATACGATACTTAAGGATCCAAAGCCTGAAGCTCCGTCGGGCGATGGAACCTCCTCCGCCGTGTGACTCAGTCCTACCTGGACCTGGGCTCGTTTTCTATTTAAAACTCATCTAAAAAACATTATTCTCTGTTAAGATCGCGATGTATGTTGATAAAATAATGTTAAACTGGGGAAATGGCTCTGGCTCTGCGGCTCTTCTTATATTGACTCTCTCTGTGCTGGAGGAGGCCTCACTTTTACTTTACTTTAGCAGTGAAAACATCTGTGAGCAAATTTAATTTAACTTTGTGATTAAAAATGAAAGTGATGATTCTGTGGCTACGGACATGAGGGCTAAAGAGACATAAGAGGGCGCAGATGAGAGGGAGGAGCCTAAAGATGAGAGGGAGGAGCTTAAAGATGGTGCAGATGAGAGGGAGGAGCCTAAAGATGAGAGGGAGGAGCTTAAAGATGGTGCAGATGAGAGGGAGGAGCCTACAGATGAGAGGAAGGAGCCAAAAGATGAGAAGGAGGAGCCTAAAGATGAGAGGGAGGGGCCTAAAGATGAGAGGGAAGAGCCTAAAGATGAGAAGGAGGAGCCTAAAGATGAGAGGGAGGAGCTTAAAGATGGTGCAGATGAGAGGGAGGAGCCTACAGATGAGAGGAAGGAGCCAAAAGATGAGAAGGAGGGGCCTAAAGATGAGAGGGAAGAGCCTAAAGATGAGAAGGAGGAGCTGAAAGATGAGAGGGAGGAGCCTAACGATGAGAAGGAGGAGCCTAAGGATGAGAAGGAGGAGCCTAAAGATGAGAGGGGGGAGCCTAAGGATGAGAGGGAAGAGCCTAAAGATGAGAGGGAGGAGCCTAAAGATGAGAGGGTGGAGCCTAAAGATGAGAAGGAGGAGCCTAAAGATGAGAGGGAGGAGCCTAAAGATGAGAGGGTGGAGCCTAAAGATGAGAAGGAGGAGCATAAAGATGAGAGGGAGGAGCCTAAAGATGAGAGGGAGGAGAGGCGATAGTGATAATAGGGATGATGTCACTCACCTTTGTCACAGCACAGACTCAGTGTTATTCAAAGTCGATGATCCAGTGTCTACAGCAGATCTCAGGAGAAACATCAGACGTCTCAGTCCAGAAAAATGCAGAACAGGAGCAGCAGAGACACTGTAGAACCGTCGAGGTCCCAGAGCTTTTCAGGAGAATATTATTTCTTGTCATTTTGATACAGATGGAAATAGAATTTGCCTCCTAAAAGTGAGACTGACCTCTTCTCAAATAGACATGTCTGAGAGGACAGGTCTGAGAGAGGACAGGTCTGAGAGAGGACATGTCTGAGAGAGGACATGTCTGAGAGAGGACATGTCTGAGAGAGGACATGTCTGAGAGAGGACATGTTCGATAGAGGACAAAATTTGGGTAAAATAATAAAAATTGGCCCAGTGTATCAACCCAGAAATATGAGCAGATTTTATTGATCATCAGTTTCTCTGGAAAAACCAGATCGATCTCTGTCTGATCCTCGTGAGGTTCACCCCATCACGATTCCTTTTGCTAATGCTAATACAAAGACTCTTTTCTCCACTAGCGCCTCCTGTTGGTCAGTCCTGCTCTCTGTCATAAAAGACTCGTCCCTGAAGCTCCCTGTGGTTCTGTCGTTCTGTTTTTGCGTCTCTTTCATCTGAGACTCTTCATGTGGTTGATATGCAGCACATGGCAGCGCGCACGTCCCTCTGTGCACAGCAGGGGGCGCTCTCTGCGGCGTGAACACGAGCTGCTCAATCCACTCACACACCTGAATCTGATTAGGACGATCTCAAGAGAATCGTTTCTTTCATTAGTGAGTGTTTCATCACAGGTGTCGCCGTCTGAAGCTCACGCACAGCTGAGCGACATGAACCTAAGAAAACTACAAGTGCACGTCATGGGATTTTACCATTACCACATCTCATGCTAATGCTAATGTTAATGCTAATGCTAATGCTACTTCTACACCACCGCTCTACGAGTAAACCAGGTCCCACAGCACCTCCTACCACGAGCACCACTAATAATGCATTTGATTTACTCTCAAAGACACTTCATATGCACTTTTCGTTCACGCCCCCTGCTGGTGAGGGCCGGGACTGCTCTTCTGCTCGTACAGTCTGTGTTTATCCACCGCAGAGGAAGAAGTCCTCACTGTTACTTAAGGAAAAGTCCAGATGTGGTGATTTTGATGAAGATTTGAGCTGAATTTTGCTCGACTGAAACGAGTGAATCCATCTTTTTTATTCCATCTTTTTTATTTGTTCTTTTGTTTTTATGTTTTTCTTTTGCTTAAATTATGAACATGTTAAAAATAAACTGCACAGACTTTTGTTCAGGTCGAAAACAAAATAAACACATACTTTTACTGTTTTTACTACGTTTACTTTTCAGTCTTGTTCAAAAATGTGGAGTAGAAAGTACAGATACTGCTCTCAGATGTACTCAAGTAAAAGTAAAAGTACACACTGTAAAAAGTACTTCCTCTGCTCGTGAGGTAAACGTCGCCGTGTGTCGTGTGAGAGATAAACTGGTCTCTCGTGATGCAAAAGTCTGATTTATTCTGTTTCTCTTTTGGCAGCTCGTTGTTTCCTGAATTTAAAACCTGTTTTTTTTAGATTAATTATATCACGTCAAAGTTAAATGAAACAATCCTGGAGTTTCAAAGACTCAGATCATTTAAAATATTAAAGTATCACACTTCACACTTTCTTTACTCGTCCTTAATTAAACTTTTCACACCAGCGAGCGATCTGTCAGATGACGAAAGCTAAACTTTGCTTTTAAAATGAGCAACAAACTGAAGCGTGCTAGCGTGTTAGCGTGTTAGCGTGTTAGCTGCCTGGTGCGTCGCGTTAATTAGCTTGTATTGAGCCATCAAAGCAGTCATTAGTGCGTGAAGGTTTCCTCCGCTCTGGCATAAATGACACTATCAGCCACGCTCCGGCGCTCTGCTCGGGGTGACCTCTGACCTCTGCGCTCGCTGCGTCGGCTAATTACATTAAACGGTTTTGTCAGTGGAAATACAAGTGCAACGGAGTGTTTTTGTGGTTAGACTGACGACGTGTGGTGTGTGGTGCAGATATGAGCCTCTGTAAACTCAGTCCACCTCATCAGACGTGTTTAATAAAGTCAGACTCACATGAAATGACGCCCCCTGCAGGCCTGGAGCTAAACCTTTTACACTTATTCTCACTGTGTCAAGCGACGCAAGAGAAGGTAATGACCATCATCTGTGGCAGCGATATTTTAACAGAACAGGACTCGAAATTCAAACTGACTGAATGATTAAAAACACATTTGGATTTTTTTTTTTAAGTTATATTTAAATATCATGCCGAAACATGACCTGTGTTTTTTTTTTTTTCGGAACAATATTTCTGTCTTTTTTTATTGTCTTTGGTGAAATCGGGGGATGATTTCAATCATTATAAAAAAAGAATGTTGAATTTGTGAACTTAAATACAGTTTGACTTCAGTTTTGAACCTTGTATTTGAACATTTCTATTGGTTTTGGTAAATGTCACTTTATTGAGATATCTGTGTTGGCCGAAAAAAGAAAAAAAAAAAAAAAAGTGTGTTGGACCATTCTGGCATGGAAAAAAGAGCTGGATCAGGTATTGGTTCTGTGATATCGGTTGAGTCAATATCCTGGTTGGGGCTTTAGTTGGATGTATCAGACGATTTACAGGTGATTTTGGCCCAGACGCTTCATAAAGTTCTGATTATCTGAAGAAGAAATAACTGTGGAATAAGAGACATGTTCAGATACTTCAAGTCAAAGTATCGGTATCGGTGTTGGAGCTGAAAAACTTGGATCTTTATGGAAAGTCTTTAGTAATATTGGGCTGAACTTGTCTGAAAATGGAAACAGCCTCGTGTTTTTTCTGGTTCTTCTTCACCTTTGTAAATATCAGACGTGTTTTCTTTTCTTTACCTCCGTCCTGGAGCGACAGAGGAGCCGTTTCAAACTCACGATTCTCTCAGCAGAGCCACACGATCCAAATCTTCAATAACATGAGCTCACAGGAATCATTTCAGCGACAATAACTCGTCACATTTAGAACAAGTCAGAGAAGTCAGCAGGAGTTTAACATAGAAAAGTCTATTTATCCATCCGTCTGTCTGTATATCCATCCATCCATCCTTCTGTCTGTATATCCATCCATCCATCCATCTATCTGTGTATATCCACCCATCCTTCTGTCTGTATATCCATCCATCCATCCTGTCTGTATATCCTGTCTGTATATGTCTGTATATCCATCCATCCTTCTGTCTGTATATCATCCATCCATCCATCTATCTGTGTATATCCACCCATCCTTCTGTCTGTATATCCATCCATCCATCCATCCATCCATATCTGTGTATATCCATCCATCCTTCTGTCTGTATATCCACCCATCCTTCTGTCTGTATATCCATCCATCCTTCTGTCTGTATATCCATCCATCCTTCTGTCTGTATATCCATCCATCCTTCTGTCTGTATATCCATCCATCCTTCTATCTATCTGTGTATATCCACCCATCCTTCCTTCTTCTGTCTGTATATCCATCCATCCTTCCATCTGTATCTATCCATCCTATCTGTCTGTATATCCATCCATCTTCTGTCTGTATATCCATCCATCCATCCTTCTGTCTGTATATCCACCCATCCTTCTCCATCCATCCATCATATCTGTGTATATCCACCCATCCTTCTGTCTGTATATCCATCCATCATTCTGTCTGTGTATATCCATCCATCCTTCTTCTGTCTGTATATCCACCCATCTTTCTGTCTGTATATCCATCCATCCTTCTGTCTGTATATCCATCCATCCATCCTTCTGTCTGTATATCCATCCATCCATCCATCTATCTGTGTATATCCACCCATCCTTCTGTCTGTATATCCATCCATCCATCCATCTATCTGTGTATATCCATCCATCCTTCTGTCTGTATATCCATCCATCCATTCTTCTGTCTGTATATCCATCCATCCTTCTGTCTGTATATCCATCCATCCTTCTGTCTGTAGATCCATCCATCCTTCTGTCTGAAGATCCATCCATCCTTCTGTCTGTATATCCATCCATCCTTCTGTCTGTATATCCATCCATCCTTCTGTCTGTATATCCATCCATCCTTCTGTCTGTATATCCATCCATCCTTCTGTCTGTATATCCATCCATCCTTCTGTCTGTATATCCACCCATCCTTCTGTCTGTATATCCATCCATCCTTCTGTCTGTATATCCATCCATCCTTCTGTCTGTATATCCATCCAATCTTCTATCTATCTGTGTATATCCATCCATCCTTCTATCTATATATCCATCCATCTATCTTCTGTCTGTATATCCATCCATCCTTCTGTCTGTATATCCATCCATCCTTCTGTCTGTATATCCATCCATTCTTCTGTCTGTATATCCATCCATCCTTCTGTCTGTATATCCATCCATCCTTCTGTCTGTATATCCATCCATCCTTCTGTCTGTGTATCCACGCGTCTCTGTCTGTTTGTATTTCCATCCATCCTTCATGTCTGTATATCCATCCATTCTTCTGTCTGTATATCCATCCATCCTTCTGTCTGTATATCCATCCATCCTTCTGTCTGTATATCCATCCATCCTTCTGTCTGTCTATCCATCCATCTTTCTATCTGATTTATTTGATCAGTCTCATTGAGATCGCATCTTATTTGAAGAGAACAAAACATTTATAATTAATTAAATGTTTCTAAAGCATCTCTGTCTCTTTGTCTCTCTCTCTGTCCATCCACCTTTTTATTTATTTATTCATCTGTCTATCCATCTGTTTATCTATCTAATTTTCTATCTAATTATCTATCTATCTATGTCTTTCCAGCCGTCTGTCCATTTCCCTATCTCTTTATCTATCTCTGTGTATATCCACCCATCCTTCTGTCTATCCATCCATCTGTCTGTCATCTATCTCTTTATGTATCCATCCATCCATCCATCCATCTATCCATCCTTGCATCTTATTTTGAAGAGTCCAAACATAAAACATTTATAATTAATTAAATGTGTCTAATGCGTATCTATCTGTTTATCTCTCTATCTGTCCATCCATCCATCTTTTTATTTATTTATTCATCTATCTATCTATCTATCTATCTATCTATCTATCTATCTATCTATCTATCTATGTCTATCCAGCCGTCTGTCCATCTCCCTATCTCTTTATTTATCTGTCTATCCATCCATCCATCTGTCATCTATCTATGTCTTTATGTATCCATCCATCCATCTTTTTATCTATTTGTTCATCTATCTATCCATCTGTTTATCTATCTGTCTATCTATCTATCTATCTATCTATCTATCCATCTATCTATCTATCTATCTATATCTACATCTATCGAGCCATCTGTCCATCTCCAAACTCTTTATCTATCTGTCTATCCACCCATCCTAGTGTCTATCCATCCATCCATCCATCTATATATATATATATATATATATATATATATATATATATATATATATATATATATATATATATATATATATATATATATATATATATATCTATGTCTATCCATCCATCCCTCCGTCTTGCCTTGAGTAAAGCACATTTCTCGTTGGACCTTGTAAACATCTCCACACAGGTGCATTTCCCATGATGCCTCAGTCCTCGTGTTTTTCCACACCTCCGTCTGCGGCGTTGTGTTTTCGGTCTGAGTGGACGCCGTCGCTCTCGACCCGAAGGCTTCACAAACACTTGAGCGTGTGCAGCGTCGTCAACACCACCCGCCTCCTCCTCCGCCGCCACTTTCAAGGCACTGCTCCGGGGTCGAGTCTGCGGCAGGGGCGGGCGCAGGGAAACAGAGGTGTACTCAACAGCCTCGTTACGCCAACAGAAACACATCTTTGTCTTTTAATCCGCTTCTTCTTCTTCTCGTTCTGCGTCGCTTCATGTCTATTATTAAAACACTCACTTTGTTCTTCATGTTGGCGATGTTTTCGGGGGAGTTACATAAGCCGAGCTACAGTATGTGACCCAGATAAAAAGAAGATTATGAAGAAGAAGAGACGGATTCAAACTTGTGCTAATGTTGTTTAACTGAAGCGGGAAGCGATTAGTTCAAATGGATCTGACCACAACACTTCACTAACGAGGCTCCTCTGGACACAAGGCTTTTCTCTAATGCACTTAACGTTTTTACTCATTTTCAATCAGCCCAGAAAATCACACGAGAGTCAGGAAAAAGAGAAACTACAGAATAAACAACACGACTTTAAGAAAACAGAAGAAACCTGCATTTGACCCAGAAGTAAAAGTATCACAGGGAAAAATCTACTTACTTCATAGTACTTTTCCACTGTCATAATCCAAAGACTTGAGGTAGAAAAGTTCTTTATAACTGTCATTTCTTCATACTGTCTGTGTTCAAACGGAGCAAAGGATCATGGTCTATGTAGTTCTCTTTGTTTTTAGCCACAAAACAAAAAATTTAAGTAAAGAAGTCCATAATTATCATGATATTTCGTTTACTGTCACGTCCCTAATGTCGTTCTTATTTCCGTGTCTGGCTTTTTACCCCGGTCCCTCTGAACTTAACTCCCTTTGTGAAAGAGTTTCCTTCGTCTTCAAATGGCTCTGAATCTTCTGCAGCGAGTGTTTCAAGCCCGTGGCCTCCAGCGAGCCTCCAACCAGCACCACTCACCAAACTCCGACTCAGACTCAGGCTTAAACTCAAACTTTAACACTTCTGGAGGTTGTTCCCCGACAGCGTGATGCCTCCGTCTCATTGGCTGACACCACGATCCACAAAAATCAGCCTCTATGGAGCTCAACAGTGACGCTCTGGTCCTAGAGGAACATTTTCTTGTAGATTTTTGTAAAAATTCAGTTCAAAGGCATCGCTTCGTGCTAACTAATATCCAGACTGTGGTTGTTTTAAGTCCGATGTTTGAATAACTTGTCGGTTCGTGAAGTTTCAGAAGCAGATTTGAAATAAACTGGCAGGTCTTGAGCGGATTCACCCTGAGCTTTCAAACTTTTAACATAAACAGATGTGACTTGTATTTGTTCAGTTTTTATTGTTCCCGAAAACGCTGAACTTCGCCCTCTCCACAGATCTCACGTGTCATTTTGCTTGGTTGTGTCTCCATGGAGATGAGTTTTTCTGTCACACTGTGGAACTTTACAGCCTCTCGTGGAACCTCCAACACAAACGTTACATCATGTGGATTGTACTTTTGTGTTTCCGGTCCGTTAAACACTTTTTCAGACCAGACCAAAACACTGGAATCAGGATTTAATCTTCTGACTCCCACAAAGCCCCACTTGCCCCGTAGAGAGTCTAATCCCTCGTTCTAGCGTAAGTGCCCCGCGTCCTGCACACTCTCTGTCTGCTCCGGTTAACATCTGCTGTAACGAGGCTAAGCAGGTTCTGACCCCGCGAAAAACAAACTGCACCAAACTGGAAAACAAGGACACGAGGGAGAATAATGTGAGGTCAAAGGTCAGATGTGTCGGGAGGAAGTGACTCTAGAGCAAAGAGAGTACAACAAAGAGACTCCCGAGCACGAACTGAACAACGAAGCGACTGAATGTGACGTCAAACACAGCTTCAGCCCCAAATGAAGCTCATCAAGGCTAAAGCAGTTATAGCGGCGAATTTGGAGAAGAGTTTCATAGCTCGAATTCTGACCGCGAGTATCATAGCAACCAAAGAGCCAATCAGGAGCGAGACTGTTGAAGGTACCGCCCCTTTCCGCCCACACCACTGGTTTAGCAGGGAGCGGGCGCTTAGCAACGCTGTCAATCAAACCTGTTGCTAACGCTAACAGGAGCGACCTCGGGGAAAGAAGGACCTGATTTGTCTGTTATTAATGTTCATGTGTTGAGTTTTTCAAAAGTTAAAAAATAAACTCAAAATAACTAAAAAAATAAAAAATAAACTCAAAATAAACAAACAAAAACCCCTCAAAATATCTAAAAAAAAAAAAAAAAAAAAAAAAAAAAAAAAAAAAAAAACAGTTTTCAAATTTTTCAATGTAGAGTGAATTGAAGCCAGAGTCAATGGAGCAGGAAGTGAGCCCATAATCACTTCCTTTCTGGAACGTGGCAGCTAGCAGGTTAGCTATGTGCCTTTATATAAACAGTCTTGAAAAACACAGCCCCTGTTTAAACCCAGAGGAATCACTCAGTTCTTGGTATAGTTCACTTTGTCCGTCATCGTCTCAGATTCACCGTCGCAGATTCATCGTCTCAGATTCATCGTCTCAGATTCATCGTCTCAGATTCACCGTCGCAGATTCATCGTCTCAGATTCATCGTCGCAGATTCATCGTCTCAGATTCACCGTCTCAGATTCACCGTCGCAGATTCACCGTCTCAGATTCACGTCTCTGATTCACCGTCGCAGATTCATCGTCTCAGATTCATCGTCTCAGATTCATGGTCGCAGATTCATATCGTGCAGATTCAGAGATTCATCGTCTCAGATTCATCGTCGCAGATTCATCGTCTCAGATTCATCGTCTCAGATTCATCGTCGCAGATTCATCGTCTCAGATTCATCGTCTCAGATTCATCGTCTCAGATTCATCGTCTCAGATTCATCGTCTCAGATTCACCGTCTCAGATTCACCGTCTCAGATTCACCGTCGCAGATTCACCGTCGCAGATTCACCGTCTCAGATTCATCGTCGCAGATTCATCGTCGCAGATTCATCGTCTCAGATTCATCGTCGCAGATTCACCGTCGCAGATTCACCGTCTCAGATTCACCGTCTCAGATTCACCGTCGCAGATTCACCGTCGCAGATTCACCGTCTCAGATTCACCGTCGCAGATTCACCGTCGCAGATTCACCGTCTCAGATTCACCGTCTCAGATTCACCGTCGCAGATTCACCGTCGCAGATTCATCGTCTCAGATTCATCGTCTCAGATTCATCGTCTCAGATTCATCGTCTCAGATTCATCGTCGCAGATTCATCGTCTCAGATTCATCGTCTCAGATTCATCGTCTCAGATTCATCGTCTCAGAGCTCTGGGGTTTTGCCGTTGCAGAACTTCCTTTAAAAACTCCACACGTCTTTGAACTCTTCATTAAAGATTCTGTTTCAGAAATAATCATCTGATGATTTATCTTTGCAGCACATTTTGGCTTCTGTCTCAGATTCTGTTTTAACACCAGTGCATCAGTAAATAATGTTTTATTCTGCGTTTCAGTTTGAAGTCTGGGATGGTTTAACTCCATAAAGACGTCAACATGAATTATTCCACTGCCAAAAAAAAATCATAAAACTTCATCTTTGTTTAGTTTCTCAAACTAAAATGACGTTTAAGTGTCTCCCACATCGTTAAAACCAGATTGAATCATGTTTGGAGACAGAGACAGTGGCTCAGTTGGTAGAGTTTGTCCACAGATCTGAAGGTTCAAATTCAAGCTCTCACAGATGAATGCTGCCTTTGTGTCCTTGGGCAAGACACTGGACCCGCCTCACCCCAGTGTCTGTGTGCACTGATGTGAGTGTGGTTCAGTGATGTAAAGCACTTTGAGCGTGGAAGTCGAGAGAATAGAAAAAGTTCCAAACCTTCATCTTACATTTGATAGAGGTTAAACACAATAAAAATAAAACATTCTAATCTGCACATGTTCGTTTGTTCGTCTCCTCACAGCACGAACCAGGTCCAACCCTCCGACCTGCAGAAAAAACACAGAGCTGAGCATTTATTTGATTTTATTTGATTTTATTTTATTCCTGACAGACAGCGATGGCCGACCTGCTCTGTCACAGATCGTACAGAGATGGGTTTAGATTCATCGTTTGAGCCTTCACCGTGTAAATGGCAGGTTCTTTTGTGTGTTTCTTTCTTTTTTTGTTTGTTTATTCCACACTGCAGACTCCGTAGTGAAGTCTAAGACCAGACACAGCTGCTGAAACCAGATACTTTTCATAAAACACACATTTTTAAAGCGGATCACATCACGTCGCAGTGTTTGACGGAGGTAATAGACTCACAGATCTAAAACCTTCAGCAGAACAGCGTAAGTGGAGATTTGAGCCGTGATGGCTGCTCCCGCTCGGCCTCATGGACAAAATGGCAGTAATGGACCACTTTCTCCACTTTCTCCACTTTATCCACTCTCTCCGACGTGACTGACGCTTTTATAAGGAGGAAGACGCTCCACTATCTCAAAGTGCCTCGTTGTGGTCGGCTAACAGCTCCGAGTGAAGCAGCTGTGGAGTGCTCCTCTAAGAAAAATAAAACATTTAATCAAATAAAAATCCTTGACATGACAATCTGTGTTTTTATGTTTACTTGAGCAAAACGAGGCTTCATTTTGGCTCTGAGGTGAAGGAGAAGACGAGTGTGAAGAGAGTGAAGAGGAGTTCAGGGGCTTTAAAGATATCGTGTTTTTGTGTCGTTTTAAAGAAATTACGATCGACTCTTTTGCAGATATAAATGATCCGTTTGGAGCTTTTATATCGTAATGATCTGATGTTTAGTGTTTGGTTCAGACTTGACTCCTTTCATTTTTCTTGCACTGTTGGTCGTTAATGTAAAGCTTTAGTATGCGACATTCGTTTGCTTTGCCGACGAGAATGTGAAGGTTTTATTGGTCAGTTCCTGGTCAGTTTGAGTGAGTTGAGACGCTGTTTTTTGGCTCTTGTTTTGGGTCACGGCCGAGGCCTTTGTGCTCAGAAAATAAGAAGAAATTTGCTTCAGTTTAAACAAATTAAAGTTTATTCTGTAGTAATCAGAGCTGGTGATTTGCAGCACAGTTTGGATATGATAAAAAAATCGACTTTTTGAGCTTTTAATCATGTTCTCTCCTCAAAAACACTCACCCTCGTTCGCTCTGACCTGAAACGCTCCATCAGTTTATAACGATCACATTGTCTTTGTTTATACTGTGTGTTAATCTCGACCTCGCAGCTCCGCAGAGCCGGTTCCTGTCCACGCTGTGAGTTGGTGATATTTCTCAGAGTATTTTAAAATGAACTGGCACCTTTAACTTCCCCGAATCCAAAGAGCAGAAAAACCTCGCTGTGCTTCAGTGAAAACTAATTTAAGTTTGGTTGGTGCCTTCAGAGCGTTGAGTCAAACCTCCTACAGAAGCCGAGGGCAAGACTCCGAGCGGCGAATCGGAGGAGTATTAAAAGCAGATCGGCCCAAAGAGACAGAACCTGAAGGAGGAGACACAGCGGGCCAATATCAGCTTTAATAAAGGGCCCGTTACTGCACCCGGCCCACTTTTCACAGCTGAAGGGAGAACTGAGTGAAGTAGAGAATAGAACCGAATTATTCATCAGGAGAACGAACGAGATGAATCCCACTGAGCAGACGCTGTATTCAACTATTTAAACTGGATTTACACGTGTTAGACTCATAATGGGCCAAACACAGAGTAAAGACGTGACGAGTGTGACGTCACCACAGGAAAAGTACAAAAAATACTCAAGTAAAAGGAAAATTACCACATGTATAAATCTACTTCAGTAAAATTATTAAAGTGCCTGTTTAAAAATGTACTTAAAGAGTAAAAAGTAAAAGTATTTTGTGCAGATTTTGAGTCTTATAAAACTTTAAATGTGGTGATTTTGAGCTGAACATAAAATAAACCCTTTTCAGCAGGTCTCAGACTATTATAAAAATACTTTTACTTTTCAGTCCAGTTAAAAAATGTAGTGAAAGTACAGATACTCAAATGTACTCAAGTAAAAGTAAAAAGTATTCACTGTAAAATTTACTAAAAAGACAGCACTTTAATACTTTTACTTTGTTATGTTCCAACTCAAACTTTGATCAAAACATAAAAAATATGAAAACAGTAGACCTCTGAGGGTCAGCAGGTGTGTGAGGGTCAGCAGGTGTGTGAGCATCAGCAGGTGTTTGAGGATCAGCAGGTGTTTGAGGATCAGCAGGTGTGTGAGGGTCAGCAGGTGTCTGAGGGTCAGCAGGTGTGTGAGGATCAGCAGGTGTCTGAGGGTCAGCAGGTGTCTGAGGGTCAGCAGGTGTGTGAGGATCAGCAGGTGTGTGAGGGTCAGCAGGTGTGTGAGGATCAGCAGGTGTGTGAGGGTCAGCAGGTGTCTGAGGGTCAGCAGGTGTGTGAGGATCAGCAGTGTGAGGGTCAGCAGGTGTCTGAGGATCAGCAGGTGTGAGGGTCAGCAGGTGTGTGAGGGTCAGCAGTGTGTGAGGGTCAGCAGGTGTGTGAGGATCAGCAGGTGTCTGAGGACCAGCAGGTGTCTGAGGATCAGCAGGTGTCTGAGGGTCAGCAGGTGTCTGAGGATCAGCAGGTGTCTGAGGGTCAGCAGGTGTCTGAGGATCAGCAGGTGTCTGAGGGTCAGCAGGTGTTTGAGGATCAGCAGGTGTCTGAGGATCAGCAGGTGTGTGAGGGTCAGCAGGTGTGTGAGGGTCAGCAGGTGTCTGAGGGTCAGCAGGTGTCTGAGGATCAGCAGGTGTCTGAGGGTCAGCAGGTGTTTGAGGGTCAGCAGACGTGTGAGGATCAGCGGGTGTATGAGAATCAGCAGGTGTTTGAGGATCAGCAGGTGTGTGAGGATCAGCAGGTGTGTGAGGATCAGCAGGTGTTTGAGGATCAGCAGGTGTTTGAGGGTCAGCAGACGTTTGACTCTGTGATGAAGTCTTCCAGGAGCTGGTTGTGTTCCTCGGGGGCCACAGAGCTGAGATGTTCCTCTAAAAGTCTCTGCTCCACTTTCATTTTCTCTGCAGACTCAGACTTTACAGAATTCCTGCTGCTTTTCTGCTGAATATTTCATACTTTCATTTGTAGGTTTTTAGCAACAGGAAACACAGATGAAACACGGCGTGAACCCAGAACGCCTCGAGTTTCCAACTGTCCAGCTCAGCCAAATATAAAACCAACGTCTCCTGTACCACTTTATACTTTAACACTGACTACACATTTATAATAACGACCATTTAAAACCAACATCTACAAACTCGTCCTCGTTATGTTGGAGAATCGGGCGCGTCACTCACACGTCTTCAGTTCTTTATATAGAGAGATTTTCAAACAGAAATGTAAAAAAAAAATCTCTTTTAACCTTCCTGGATTCACTGATGTGTTTCTTTGGACCATCCTTAGATCAGGTCTTTGAAAACCACAGGATTTTCTCATTATGAAGTCAGTCTTTGTTCTTGGCTCATGTACGGCTCATATATGGCTCATTAACACCACTCTGGACACACTTTCATTCTCTTTTTGTCTTTATGTTCACATTGTAGATTCGTGAAGGCCGATTGACACATGGACTTTGCACTTTAACTCGACTTCGTTAGTGAACCTGAAGACCATTTCAGGAGACGTCTGTGTCTCTCAGTCGTCCAGGTCTGACGCAAAAAGAAAAATATTAAATCTGTCACTGGACAAATCGTTGTAGGCGTGGAGACGTTCGGCTCCTCGTCCAAGACTCTTCTTCAGGTCTGGTCAGATAAGACGTGTCCAGCAGTGACCAGACCTGAAGAAGCAGCTCCTACAACGATTTGTCCAGTGACAGATTTATATATTTTCTCCTTTTGCTATATTTCAAGAGACTTCCTCATGAAGCTCACTGACAGAAGGTCATGTGTTGATGATAATTTAGTTTTTTTCTGATTCTGAGGATAATTTTTCAAACTCATCCAAGAATTTAAATACATTTGTACTACACTTCCTCTACTTTCATTATAAAGCCACACAAATCTCATAATATTGATGTTCACAAAGATTCAGATGTTCAAATCCCAGACACAGCAGCTCCAGCACTGAACAATAATGAGATAAGTCCAGTGTGGCGCCCCCTACAGCCTGTACACAGCCTCTACACTGTGAATATGTGACGCCTCTACAGCCTGTACACAGCCTCTACACTGTGAGAATATGAGGTTTTTATGGATTTTCTATAAGTGTTTGCAGCTCTGTCCACAAAGTAAACTGTGTCTACTCGAGATAACCTGAATCTTCAATAGGTTCAGAGTCTTATAACTTTTTTCTTTGCTCTATGATTCCATGATTACGTTTCTCGCTGTGTGGTCGTTACAGTTCTGGCTGGAGACGAGGCGAAAATGAGACGGGAGATACTGAAACAGCAGATGAGAAAAAGCCACACATCAAAAAAACAACAAGCTGCATTGTTTTTCCCTCTTCACTGGAGAGCTCGCTGCCTCCTCTTGCTCCTCTTCCTCCTCTTCCTCCTCTTTCTCCTCCTCGGCGCTGCAAAAGAAGAGGCCACCAGACCCTGTGTGGACGCAATTTTACCTAATGTTATATCCATCTACTGCAGTCACCTCCTGCTTCATATCTGAGACTTTCAGACTCGAAACAGCTCTTCTTCTTCTTCTGACGAAAACTATTTCCAAACCCACATGAGGCCGTTCCACCGCAGCTCGACGTCACGGCACATCTTTGTAAATGTTTGTACATCTGACAGAAAAAAGTGCACTCGTTATGCATGAATGTGATTTGAACGAATAGTGTGTGTGGGACAATCTGGAGGTCATAGCAACCAAAGAGCCAATCAGGAGCGAGGCTGTTGGAGGTAACGCCCCTTCCCGCTCACACCGCTGGTTTAGCAGAAGATAGGCGCTTAGCAACGCTGTCAATCAAACCTGTTGCTAGCGATAATGGGAGCGATCTCGGGGAAAGAAGGCCACACCACACTGCACTTTTGGCTCATTTTGGTCGGTTCTCTTGAGGTTCTAGTCTCTTCGTGTGACGGCTGCACTGCGGCGTTGACAGTGGGGATATGCTAATGGAGTAACGAAATGGCTGAGGTGACTTTGAATGTGTCACTCATCTCTGAGCTCGAGTTAAGTGTAAAGTATTAACAAGAAAAAGGATAAAAAAAACCTGCCGACCTGGTTAGAGGTGTTATATCTCACTAAACTGACACTTGTAACTGTAAGTCATGTTTTAATAGTGTTAGCACGTCAAAGACAGACCTGGAGTTGTGTTTTGTTTCATTCACAGCTCTCACCTTGTCTTCAGAGCTCTCGTCGTGTCTTCAGAGCTCTCGTCATGTCTTCAGAGCTCTCGTCGTGTCTTCAGAGCTGTCGTCGTGTCGTGTTCAGAGCTCTCGTCGTGGTCTTCTTCAGAGCTCTCTCGTCTTTGTCTTCAGAGCTCTCGTCGTGTCTTCAGAGCTCTCAGTGTCTCTGAGCTCTCGTCTTGTCTTCAGGTCTCTCGTCCTGTCTTCAGAGCTCTCGTCGTGTCTTCAGAGCTCTCGTCGTGTCTTCAGAGCTCTCGTCGTGTCTTCAGTCTCGCGTTCTTCAGAGCTCTCGTCGTGTCTTCAGAGCTCTCGTCGTGTCTTCAGAGCTCTCGTCGTGTCTTCAGAGCTCTCGCTCTTGTCTTCAGATTTCTCGTCGTGTCTCTTCAGAGCTCTCGTCGTGTCTTCAGAGCTCTCGTCGTGTCTTCACAGCTCTCGTCTTGTCTTCAGATTTCTCGTCGTGTCTTCAGAGCTCTCGTCGTGTCTTCACAGCTCTCGTCTTGTCTTCAGATTTCTCGTCTTGTCTTCAGAGCTCTCGTCTTGTCTTCAGAGCTCTCGTCGTGTCTTCAGAGCTCTCGTCGTGTCTTCAGAGCTCTCGTTGTGTCTTCAGAGCTCTCGTCGTGTCTTCAGAGCTCTCGTCGTGTCTTCACAGCTCTCGTCGTGTCTTCAGAGCTCTCGTCGTGTCTTCAGAGCTCTCGTCTTGTCTTCAGAGCTCTCATCGTGTCTTCAGAGCTCTCGTCGTGTCTTCACAGCTCTCGTCTTGTCTTCAGATTGCTCTCGTCTTGTCTTCAGAGCTCTCGTCGTGTCTTCATGGTGGAGTTCTGTTCTCAGAGTGACAGAGGTGCAGGCAGGAGCAGATTAATGGCTCTGAGGAGCAGGATTGAAGTGAAGACGTTAATGGAGAGGTTAAAAATAAGAATGAGGACTGGTCTCCTGCTGCAGTCGCGTTTCAGAGCGTGACAAAATCCTGCTGGAGCCGCTCTGCACGAGTCTGCGGTGAAGGCTGCAGAGCTCAAAATCTTAATGTTTGAAAGTAATTTTGAATAAAAGACGTGTAAATATATTACAAATACTACGAGATGCTTGAAAATTCAGTGCATTCGTAATAAGTGACTGATTTATGTGTCTGATCTGTGGGGGACATGGTCGTGGTTGGCTGCTCTTGTGGCTGGCTGCTCTTGTGCTTAAATGATTCCTGAACATCATAAAGTTACTGATTTATTTATGATCTTCATTGGCGGATGAATTTCTCAGCTCTGACACAAGTAAAAGTTCAGATATCGGAGCAAAAAAACATAAAGTAGTTCACGTAAAAAATGTACTTGAGTAAAAGTATTAAAGTACCTGATTAAAATGTACTTAAAGAGGAAGTTGGACCTATGTTTCCATTTCCATTTTTATTTTTTTGTAGATTTTTTTTAATAGATTTGTTTTCATCCCTGACAGTTTGGTCTGCTCACTAGCGCCTCACAGTGGTCACGTGATGCTGCTGTGATGTGATTGGTCAGCTCGTTTCGTCAGGTTTTGTCGCTGTCTTCCTTTCGCTGGAGGCAGGACGACAGCGCCACCTGCAGATATTTATTCTCCAGACCAGGGAACATTCTCCGGTGATGTACCATTAGTCTCAGCACATAGCAGCCGGTCCATCACCTCCATCTACATATTTCAAATCTGGTTTTGCTCAACGGTTCAAGCTTCAACTGAGATAAAAACGATTTTCCATCAGTGTTTTGTTCTTTTTGCTTTAATTTCATTATAATTCAACCAAAAAAACATAATCTGAGCTTCACTTTCACACAATCTGACCAGAAAGAGCTGATTTATCTGAACTACAATAGGTCATTTGTGCCGTTAAACAAGTCCCTCAATAAAACTAGAGTCACAAGCTAGCTAACATTAGCATTAGCATTAGCATTAGCCAACAGTTTTTCAGTGTAAAATATAACTCTAAACAGAACCATGAGCTCGGACTGACCAGAGTCTCATGAAAATGTGCTTTTTAAATCACTTTTGTTTTTTTTTTTTGAGTTTTCAGATAATTTTAAGATTTTTTGGGCTGTGTTTGGTAACGTGTGCAGTGCGTCTCCGTGGAAACTGCTGAACATTTCACCATAGACGTACATGTAGAACACCCCCATTGTCGCCGCAAAGTGTCAGTTTAATGAATAATTGCTCGATAGATAAACTGACAAACTGGAAGATTTCTGGAAAAAAAAGCAGGTGTCAAACCCTTCACCAGAAAAGTTACATAGTGCAGCTTTATGATGAGACTGGTTGAAAGGCAAAGGTGTTTGAGATTGATTTATAAAGATGTCTTAAATTATGTATATCTCCTTCATCAAACCCAAAAAATCTTTCCTTCAAATCCACTGAACAGTTTTCCAGCCGTTCGCGCCTGACCTCGGGTTCAGTCTTCGTTGCGTTCCTCTCTGTCCTCTTCTCTTTCTTCTCGTCGCCTCATTGTTCACGTTTTTGTCTTTTTGTGCGATTGACAGGTGTGAAACGCAGCCTGGCTAGCGCTGTAGCCGCCGCCGCCGTCGTCAAGGAAACGCAGACTCCTGTCCGGTTGCCATGGGGAAACAGAACAGCAAGCTGCGTCCAGAGGTTCTTCAGGACCTCCGCGAGAACACCGAGTTCTCCGACCACGAGCTGCAGGAGTGGTACAAAGTAAGTCACACGTGTGCTAGCTGGAGGTATGTGTTTGTATTGGGGGATTTCAACCAGCAATGTCTGAAATCTGAAAACATATTGTGAAAACCCGATGTTCTACTCGAGCAGCAGCAGTTTGCCATTTACCAAAGAAACGAGGGGCCAGTCACATCCATTAACTCAAAGAAAGGTCAGAATCATTGGGAAAGGTCAGAAACATTACAGCGATGAGGGTCATTTCACATTTTAATCGTCATTTTGTGGCTGTATTAGTTTTATCAGCCTCATTGAATTGAACAGATAAATCGATGTGTAAAAGTGAGTGTTACGTCAGGTTTTCTCTCTGTGGACTCTGTGTCTGTGAGTGAACTGTGTGTTTTTGGGCTCTGTTTTTACATTTTCTTCGCTCTCGTTGGGACTTTTTTCTAAATGTGATGTGGTGTCAGGCCTTTATGATGATATTTACATTATTAAAGGTCCAATAACTATCTTACATCACATTATAGACACTAGAACTAACTACTCTAGAGTTTCTTTGTGCTGTTTATGTTTAAAATGATTCACTTAGATGTGCTGTGACAGGCCTGGTGTCACAAACTGAGGTCAGAGGTCAGAGGTTATAGATCCATCCGTAACAACAGTAACAAACATTTGGAAAAGTATTTTAATATAATTTTTTATTCAGAGATATTCAGTCAGAACCATTATTTTATCTGTAATAAATAATAAATCTAAATAATGTATAAAATATATTTAAATGTTCCAAAGGCCAAAAAAAACATGATTCTTTGTGTGTGAGGTGTTAATTTCATCTGCAGTTTCCACTTTTTAAACCCCAGACCTCCACCTGTTTTCCCCGAGATCCACTTTTGATGGACATAAAAAAAGAGGAAAAAAATTAAATAAATAAATACACATTAATAATAATAATAATAATAATAATAATAATAATAATAATAATAATAAAATACTAAAATAATAATAGTAATAAATATATAAATTCATGCCTAACAGACAAAGGGATTATAAAAAAATATAATAAAATAATAAAAATTGTAATATAATAAAATAATAAAATGTAGTCCTAAAAAAGTGTCTTTCACTCAGACACATCGACACTGTTCAGGTCAAACATTTAAAACACAAGCTCATAAATGGTAATAACGGAAACCATTTTAAAAGTGAATCATTAAAACAGAACAGAAAAGTGAACCTCTGAAAAGTCCTTTTATGTGTGTCTGGGGCTGTAGATGATGTAATAAAGTGGTTTAGTTTTGCCCCGGTGCAGATGTGTTCACGCTGAGCTCCTCTTCACCACAGGCTGAAGCTGAAGCTCGGTTCTCCGTTCTCTGGTAGTGTTGTATTTAAGCTCTTTTCCTGGTTCCTATAGAAGCCCTTGAGCAGTTTGATTATCCTGAGGGGCCCCGGATTAGACGGTGGCGTGGTAAAGTGCCACTGTGACCTCCTCTTGTTTCTCCCTCATACGGACGAGTGTTTGTGGAGTGAGTGGATGGATTAGTGCGTGGATTAGATGTACAGAACAGATGTGTGTGATCAGTCTGTCTGTCCCAGCGTGTGAAGAGAAGCCTGACCCCCTGACCCCTGACCCCTGAACCTGAGTCTCCTGGTGCAGTGTGATCTGGACCAGAGCGACGTGTCCACAAACACTAAATCTTACATCTTAAACGTTCTCATCTGCCAACTTTCTGTTATTTCTTTGTCTGAAATGTCCCACAGTGCAGCATTAAACGTTTCTATCTTTTCTGTTACTGCTGAAGCTTACTATGAGCGGGGTTGCCTCTCCACAGATCTGACCTGTAACTTGACCTGGTGATGTCATCTGCATGTTTCTATAGAGATAAAATGCCATAATTTCTGCATCTTCACGTCACGTCAGATTGTTTTGGGACCAGAGACTGTTTATATAAATGGATGTAGCTAACCTGCTAGCCGCCATGTTCCAAACAGGAAGTGATCATGGCGCACTTCCTGCTCCATCGACTCTGGCTCCAATTCACTTTCTGTGTAAAAACTGTGTCCCCTCTCTGTGTACCTGCTGCTGTCAGACTCGTCATTTTGGTCTTAAATGTTCGTATTAACCTTTTACATCAGTGGTGTCAAACTCAAAATCACAGAGGGACAAAATTAAAAACTGTGACTAAGTTTCGGGCCAAACTTAATATTTATTTATTTTTTATTTTTTTATTTTATTTGAATTAGGACAATGCACATTAATCAATGTTTCAGCAACTGCTATAACATAAATATGCCGGAATTAGCACAGGAGCTAAATTTCATCCGTTGTCCTAAGGCAGGATAAAACATTCAACAATTATTATTGACAATTTCAACAACATCTACATGTTTTTCAGAAGGGTTGGATTAAATTTGAGTGAAGCGACAGGTAGCACATGCTAATGAATGTCGACAGAAGTGGTGGGGGCCAGTGCCAATGTATTTGCAAAGCATTCTGGGATTCGTAGCATTAGAGCTATACTGCGCTATACTGGTGTGGTGGTCGTCGGGCCAGCTCTAATACATATTTGATATGATCTCGCAAGCCAAATATATTTATATCAAGGGCCAAATTTGGGTTTGACATATCTGCTCTACATGATGGTGGGGTTCATTTTTTTGAGTTATTTTGAAGGTTTTTATTTAGTTTATTTATTTATTTTTTTTGTAATTTTGAGGGTTGGTTTTTTTTTTGTTATTTTGAGTTTATTTTTATTTATTTATTTATGTATTTATTGTAAGGTTTGTTTGTTTTGTTTTATTTTTTGTTTCGAGTTTTATTTTTATTTTTATTTTTTTGAGTTATTTTGAGTGTATTTTGAGGTTTGTTTGTTTTTTTAATTATTATTATTCTATTTTATTAGATTTTTTTTATCTTTTGGAAAAACTGTCCCCCCTCTCTGTACCTGCTGCTGTCAGACTCATTTTGGTCTTAAATGTTCATATTAACCCTCTACATGATGCTGGGGTTTTTATTTCACTCTTGTGTCTGTAAATCACCGTATGAACTATAACTCCTACACCTGCTCTTGCCTCTTGCTTCGTTTGGAGCTGAAGCTGTGGTGACGTCTCACTCACTTAATAAAAGACGCACGGAGAGAAATGTCAAGCTGAAAGAATGAAAAAAGTGATTAAACGCTGAGCTCTTCTAACTTCTGTGGCCTTTTTGTTTAATATAACGGTCAGGTGAGGGCAGAGCTGGAGCGTGGACAAAGACTCTGCTTCTGTCTCAGCAGCACAAGGAAAACGATGTTATTTCTGCTGAAGAAACCAGGGCGAACATGACTTTTTCCTCCCTTTTCTCCGCAGCACAATGAGACATTATCAGAGGAGAGGGCCAAGGTTTAAAGAACGAGGTACTTTCCCTCTTTACAGCGGCTCTGCTCGTAGTGTCAGGGGCTCTTGGATTTGGGACGAAGCTTCTTTGTGGTAGTTGGACTGTTTTTTCTGCAGTTTGATCAGATTTGAGCTGTGAAAGACTGAATTATGAACTAAAACGACACAGACTGAAGTTTTCCACAGCTTGACACGTAACAACACTGTACATTTAGAACAGTTTCATGGATAATTCTGCTTCAGGTTTGATGTCGTTCATCGTTTAGTCGACCTCAGTGACAGGCCGACGATGACCTCATGATATTCGCTGGTGTGATGTAATCATGGTGATGTAATCGCTGAAGCAGGATGTTTCGGTGACATCATGTTTGCGTCAGTAGCTCCACTGATCGGACGGTTGTTGGTTTGAATCCTTGGCATAAACATTATTGGCAAAAGACTAAATTGAACAGCAGTTTCCTTCAGCTTAACAGCAGAAAAACCGAGGCGCTCCTTGTTGGCCCCCCCCCCATCAGATCCGCTCCTTTCCCTTATCACAGTTCACCTTTGATGGTCAGGTCATTACTCTTTCTTCATCAGTCACCAACCTGGGGGTTCGTTTAGATCCGCAGTTGACTCAAGCAACCACATAAAACACCAACACATCCTTTCACCATCTACGAAACATCTCCAAACTCCGCCCCCTTCTGAACCTCCTAGACGCAGAGAAACTTGTCCACGCCTTTATCTCCTCGAGGTTGGACGTCTGCAATGGACTTTTTGTTGGGATTTCTTCCAAGGACATCCAAAAACTTCAATACCTTCAAAACAGCGCAGCTTGAATCCTAATGAAGCTCGAGAAATTTGAACATTACTCCCATTTTTAAATCACTACACTGGCTCCCTGTAACATCCAGGATCGAGTACAAACTTCTACTGACGACCCATAAATGCATCACTGGACAGGCACTGTACAATCTTCTAACTCTCAGATCCGCCGGCAGCTCCTCCAGGTCCCCCCCACCAGGCTCCGGACACTGGGGGACCGAGCTTCTCCTCAGCTGCATCGCGACTGAGGACCTGCCTCCCTCCCCGACTGAGAGCCACGTGGCGCCTGGACGTTTTTAAAGCAGATTTAAAGACATTTTTATTTAGAAAAGCTGATAGCTGATGGTTTTAGCTTTTCAACAATTTGTATTTTAATGTTCTTTTTATTGTAGCACTCTGAGATTTTGTTTTAATGAAGAGTGCATTATAAATAAAATGTATTATTAACGCAATAATGGAATTAAATCTGTCAACTGGACAATCTGATCAGAGCTGAAGAAACCATCTGTTCATCTGACTTTATTTTGTCTTTTGCTCTGGAAACGTCCGAGGAATCCACAGACGTAAACAGGCTGGTGGTGCAATTCCAGCTCCCACAGATATATACTATGGTTGTGTCCTTGGGCAAAACACTTAACCCCCCTGTTCCCCAGTGTCGGTGTGCACTGGATGAACCTGTGTGTGATGAGGCTGATGTTGGTTCAAAATAAAAATCTGACCATTTTGTCCATATTTTCTACATTTATGTGTTAACTCTGAAGCGTCGGATGCTGTCTCCACCGATAGACTCGTGGCTGTGGACTTTCCATCACCGTAACTCTACAAACAATCGTGCTTCATGTAAATTCAAAGTCTCAGAGCAGAGGCATGAGGCTCTTTAAATATGTTACTGTCATTTCGGTAATGTGCTTACGTCGCCCTTGAAGACGACCAATCAGAGCGCAGGAGCCGCTGGGATTCTTCCAGAAAAATAAGGATGGATAGAGGTGTAAAACAGAGGTAGTTGTGTGAAAAAATGCAGTAAATTCTGATACTTCCTTTAACATGACTTTTATGGCTAAAAAAATAATTAAAATCCAGGCGAGATATGCTGGTCTGTAGTGTGCTCAGTCCTGAAACGGTTAGAAACATTTTACTCTTTTACTGATTCACTTCCAAACAGCACTTTCCTTTTACAGACAATACTTTTTTTTCATTCTTCTAAACACAGTACGAGGTGTGTGTTCATGAGGAGCTGCTTCCCGTTGATAGGCACCATTTTGAGTACTTTACACAATTCAAATGTCAATTACTATGGCAACACTGCTCATGTTTCATCTCCTGAAACCCGTCGACAGAAACGAGAGGTTTTCATGCGACGTTAAAGGGGTTATATCACACAAAACTGACTCTTGTAGCTTTAATCCATGTTATAACGCTGTTCTCTCCTCAAAAACAGACCTGGAGTTGTTTTTTGTTTCATTCACATGTTTGAGTAACTCTTTATTATTAGTCTGTCACATTTCCAAAGCTCAAAATGCTCTGCTCCACCTTGTGATGTCACGAAGTGCTAGTTTTCATGTTAGCATCTGCCTTTTTTACCTTTAGTTCAGTACAGATTGACAATTTAAGGGCTGGAATTATCCAAATGATTCTAGAAATGAAGGTGTGTGGAGTTTAAAAACACAGCGGAGCACTTCCTGTATTACCACATGATGACATCACAAGGTGGAACAGAGCGTTTTCAGTTTGAGAGAAGAACTCAGCCTAAATCTGCAGGGTTTGTGCACAACTCCAGCTCTGTTTGAGATGAGGAAACAACATTAGAACAGAGAATAGAGGAATATATACCTTAAAAAAACAAAAAACGCTGTAAATACCTGAGTTGTGTGAGTTGTCTTAGCTTCAGTGTAGTTAGCTCCTCCCTTCAGACAGATATTTAAGGCAGTGACTCACAGAAGAAGTTACTTGCGTTGAAACGTGTTAAAAAAAACCTTTGCACAGCTTACTATTACACTAAATTTCCCATAATCCTTTGCTGTGTTCTCTCCACACAGGGTTTCTTGAAGGACTGCCCCAGTGGGACTTTAAACGTTGACGAGTTCAAGAAGATCTATGCTAACTTCTTCCCGTACGGCGACGCCTCCAAGTTCGCCGAGCACGTGTTCCGCACCTTCGACACCAACGGCGACGGAACGATAGACTTCAGAGAGTTCATCATCGCCCTGAGCGTCACGTCCAGAGGAAAACTGGAGCAGAAACTGAAGTGGGCCTTCAGCATGTACGACCTGGACGGAAACGGATACATCAGCCGCGAGGAGATGCTGGAGATCGTACAGGTGAGGCATCGACTTACAGATATAAAAGGACATAGCTAACCTGCTAGCGCCGCGCTACAAACAGGAAGTGATTATGGCCGACTTTATTTTTTTTTTTTTTTTTTTTATTATTATTATTTTTTTTTTTTATCTAGTTAATTATTTTGAGGGTTATTTTAAGTTTTTTTTTTTTTTTTTTTTTTTTTTTTTGTTTTTGAGTTTTAGGTTTTTATTTTTTGAGTTATTTTGAGTTTATTTAGATTTTTGTTTTTTTTGTTATTTTGAGTTTATTTATTGCCTTTTCTAAACTGTGTCCTCTCTCTCTGTAGCTGCTGCTGTCAGACTCATTTTGGTCTTAAATGTTCGTATTAACCCTCTACATGATCCTGGGTTTTTATGTCATGATTGTGTCTGTAAATCAACATATGAACATTAATAACAGACAGATCAGGTCCTTCTTTTCCTGAGGTCGCTCCTGTTCCATTCCATTGTTCTTCTGGAGTTCTTCAGGAGGTTGGGCTCCTCCTGAGGCAGATCAGGAGGAAATACACAGGTCTGTTAATAATAAAAAGCATTTTTCTTGAAGTTTATTCTGGTTCCTCTGGTGTTGTCAGGTCATGATTGGAATTAAAACAAAAAAGCTAGAGAAGAACATTCGAATTAGCCTACCGTTAGCCAATTAGCTTAGCATTTGAGCCAATAAACAGGCTTTTCATCGCTCAAAAATGCCTTGAGAAACGTGTTCTAGCTGTGAATGGGCTTGCCTCTCCACAGACGTTGTTAATTTGGCATGATAATCTCCTTGGAGACAAACAGATGGCTGTACGTTTCCATGGAGATGATGTTTCTTTGGCTGGAATGTTCCACAGTTTTCCTGCAGAATTCAAGATGAGACTCTTTATATTTCGTCAGTGTGGCTGTATCTGTTTGTAGCTTATGAACCAATTATTTCTCAGTTTTGACGTTAGCGCTCGTGCTAATCACGTCTGCCAAAGCTAATTAGCCTCATTCGACCCAAAACAGTTTAAAGTTGCACTGACTCGTTCGTTTTGATCTTGACTCAGAAAAATCAAAGGTTTGGCCTTTTTCTTCATGTGACCTGGTAAAACTCCACTCAAGTAAAACTCTACTCAAGTAAAAGTATTGAAGTACCTGTTTAAAAATGTACTTTGAGAGTAAAAAGTAAAAGTATTTCAGTGTAAATGTACAGATATTGATTTAAAAGTATTCTTATTTAGTTCAACAGTAACAATGTGAATCAATTTCTTCATTTTTCCTATGAACTTTGTGTATTTATTTTAGTTTTGTTCAAAATCGAAGCTCAAAAACTTTATTCAGGATGTTTCCACGAACATGGTCAGAATAACCCCTCAGATCAGATGAAAAGTACTTTTACTTTTCAGTCCTGTTCAAAAATGTCGTGCAGTAAAAGTAAAAAGTACACACTGTAACATGTACTTAAGTAAAGTAGGTAGCAAAAGACTAAAGTAAAGTAAAGTACAAATGCTTAAAAACTCCACTTCAGTGCAGTACTTAACACTTGTACCTCGCTGATAACATGTACTTATGAGAGATTCTCCATATTTTATTGTATAATTGTTATTTTTTCAGAAAGTCCTTTTCATAAGTCGTATTATCGTGTCATTACATAATCCCCTTTTGCCTCGGTGACTGTAATCCTCCGTCTGACCTGCAGGTTCACGCTCACTGTAAAACAACATCCAATTTGACTGTTATACAAATCAATTAACTTCAGCTCGAGGCATGAAAATAAAAAAGCTCTTTTGGTGTTTTCATTTGTCTAAAGCGCTGGCAGACGTCGTTATGTGAGTGTTCAGATCGCTCCGTCTGGCTCTGCAGATAACAACTCACAAACGGCTCTGTTTTTAGTTTCAATTTGAAATCACTTCGATTCTAAACAACTGCCGGAGCTCGGAGGAAGTATTTACCCTCCTCCAGCTACGACGCTAATAAGAAAGTGAATGAATTTGATTAGAGTTTAAGTATTTAAGTAACTGCGTCGCATGAAGAGACATTTAAGAAGCTCAGATATGAGGAACCTAATCTCCCAGACTAATGTGAACAGCAGCGTTAGCGTTAGCGTCAAGAGCTCTACAACCAGAAGTGCAACGAACACAAAGAAAAACTCATAACATGCTGTTTGTAAGTGCGTCATAGTGTTACTTTTACATATCTACAAGACTCTGAAGCTCATGTCGCCCCGGGAGGACACCCCGAGGAGACCCAGGACACGCTGGAGGGACTGTGTCTCTCGTCTGAACCCGGGAACACCTCAGGGTCCCACCGCAAGAGCTGGAGGAAGCGTCTGGGGTTATTTCACTGCTGTCTCTCTAAATAAAGATTTGAACATTGATGGCAGAAAAGTCAGGGGTTTTCATTCCCCCAGGTCGCTCCTGCTAGCGTTAGCAACAGGTTTGATTGACAGCGCTGCAGGAAGGGGCGTTACCTTCCACAGCCTGGGTCCAGGTTGGCTCCTCGGTTGCTATGATACTCACGGGTGGAAGTCGGCTCTAAATTGGCCCCTATAACAGCTAAACTCATCTGTGTGTGAGTCTGTGTGTGTGTGTGTGTGTGTGTGTGTGTTTGTGTGTGTTTGTGTTCATGTGTGTCTTATGTCTCCTCTGTGGATTAGCAGGTTATATTTACCCCTGGGTGTATCCTGAGTGTGCAGAATACTGGGATAATCTGCAGCTCAGTTACACACCGCTGGGGTGAGCGGGGGAGTGAGCGGGGGAGTGAGCGGGGGAGTGAGCGGGGGAGTGAGCGGGGGACTCCTGTCATGTCTCCAATGTCTCCAAGAGGCACGACGATGAGACACAGGGACCTGGACCGGACACACTGGTGCTGGGGTTTAGTGATGTATCTTAAGTGGCTCATTTTCATTTTCTGCTCTGGTTAAAACTCTTGGTTCTGTTTTGATGTGACAGATAATTAATGAGACTCCCATGAATCCACAGGAGAGCCGTGTTTCTTAAAGGTGATGCTGTGACCTTTAGTTCAAAGGTCGCTGAGATAAATGTTTAGTCGATCAATACTATCGATGGAGCCTTTGTCTTCATGCCTTCGAAAGTCTGTTTCTTTATTATTTTTGCAGACTGAAGCTCAGACACATGAGGAGCAGATCAGTCAGACATATGACAGAGTTCTGTGATCTGTAAAACACATTTAATATCAGTTTGAACTACTACAGTGACAAAATGTCACTATCCTCCTGATATCCAGTTCAGAGCTTCATACAGAAGTGAGTCCAGTTTTATTCCAGTGGGTTGTTTTAGTTAAGTTCGGCTTTTGTTGCATCGGTTTGACTTTCAAACTGATTTCTTTTTGTTTTATTGAAGTTACATTGGTCCAGATTTTTTCCTCTCTTTCCTTATGATCAGTGTTGTAATTATCCACCACAACATAACAACAACTAGCATGCTAACGCGCACTTCCTTATGCATGGGTAATAAAACACTCTATAATTAGACGCCTGTGTAATCCCTCAGTCGTCCAGGTATGAGCCATAATGACAGAAACATTCACTTCTCTCCGGGTTAATCTCATCCTGTCGTATGATCGGAGGAGCTTGTATCAGCGACCAGATAAAAATATATCTGTCAATAGAGCAGGAGATGTGCTCCAGCCTCCGCCTCCAGCGGGAGGCCACCACCAGGCCGATCTGTATCACGGGGCCAACAACATGACGATCTGTGTCACGGGGCCATTTTGAGACTCACACAGATGAACAGGGAGATACTCGTGGGCTTCTACAATAATCCAGATAAACACACACTTCAAAATTGTATGTGGAGAAAACAGATTAAATAAGACAAGTTTTTGCCGTGAGCTCGTCTGGTTCAGGGATAAAGCCTCAGGAGGAATCGTTTTTTCAGAGGTAATAACGAGAGTAAAGATAAACAGGCTCTGTCCATCATCGAACGACCCCCGGGAATCGACAAAACCAGCTCCGTTTCTGGACACACCACACTCCCGCATCAGCATGTCTTTTTATAGATCATATCCTCATCCAGGCCTGTCACAAAAACACATTTTGAAGCACGATATCTCACTATAGAGAAATACTGCATTAAACTATAATATTGAAACTACTTTAAAACCACTGATACAATTAAAACAACAGGATCATCCCAAAGTGTCTCATGCTTTATGTATTTTACAGCGTAGTTCATTTGAATAAGTTTAAGTTTAGTTACAAAATACTGAACATTTGGTATTTCAAAGTGTTTTACAGAATAAGAAAGACATTAAAATCACAAGGTCACAAATCAAAATGTAAATAATCACCATAAAATGAACATTAAAAGAGAAGAGGCAGAATAAAACCCTCGGTCACATCTGTGGGTCCCTCAGTCGTCCAGGTCTGACCCAGAGTAAAAGCCAAAAGAAAAATCTCTCACTGGACAAAAAGTTGTAGGAGTGAAGACGTTTTGCAGCTCGTCCAAGTCTCTTCTTCAGTTCTGGTCAGATTCCTGCTGGACACTGACTTATATCTGTCTGAAGGAGGCGCTAACGACACTTAAACTGAAACAGGCTTTTGTTTTACAGTTTCTGTTTGTAGTTTAAGTCTATTGAGCTACAGTAAGTGTGCACTGTGCCTGAGACATACTGAGCACAATCATTCAACTCCTAATGGCTGCTTCCACACCTATTAGTGTCCTGGCTAGCTCTATTGTTCTCTTTGTTTTCTTTGTTTGCTTTGGGTCTGAGGATGGAGTTGTAGACGGGGGAGAAATTATGTCTCAGGCTCCATTTCTGTTTAAGGAAGGATTCTCTTTCCTAACAAAAATATCTTCTTTAACTCTCCTCTCAAACATTTCTTTTCTCTGGCTCAGATCTGAACCTCACTCTCTTCTGAGGAGGTTAGTGTCTCTGAGATGTAGATGAACAGCAGACTGTGGTCCTGAGCTGTTCTCTCTCGGTGTTGGTACATTCTCTTGTGGAGTGTCTGTTTAGTTTCTCCAGTGTAACGCTCACTTCACTGAATGGAGTCGACACATTACTTTGTTTATGTCTCGGGGTTTTGTCCTTGGGGTGAACAAGTTTATGTCTTAAAGTGTTTGTAGGGTTGAAACCAGCACTAAATCAGATCTAAACTACGACTAAACCTGGACTAAACCAGGATTAATCCAGGACTAATCCAGCACTAAATAAGGACTAAACCAGGACTAAACCAGGACTAAACCAGGACTAAACCGGGACTAAACCAGGATTAATCCAGGACTAATCCAGCACTAAATAAGGACTAAACCAGGACTAAACCAGGACTAAACCGGGACTAAACCAGGATTAATCCAGGACTAATCCAGGACTAAATAAGGACTAAACCAGGACTAATCCAGGACTAAACCAGGATTAATCCAGGACTAAACCAGGACTAAACCAGGACTAATCCAGGACTAAATCGGGACTAAACCAGGACTAAACCAGGACTAAACCAGGGTTAATCCAGGACTAATCCAGGACTAAATCGGGACTAAACCAGGACTAAACCAGGATTAATCCAGGACTAATCCAGGACTAAATCGGGACTAAACCAGGACTAAACCAGGATTAATCCAGGACTAAACCAGGACTAAATTGGGACTAAACCAGGACTAAACCAGCACTAAATCAGGACTAAATCAGGACAAAACCAGGACTAAACTGGGACTAAACCACATGTTGGTTTCATTTATCTGATTATTTATGTATTATTTGAGAAGTACATACTGCAGTTTCTCAGAATAGTTTTGTGTGTTTGTTCCTCCTGGTGCATATATTTCATTACAGCTCACCTCCCTCGTCATCTCCGTCTCTAACCTCGCTCTTCCTCCTCTGTCCCTCAGGCCATTTATAAGATGGTGTCGTCGGTGATGAAGATGCCTGAGGATGAGTCCACGCCGGAGAAGAGGACGGATAAGATCTTCAGACAAATGGACCTCAACAACGACGGTGAGGCAGGAAACAGGAGACAATGATGACTGAAGCAGAGGTCAAAGGGCGAGAGGTCAGAGGGCGAGAGGTCAGAGGGCGAGAGGTCAGAGGGAGAGGTCAGAGAGGAGGAGGTGGGCCAACGGAGCAGAGGTCAGAGGGCGAGAGGTCAGAGGGTGAGAGGTCAAGGGCGAGAGGTCAGAGGGACGAGAGGTCAGAGGGACGAGAGGTCAGAGGGCGAAAGGTCAGAGGGATGAGAGGTCAGAGGGCGAGAGGTCAGAGGGACGAGAGGTCAGAGGGACGAGAGGTCAGAGGGCGAGAGGTCAGAGGGCGAGAGGGCCAACGAAGCAGAGGTCAGAGGGACGAGAGGTTAGAGGGCTAGAGGTCAGAGGGCGAGAGGTTAGAGGGCTAGAGGTCAGAGGGCGAGAGGTGGGGGCAACGGAGCAGAGGTCAGAGGGCGAGAGGTCAGAGGGACGAGAGGTGGGGACAACGGAGCAGAGGTCAGAGGGCGAGAGGTCAGAGGGACGAGAGGTCAGAGGGACGAGAGGTCAGAGGGCGAGAGCCGGGGCCAACGGAGCAGAGGTCAGAGGGCTAGAGGTCAGAGGGCGAGAGGCGGGGGCAATAGAGCAGAGGTCAGAGAGTGACAGGTCAGAGGACGAGAGGCGGGGGCAATAGAGCAGAGGGCAAGAGGTCAGACAGCGAGAGGTCAGAGGCGAGAGGTCAGAGGGTGAGAACCGGGGCCAACGGAGCAGAGGTCAGAGGGCGATAGGTCAGAGAGCGAGAGGTGGGGCTAATGGAGCAGAGGGTGAGAGGCAGGGCCAATGGAGCAGAGGTCAGAGAGTGACAGGTCAGAGGACGAGAGGCGGGGGCAATAGAGCAGAGGTCAGAGGGCAAGAGGTCAGACAGCGAGAGGTTAGAGACGAGAGGTCAGAGGGCGAGAGGCGAGGGGCTAATGGAGCACAGGTCAAAGGGCGAGAGGTGGGGCCAACAGAGCAGAGGTCAGAGGGCGAGAGGTCAGAGGGCGAGAGGTCAGAGGGCGAGAGGTCAGAGGGCGAGAGGTCAGAGGGTGAGAGGTCAGAGGGACGAGAGGTCAGAGAGCAAGAGGCGGGGCCCACAGAGCAGAGGTCAGAGGGCGAGAGTCGGGGCCCACAGCGCAGAGCCAAACATTGGACATTATTTAGTGAAATGTGGCGTCTCGGCTGGAGAATGACACGGGGACATTATCGGCGAGTTCTGTTTGATGAGGCCAGTGACAGAACGTTATGTGGAAAGGCTCGGATAAAAATATTCACTTTTATGATGGACGTTTGAGGTGGAATAATTATAGCCTATAGTCTTAGATCTGTGTTCAGTCCAAACACAGTATTCTCATAAATGGATCCATCAGACTGGTTTGTATCAGATGTTGGAGTTGGCTTGACGTGGACTGGAGCGATTACAGAGACATGTTCTGTTTCCAGCAGCTCCAAGCGTCGTTTATGAACACGACACAAACACAAATATAAAAGATCCCTGTAGCATGTTTCCAAACTGTGATGTGGTTCTATTTGTGTTTTACTCACACAAGATCACTGTTCTGTGCTGTTCTGTTCTATGATATCGGTTCAGTCGATATCCAGTTTTGGCTTTAATTTGATGAAATAAGAAAGGACTAAACCAGACTAAACCAGGACTAAACCAGGACTAAACCAAGACTAAACCAGGACAAAACCAGGACAAAACCAAGACTAAACCAGGACTAAACCAGGACTAAACCAGGACTAAACCAAGACTAAACCAGGACTAAACCTGGACTAAACCAAGACTAAACCAGGTCTAAACCAGGACCACATCAGGAGGCCCCTGAAGTCCTCAGAGTCTGAGATGGTTCATGTGGCTCTCACATGTGGGAGATGTTCTTTGGTTCATGGAGAGACTTGTTCACACTGAGCTGAGCCACAGGAGCCAGAGACACAGGACACATGTGGAGTACTTCACCTGTGAAGGACACTTGTGAAGTACTTCCTAGTCTAGTCAGACCCGAGCAGCAATGTTCTATCTGGATGTACTGTTCTCTGTCTTAAGCTCGTTTGGAGAGGCCAGTGAGCAGGACGTTACAGTCGTCTAACCTCCTGGAGACAAATGCAGGATAAGTCTCTCTGAGTCTGGTTTTCACAGTTTACCTTTGATGGTAAAAAGCTGCAGATGTCATTGATTTGATGTGGCTGTTAAAGTTCAAGTCTGAGTCCATTATTACCTCTAGATTTCTAGCCTGATGTGAAGGGTTTAGAGAGAGAGAGACTGGAGGTGACTCTGACACTTTCTATATGTTTCTGTGGGTCAAAGACTCTGACTTGAGTCTTGTCTGAGTTTCGCTGGAGAAAGTTGTTTTCATCCACACACTGATCTGATGCAGTGTCAGAGTGAATCCACTGGTCCAGATTCACCTGCTGCAGTGACACATAGATCTGAGTGTCTCTGGTAGGACACATTATTGCTGTGTATTAACTGGCCTGTAGGGGCAGCATGTACAGACTGAACAACAGGGGTCCCAGGATTGACCCCTGGGGCACCCCACAGGTCAGGGACACTTTATCATGTTGTAGTTCATGTGTTTCCAGACTGACGGTTCATTTCACTTATAATTCTTCTCTTTCTCCTTCAGGAAAGCTCTCCCTGGAGGAGTTCATCAAAGGTGCCAAAAGCGACCCCTCCATCGTGCGGCTACTGCAGTGCGACCCCAGCTCCGCCTCCCAGTTCTGAAGCCCCGCCCCCCTCTCCTGCACTGACCCCGCCCCTCTCACCTTCCTCTGTTACTATGGAAACAGTCACTCCAAAATAATGCATGATGGTTCTCGTCTCGTTTATCATATCATTTCTTTGGAGTAGTTGTTATTTTGTAAAGACGACGTTATCGCTGTCATGTAAACGAGAGAGACTTTTTTTGCCAGAGCGTCCATCCCTGCTCCAGAAAGGATCTTTGGATTAAGATGTTGAATTTGCTTATTTTTATTTCATTTTTTATTTCATTTTTTTGCAATTTGAGAGGCGGCGCATTCTCACTTTTCATATGATTTTCTTGTACATCGTGTATATACTGTCGGTCTTTATCACGACTTGAGTTAAGGTTTGGTGCACACACACAGTATTATGTAGCCGAGCTCATCTGGTTTGGGATTAAACATATTTTTGTTATTTTTCATTTGTACATATTTGTTTTCTTCATATTTATTAATTCATTTGTATTATTGTGATTTGATACGCTGAAGAAGACGCTGTAACGATGTGACTGAGACAAAATGTGAATAATACGAAACATGTTTGAGATAAAGGAAGGGTTTGTGGAGTTTAGGGACTTAAAAACTGTAATCTGAACTCATTTTAGGTTGCCAGTCCCTGCAGAACTTTGCGTTTTGTCAGTAAAAAGACAGAAAACGCCTCATTTAAAAGCTCAGAACCACTCGCGGCTGCACTAGCACTGATCCACGGTTTGAAATAACTGGATTTAGTCGTCAGAACTGGCAACCCAAAGTGACTATTTTCTATTTTCTTATTGGATTTGCTTGAGAATCACCAAATTATAGAACATCTTGGCTGTAACGTGCAGTGTTTTTGTAATAAAAACACATTTAACTGTGTGTAAATGCAGGATTTGGTGGTTTAGCTCTGATCTGGGGACAAAGTCTATGAAACTCTCACAGATCCTTCCTTTAAAACCAGTTCTCACGATGCATTTTCAACACTGGTAGCACATATTGTTTGAGCCGCCATTTTGTGTCTGCGTACGGCACCTGTATGCTTGAACTTTAACAGTATTATCTCATTGTGTTGTTCTTGGTTTTTATTCTTAAATCAGGCAGTAAACTTAAGATACTGTAGTTGTAACTCGTCACTACTACTTACTACTACTTCTACTACTATAACTACTGCATGATCCTTCCTGACACAAGAAGATCATAGCGACAAAAGCGGCGCCGCACAGATCGCGTTTTTTCCTGCAGCTTTGGTTAAAAAAATCTGGTCTTTCCGGGACTTTTTCTCCGCTCTCGTTTCCCTCCGACAGAGAACTCACTAAGGGCTCGTTCATCTTCTGAATGCTTTTGTAACACTGCAGTAAGATGAACAGGTACGAAAATGGACCAAGTCTCGTCACTTGATCCTGTTTGAAAACTCAAGACTTTTCCAGGCGGCTGCTTTGTTTACATAAATAAATACATTTTTGAAACAGTTTTAAATCTCTTCAACTGACTCCATGTTGAAATTGGCCTGGGGTTTATTCACTTTACTCACTTTAGAATAACTGCACTTTGATTAGCCTCAACAAAGCACTGAAAGAACGGTTCAGGCTTAGTAAACACTGAATATCCCAAACTCCTAAAGCCACAATGTGTAACTTTTTCTTTTTCCCAAAAAATAGAACATTTTTCCTCTACCTCCTGCTTGTTTCCATGGAAATGTTGTTCCTTTGGCTCTAATCTTCCACAGAATGACATAAAACTCTCTGGAGAAAGTTCTGAAGTGTGTTTTTTTTAACTTTCTGTTTCCATGGAGTCATGCAGGTGATGTGCCACGTCCAGAAAGTTACACACTGCAGCTTTAAGCCGTTACTATGCCTGAATAAACTCCTTCTGTGCTACATATTTGTTCACGCTTCATTAAGACTAATTAAAGTGTCGTTTTTACAAAGTGAGACCCACATTTCTACTGAAACAAACAAACTTTTGGCTTCTCTCCGGCTAAAGGCATCATTGCCAGATCACTACAGCCACTTCAACCAATCGAACGGGTTTGATTAAAAAAAAAAAAAAAAGACAAAAAATGAATAAAAAACAGGATTTAAACCAGAAAAAAACATCACAGATAAATGACACTAGAAGAAGCAGAGCATAAAGCTGCTTTTGCCTTCATAAAGCATTAGCATTAGCATTAGCATGTTAGCTGACTCTGTTCTAAGTTCATCACTGAGTGTCACTGCTCTGGGACCTTCTGTGGAACACTTGCTCCCTCTAGTGGTCAGGCTTTATATCTTACACTAAATGTCTTTCAAATTTTCAAACCTTCTCGTTATAAATCTGTTTAATTCAATTCAAATCCCTGATGTGTTACTTTACCTTGATAATGAATGTTTGAAACTCTTCCTCCTCCTCTACCTCACTGATGCAGGACAACTGTGGCAAAGTGAAATGGCAATGCACGCCTCACTCCGACGATCAGACCCGTTAAAGTCTCCGTTTGCACACGTCCTTAACCAGCTGCACTTCAGCTTTGGGAACCTTATAGTGTCACTGCCTCCTGCTGGTAAGATAAGGAACAACAGCTGCTTTTCCCTTGACCGTTTTTTTTCTCTTCTCACTGCCTCTGACCGTGTGCTCGTAGACGAACCTGTCCACCCTACTCTTCTCCTCTTCTCCTCTTCTTCTTCTTCTTTTTCTTCTTCTTCTCCTTCTTCTTTCCACTCCTTCTACTTCTTCTTCCTCCTCCCTCTCCTCCTCCTCCTCCTCTTCTTCTTCTCTACTTTTATGTTGCATGAAAACCTCACGTGAGGATGTCATGGATATTCTGTTTGAACTGAACAAATATACGTCTGTGTTTAAACTCGCTCGTGTCTGTGCTTCTTTCTCTGGGATGTTTCTGGTTGGAATGTGTTTAGTTTAAACTTTTTTATAATTCTGACTTGGTTT